>JAPWDM010000012.1:13992046-14600618 GCA_035578155.1 Brachynemurus nebulosus | reverse complement strand
TATCGATGAGGGTCATTTTCATTTGTATTGAACGAACAACAATACCCACTCCCTCTGTCGCCCTGTAGCCGACGCGGGGATGAGGAACGCGCTTGAGTTAATTACGTTCAACTATAATATAGAATTAAATGATATACATTTATACGGTGTAATCTACACTAATTTTAATTAAATGAAACATATATTGCTAATCCACTTATATTTAATTTAATATTACACGAGGCCGAATTGGGCGCGTTGAACAGAGAGTTATACATAGGAGAAGTGTAGATATAATAATAGTAAATATGTAGGGGGCAAGCGGTGTCAATTGTAACAATGACGATGGTTCGACCACACATGGGCCGTGTAATAATTATGACTTGAAATTGAAGAAATAATGAAGTAAAAAAAATGTTTTTTAAGAAAAAGCTTTTATTTAAAAATGGGCTAAAAAAATAAAATAACTTTTGAGTGAAGTTTGAAGCAATATGCAACATAATTTATAAAAGCTTGAGGCGTTATCATTGATTATTTCTGTTTTGGATATAAGTGTAGCTGTTTTACTTTTCAGTACTTACCAAACTTAATTAAACGCCTCAAGCTTTTATAAATTATGTTGCATATTTCTTCAAACTTTACTCAAAAGTTATTTTATTTTTTTTAGCCCATTTTTAAATAAAAACTTTTTCTTAAAAAACATTTTTTTTACTTTATTTTCTACTTTTTAGTCTGATCACAATTAATTTAAGAAAAGAATTAAAGAAGTAATTTTTTTACCTATATTTTAATCGGTTAATTTACCCTAATCAGACATAACTATGGAAACAAAAAATTGCAATGTAAAATCAATGGACAATATTTGACAATTTGAAATGTCAAAAAGTCTCACAGGACTAAAAATCAACAATTTTGGTTTTTAGGCGATTTAGGACAAAACTAATTATACAATATTGCATTGTCATCCAGGTTAGACAGGTATGCAAAATTTAAAACCTCTAGCTCAATTAGAACCTGCCTAAATTTTCTGCCTGACTGACTTCAAGATTTGATCTAAACCAACATACTAACATAGTAAGTTAAATAAAAACTTTTAATTAAAATTTCTTTCTACGCGATAATAATAATTAACTTGAAAAAGGAATTTTGGAATTATAAGTCATCAGGATAAAAATAAGCAGAAACAATTTTTTTTTAAACTGCTACCGGTTTCGGTATGCCTATGCTTCCATCTTCAGGCAAAAAGTGTCTTTAATAAAAAAAATATATACATAATTAATTACAAATTGTTAGTAAACAAAGAATTTAGTTTTTGATTACATTGTAAAAAGATATTTTTAATTTTTTTATTTTTTTGAAAGGAATGATAATATTACAAAATTGTTCCGCAGAATAGTGTAGGAAGAAGAAATGATGACGAAAAGTAGAAATTGATTGGCTTATGTATGTTTCGGAAAAGTATTGGCCGCGAATTTCTTGAAAATGGTTATCTAGTTGAGATGAATCGGTTATTAAGTTGGCGGCAGGGTGTATGGAACATAACCAACAATGTTCTAGAAAGAATATTTTTCTGGAATGTTCTTCAAGTTTTGTTACTGTGTTAATATTAATTAACTTGTTTGTACAATCTACTTGATTTTAAAAATGCATGTATTACAACAGTCACGAGGATTGTTATTTTTGATACTATTGTGATATAATTAAAAAAAAAAAATTTTAAAAATCAAAAAAAAGACAGCAAAAAAAAAAAAACAACAAAAAAAGCAAAAGGCCACACTTAACGATGTTCGGGAGGTACAATCGGAGATAAAAGTACATGAAATTAGAAATTCGTGAATAATTGCATTGTATAACAAACTATGAGGTAAATAAATAGTTATCTTTGTTAAATAATACCTATCACTACAACTGATTGTACAATACATGAAACTATAGCTCTCATCTGAGTACATTCTGAGGATTTTTCGGAGAATTTCAAAATGCTACGAGACGATTGAAAATTTAGTAAAATGTTCCTCATTAAATACTAAGGACCCTGTGAAAATTTCAAACCGATTCACTAAGCCGTTAAAAAGTTATTAAAAAAAAAAAAAAAAAAAAAAAAAAAAAAAAAAAAAAAAAAACATTTTACACGTACTCTTATGGAAATTCGAAAACAGAACAGATTAAATAACTTTTTAACGGTTTAGTGAATTGGTTTGAAATTTTCACAGGGGCCTTAGTATTTAATGAGGAACATTCTACTAAATTTTCAATCGTCCCGTAGCATTTTGAAATTCCTCCGAAAAATCCTCAGAATGTATCTACTCAGTTCTCGTAGTCAGCTGAGAGCTATAGTTTGATGTATTGTACAATCAGTTGTAGTGATAGCTATTATTTAACAAAGATAACTATTTATTTACCTCATAGTTTGTTATACAACGCAATTATTCACGAATTTCTAATTTCCTGTACTTTTCTCTCCGATTGTACCTCCCAAACATCCTTAAGAAGTCTAATTTCTGATCGACTACGATCGAAACCGATTACTGATCGATTGCTCAGATTTCATTCAATCGCATAAAAAAAGGTTTTTTTACAATCTGGACCGAACTAAACTTTTTATAGCTATTTATGGTGCCTGGGAATATATTTTTTTGCCCGATTTTTTTATGCAGTCGCACAAAAAAAGGTTCAGCTGTATAAATATTTTATTTTGTTACCATCACTGTCTAGAGGTAGCACTATCTTTGTTACAATTGAATAATGTTCTTCTCCTCTTAGAATACTTATATTCTTACCAAGGTAGATTAAGATAGGTACGCCGACGCGCAGATCTTGATGACGTAGATGGCGAATTATATATATACAGCCTGAGTTTTTTTAGCGTTGCCATTTTTACTACAGCCAAACCGTTGATATAACTGAGAAATTGTTCAAATAAAAGTTGCAGATATCGATGGGGGCAACCGATTGCTATAGTCAGGATCTTTATAGCTCTTAGCTCTTATCAACGGTTTGGCTATAATAAAAATGGTAACTCTCAAAAAACTTGTCTTTTTCTAAAAATTCAAATATGTGACGTATCATGACGTAGATGGCGAAATGCGCAAAAAACCTTATTTTATTCTTACATCTTTGATTAAAACTATTACAATTGACCCCACTCTCCCCTGCTGAATGTATAGTTGAATTAATATAAATAATAATTTAAATTGCATGAAATAAATAGATGTCTAATAATTTATTATTATTTGTTGTTAGATAAAATATTATTTTAATTAAGTTATAGATTTTAAAATAGAATATTGAATTAAATGTTATATTTAATTTTGTGAACATATTTTCCAGATTTATTAAATTAACAACGATTCATATCATATAATTGAATAGACTAAAATAGAACGTCATTCGTCGAGTTTTTAACGATTAAAATTTATATATAGTTGTTGTAAGCGAGGAGTACGTGCCTTTTCCGTAGGGCTTAAATCAGATGTTACTGGTAGCGGTGAAAACCCTACAGAAAGGCCAGGGTTCGAACTCCTGATCACTACGGTAGACTTGCGGGAACTTTAGGGTATTCACTTAATAAAATAATGGGTTCAACTTAACAATTTTATTAACACAATCAATAAACAAACAGATAATATATACAAGACATAAGACGGGAATTTCTTCCCCAAATAATCAACAGATAAACTTATATAAATGAAAGATAGAAAAATGGAAAGGATTACGACTTACCTAGACACACGTTACTTTTTTACTTGGACACAAACTTTCGCTACCGGCCACTAAACAAAACTTCCCAACTCCGACTTTTTCGTACGTTAAAAGTAAACCCAAGTGACGTTTACGAAGATCTCGACTAGCGACCCCACACTGTATTGCACCTTTTGTCCCACAGAGATCACTACCTCTTACCCACTGCTTTCACCCACTCTGTCGCGATTATTGTTTTTGCGAGTCTTTTTATAGTGGTATTTGGCCTACATTTTTATACTTGTCGGCAGAATTTATGTGTTACCAAACTTATTATCGGTAACACATATTTTAGTTGTTTGTTTTAATTTGCTGGCCTCGTTAATAATTTGTGTCCAAAACAAACGGTTACCGATTGCAACATAGTGAGTAGTGGAAAAGTTTGCCATTTTTCTATGGAGAAAAACAAAGAGTCAAGATTTAAAAAAAGTGTAAAAGAAAAATTACAATATCTCATCAACTTAGAAAGAAGTTATGAGATTTTAAAGTTATGCTTGGCTCAAGTATAGTTTTGTTTCGTCTAGTAGAGTCCTGTCATCTCTCCTTATATAGAGCGTCAAGCTCTTTTTTTTTGTTAAACTTTTACAAACTAAAGTATACCGAAAGCATTATGATCACTTTTGAAATTCCCTTCGAAATGGAAATTTCATCCACATTTTACACGGAGAGAAAATTCCTATAAAAATTACTGTGCTCATACTACAATGGACGTGTAACAGGCGAACATATCCAATTTTTGTACGGTAAAATTATAAAAATTACAATAATATAACTATAATTTTTATAATTTTACCGTACAAAAATTGGATATGTTCGCCTGTTACACGTCGATTGTAGTATGAGCACAGTAATTTTTATAGGAATTTTCTCTCCGTGTAAGTTTTAGAGCTTTCTGAACAATTTGGGTCTCGTATCAGTCTTTCGATCCGTCTGTCTGTCCGTTCTTCTGTCCCAATGTCCCATCAAGTGATCAAATGTAAATTTCCGAAACGATTCGATCGTTTTCGATAAAAATTTTAGAAATTATGCGGTTTGGTTCGTCAATGGTCCCGTACGAATTTCATTGTTATCGAAGTAACAGTAGCCACAACGCTACCGTAGTATCTCATTAAATGTCGATACCTTATTTATTACTAGTCCCATTTCGTTCAAATTTGGCGAGTATTTGGGAATTAGTCTATACATGATACCTTATAAATTACAATATAATTAGAGTATTGACAGCTGGGAACATGGAAAAGACTTCTTGTTTTTCTCGTTACTATGCCGTTAAAAATAAGGCACAAAATTCGAGCACAAAATCACTTTAAAAACTGGATAAAATTCTAGTACGAAGAATAAAAGAAATTGAGTCATTTTTATAATAAAAATAAAAATCTTACACCCAAATTACTCGAATTCAATCAGTCCTCCTAACTCGAATCACTTCAATATGGTTTGCTTTCAGAATTTTTTTTTTAACTTAATGACGTCATGAAGTTTCTTAGTACTTTAAAAACCGTTACCGAAATCACACAATGATGAAACTGGAAGAAAATTATTGTTTTTCGAAATCGTTCTTTTGATGCTGACTCCGAAGCATTAAGAAACCTTTGAAAAAATATGACCCCCTCCTAATTTGGGAGCTGGATCCGCCTTTGACAAAAGTGTTAAGCAAATGTTGTTGATATTTATGTCGCCTAGTATCAAAATCTACTAAATGCACTTTTCGAATTTTTTGATTTTTTAGGACCATTAATTTTTAAATGCAACAAGGCATACTCCCCTTAAAATTTTTTGTTGTAATTTTAACTGTTTACTAAAGAAATCTGCAACTGAAATATAACATAATTTTCAAATCCTGCTAAAATTACATTGAAAACTTTACAAATCCTGCTAAATACCCATACATAACCTATATTTTAGATTTTAACCGTTCAAATTTTAATTGTTTCACTGACATGAGGCACGTACGAAGTATAAAATCATGTTTTCACGTAAAATTTGTGTTTTAGTATTTATCTAAAATTTTAAATAATGAAATCGTAGATGTAAATGAATTACTAAGTAAGCACTTTGGTTTTAAGTGACAAAATGAAAATAGTTTACAATATTACAAAACAAATTGTATCGTCTAACCCTGATACATCCAATATTGCTAAATCAATTTTTTTTTAATAAATTTCCCTTATAATTTCTGTTTTAAAACGCACTTTATATAAATGTTACTATCAAAACCAATAAATTCAAATAATTTTGATTAAAAAAGGGGTAAAACGATAATTTTGTTTTTTGATAATAGTACTAATCATCTTTTTTACCTTGTTAGTTAATATAATTATGACTTTTTAATCAAAAAATTAATTTTGAATTGAGTTATGGTTTTTTACGGTTTCCCATGATCTTTATAAAGTGGAATTAGTAGATTTTGATACTAGGCAACTCATTTGATGCCAAACAAAACATAATTTGTTTCTTTTAATTCGCAATAATAGCTTTGGACTTTGATTGCATCAGTTCGCCGCACTAGTGTGTTCGGAGCTTTACTTTGATTAAAATACATTCTATGATATATCAACAGTAATAATTTTCAAATTACTTAAAAACAATGCATCGTGTCATTTAGTTTATAAGTATGCATGTATTTTGTAGATGAAAAAAGATAACTTCATAGATATACCAGAACAGAAACTGTTTCATTATGTTAAGTAGAAAAATTGTTGGGGAAACTTTCAAGACACAAAATACTTAGGAAGTCGTAGTTATATGTATATAGGGTTAGTCAAAAGTATGGAAACGGTGAAATATCTCAGCAAGAAAGCATTTTTGGGATAAATAATGGTGACAAAAGTTTCAGCATTTTTTATGGTGCATCCGATAGTGACCTTGAATTTGACCTCAAGGTCGAGGATCAAGGTCATATCAAGGTCAACTTCTTTTTTTTTAAATGGCAACCCCCCTTTTCGACCTCGTGAATGGAAAGAGCAGAAAATTCTACATCCGAATATGACCGTGAAGTCAATGATCAAGGTCAAATTAAGGTCAAATGCTGATTTTTACCGTAATTTTTAATTGAAAATTTTACTGTAATTTTCTTAATTTTAACGTTCAGCAGTAGGTGCAGACAGGATGTAGACCTACGAAGTAGGTGTAGCCAGGATATAGGCCTGCGAAATAGGTTTAGCCAGAATGTAGACGTGCGCACTAGGTGCAGGTAGGATGTTGATGTGCGCAGTAAGTGAGGTAGGTAGGAATGAAGTGGTAGGAAGAATAAAAAAATGAAATATTTCAAAGTTACCACCTAAAATTGTAACCTTAAAACATATTAGACGAACAAGTTAGCCTACAGAGTCCGATATTTTAAAGTTACAATTTTAGGGGGTAAATTTGAAATATTTCATTTTTTTATTCCTCCTTCAACCTCATTCCTACCTACTTCACTTACTGCACGCGTCTACATCCTACCTGCACCTAATGCGCACGTCTACATCTGGCTACACCTACTGCGCAGGTATACATCCTGTCTACACTTACTATGGAACGTCAAAATTAAAAAAAATTACAGTAGAAATTTCAATTAAAAATTACAGTAAAAATCAGCATTTGACCTTAATTTGACCTTGATCATTGACTTCAAGGTCATATTCGGATGCAGAATTTTTCGCTCTTTCCATTTACGAGGTCGAAAAGGGCGGTTGCCGTTTAAAAAAAACGGAGTTGACCATGATATGACCTTGATCCTTAACCTCGAGGTCAAAGCTAAGGTCACTATCAAAAATGCTTTCCCGCTGAGATATTTCACCGTTTCCATACTTTTGACTAACCCTGTATATGTACATAAGTTGTATTGATATTTATCCCGGCGACGACCATAAGAAATTTCTTATGTTTAAAAGTAGTTCTCAACTAACATAAATTCTCTCCTTAAATATTTATAATAGGGAAGACGTTGTGTTTTTGTTTATTACCGACACCGACACACACAGGTAATGTAGTCGGTACGGGGGTCGGAGCAGGAAGATGGAGCTTTAATACGAAACACATTTCCTTTGTGTTGAAAATGTATGTATCGGTAAGTAGGTAACCATAACGCTGGATACCCAAGCTCTAAATTCATCTTTTATCATATAGTAAATGTGAGCATATATATTTACGCATACTTGGACAAATACTAATATAAATACTTACTCTAGGAACTTGTATTTGTATTCACATTTGTTTTTAACTATAAGATTGTTTCTGAGAAAATTGTTATTTAAAAAGTTTTGCATTTTCACGAAAGTATTGAATAAGTAAATATAATGATTCAAGCGACAAATTTCAAAAAATCTTCTTGGAAATTATAATATAGATTGTTATTTGTCAAACTTGAAGAACAACGCTTGGGTATTAGAATAGTTTTTCTTTTTTTAACGTATTCATTTAATTTTTTTTTCTCTCTATATTTAAAATTAAATTTCTGTTCGAACATCTACGATTTGAACCAGTAAGCATCTTGTGTTTCACTAAGTATCTAGCTCTTTTACCCGTTGCGTCATAGGACCTTCAATACTGTCCATTCTTAAACATAGGATACTACAATTACTTGTGTTATAAAGATTAAACTGTTTATATATATATATATATATATATATATATATATATATATATATATATATGTATATAATATATATATATATATACATAATATATATATATGTATAATATATATATATATATATATATATATATATATATATATATATATATATTTATATATATATATTTGAAATTAAAAATATAGGTATCTAAATAAACCTTTGGAAATTCGCTATGTTATATATATATATATATATATATATATATATATATATATATATATATATATACCATGTGAGTCTTTTGAGTTGCCATTTCTATTAGAACCAAATTCTTATGATAGAAATGGTACTGGAAAAGGTTATTTTCTTGGATGTAATGGAAATGTAACCAAGAAAAACACTATCGATTGAAGTAGCCTCAAGTACATATGCATATTTTTACCGCCTAACTGATAAATTAAAGAAAAATTTAAAAATTAAACTTGGGTAAAAAAAATTTTTTTGCTCATTTATGTTGTTAATTAATATAGTCCCTTTTAAAAATCTATAAGTTTGCATCATAGCTCGAAAACCATAAGAGCAATAAAGCTTCTGACTATAGCAATCGGTTGCCGCCGTCGATATCTACAACTCTTATTTGAACAATTTTTCAATTAAATCAACAGTTTGGCTGTAATAAAAGTGGCAACTCTCGAAAAACTCACACAGTATATATATTCTTCAAAAGTTGACAGAATGAGAGAATAATTATTATTTGTTGGTTTTATTAAATAAAACTTAAAGGGGACCACTAGTGTAACGTTTTGAAAAAACTGAAAATTTTTTTTGCATGTTTTGAGTCTATACCTTTAAAAATAACATACTAAAATTTCACGTGCGTATCTCAAATAGTTTTTGAGTTACAGACATCTGAAGACCAAATTTTGATTTTCATTGTTAACTTTGAGGTATTGAGAAATGTACGAAGGTTAATAGTTCGGGAGTTTTTGAACGTGGCTGCGAGTCACATGTTGTGGAGCAACTAGACCCTGGCACATTTAAACGACTCATCTAGTTTTACTATGACCGTTATAGTGAGTACATCGTAAATAATTTTAGCAAAAATTCTCAGTGATTAAAACTAAACGGTAAGGTAAAGAAAAACTACATTTTTCAAATTTGCTGCAGTTATAACTCAAAGAAAAATTACCCGATCAATTTGATTCTTATTGCAGCTTCTTTCATGTATGTTTCTTCGTGGCATGGACGTCCAGTTTTCCGGTCGAATAAAAAATGTAATTTTTGCAGGCCAAAAATCGTTTCGCGCAAAATTTGAAACTTTTTTTTTAAAAATTCCGCCATTTTGTGATATAGATACTTTTTTTAAAATGAAGTTTTTTAACGAAAAAACATTAATTTTAAACTAAGTATTTGTTTATTTTTCGTCATTGGCCGGGAACCGAATTTTCAAAGTGATGTCTCAGTTGAAGTATATTAAAGGAAATATGGCGTAATTTAGTATCATCTTTTTGAACATATCCTGTATATTACATATATCTAATAACTACTTTTAGATCAAAACAAAAAAATTAAGTTCAAATAAATAAACTTTTTGGTTTACATTGGTTCTATTTATACACTTTATGCACTGAAAATTCGCGAAGTGTACTGCACGTGACAACATTTAAAACTTTTTTCCAATCTTTCTCAAAACGTGAAAATTTAACTTCACCAACAAATATCACACACAATACAACATAATAAGAAGTTAGTTAACGAAGTGTTTATGAAGCATTTAATAAATTTTGGACCAGTAAGTTTGTTTTAAACATTTAATTCATCAAGCGAGCGACATCTGTAGGTACCACTGCTACGGTACAATTAATGTACATATTGTATAGAAATTTCTAGTTGGTATTCGACGTAAATGTTGGGTACTATATTGTATAGTTGACGGTTGTTTTAGAATTTCGTATATACTATTGAATTTACTAATTTGTCCCAGTTTAGTTATGTAAACTTTTACAAATATTTACTTCTTGAATTAAGTTTTGCCGTATGTCTTGTAAAGTTTTGAATAATTTTCACCACAGCTACAGCGACAGTCACAGCAATGGTAGTGGTAGTCGTCAGTCTTTCAATCAGAAACCACAATGTCATTTTTCGACGAACTAAATTATTGTTTTGAATTATAGTGAATGTATATAAACTTTCGTGTAATTATCTACCGGTACCGTAATGAGGGTATAACAAAGATGGCGACGGCTATAGTCCAAGCAGTGTCGATTTTAATGGATAAATCGAGTAGGTCCAGTCTACCTAAAAAATTTTGTAAAATTAATAAGAGAGTTTAAAGAATGATCTTATGTCAAGCATTTTCTTAAATCGAAAACTTTGTATGCCCTCAATTTTTTACTATAAAAAAAATCGAATCGCATTTAAGATCATCCAATAAATACTCAATAGCTTGGGAGTCATTGCTAGAATAAATACCCCCTGTCGCAGCACCGGCATAACATAGCGAATTTCCAAAGATTTATTTAGATACCTAGATATTTTTAATCTCAAATGTTATCGAGTGCCTGTGAAACATTATAAATGTATGGCGGACTTTTGTGCGTATTTAAACATACACCAATATTCATATGCTCACTTAACCGCTAAATTAGAAAACTTATCCGTGACTCACTTAAGGACCGCAAAAAAACTTCTTCTGAGCTCACTGCAGCTTTATCGGGAGACATTTGGAAACCAATTAGTTCTCGAACTGTAAGAAGAAGACCCACAGAAGCAGGTTTAAAGAGCCGCAAAGCTAGGAAGAAGCCTTGACTCTACGACAACATCAAGAAAAATTGTTTAGAATGGGCTTTAAGACACCAGCATTCTTCTGAAGAAGATAGGTCCAATGTGGTATGGTCCGGCAAACCTAATCGCATCTTTTAATGCGGTGGTATAGAATTTAACTTACTTCAAATGCGGATCATACCACATTGGACCAATCTTCTTCAGAAGAATGCTGGTGTCTTAAAACCCATGCTAAACGATTTTTCTTGACGTTGTCGGAGAGCCAAGGCTTCTTCCCAGCTTTGCGGATTTTTAAACCTGCATCTGTGGGTCTTCTTCTTACAGTTCGAGAACTAATTGGTTTCCCAATGTCTCTCGATAAAGCTGCAGTGAGCTCAGAAGAAGTTTTTCTGCGGTCCTTAAGTGAGTCACGGATAAGTTTTCTATTCTAGCGGTTAAGTGAGCATATGAATATTGGTGTAAAGAGGTTTCACTATAGCGGTTTTTAATTGTTTAGGGAAATGACCTTGACTTAAGCAATTATTTACGATATGACAAATAGGTAATGTGAAGTAATGTACAAAGTTTTTCAAAATTATAGTAGGTATTTCATCAATACCCACTGACTTTTTGTTATTTAAATTTGAAATTACTTCCATTATTTCATCTTCATCTGTTGGAAACATAAATATACTATTGTTATTAAAATGTTTGGACAATACGTCACTGTTTGGTGACGGTGTGTTCAAATTTAATGTCTTTGCTGTGTTAATGTACATATTATTAAACTCGTTAGCAATATGTTGCGGGTTTGTAATTTCACTGTTTTCTACTTTAATCATATGAGGTAGATTTGATTTTTGTCGACAATTTATATTACTACTGAATTTGTTTATAATGTTCCAAGCCATCCTAGACTTATTATCAGAACTATTTAACATATTATCATAGTAATTTCTTTTAGCTTCATTAATCGATTTTTTTAAATTTTTGCAAAAAATTTTATAATTATCACTTAAGTTACTTACGTCTACATTAAGCGATTTCATATCTCTAATTAACAAGTACATATCACGTTTACGTGCACACTCTTGCTTTATTTGATTTGTTATCCACATTTTAGTTTCACCATTATAATTAGCACATTTTTTCACTTTTATTTTAGGAAACGCCACATTAAAACAATAGGAAAGTGTGTCACTAAAACACTGGTAACATTCATCCGGATCACTACGGTTAAAAACCGATAACCAATTTTCTTTTGATATGAGATAATCAAATAGAATCTCTATTTGAGTCTTCCCTTCTTCATATAAAATCTGGATTTTTATTCGTGTTTTTGTGTTAAGTTCGGGTTGTTTCGGCAATTCGTATTACAAACTGTCTCTACTATACGAATAAATAACACTCAGTAGCTTCTTGGTGTCCTGAAAGTTAATAACAGGCTAACAAATAAGTTACATTATTTTTCAAAAACTTCAAATTTCACATTTTGTGGGACAGGTGTTTTGTCGTACCTTAAAATCCTTTATCAATTATTTAAAATTAACTCTTAGTATTGCCTTTCGTTCTATTACTAAACAGAAAAGTCATTTTTAAATTAATTTTAGAGTTACACGTGTTTTATGGGAGTGCTTCGTCTGATTCGTCAGTGTCAAATTTTCGGAAATTCGCTATATTATCAGATGCTGTGTCAGTGGTATTTATTATATTCATGTGACCAATCGTTACACAATTATCTTTTCCTTTTGCAAATTATTGGTGTACTTCATAATATTGTTTGTCAAAACCTAAAATGTGCTCAAACCATGACATTTCTTACGGCATATACAGAAAAACTTTTTTTATGCAGTCCTTTTTGTGTAATTTTTTTGGTAAGACTTGATTGAAAGTACCTAATGTGCATTAAAAGTCAGAGAAAGTAAGAAATTTAAACAATAATTTGCGATAAAATTACTTATTGATTATTTTTAAGCATTTAATCAGTACATTGCGTATAGGAATATAAGATATTGTAGCACTGAATTTTTTTACAGATGTATTTATTACAATTTTTATAATATTGTAAAGAAGAAATAAAATGTTCTTATGGATAAATTTATGCTTTATCTTGCATAGAAAAGCAACTTCTAAGGAAATCGTGTGGTTTTGAGCGTTTTAATTTGTGTTGCGTCTATGAAATGTTTTTTATGCGGTTTTTCTTTTTTTTAAATCTGGAGCGAACTATGCTTTTGATAGCTATTTATGACATTTTTCTTTTGTGCGATTAACTTTTTGTGCGATTTTTATATGCGGTCCTTACCGACCGCATAAAAAAAGGATACGGTGTACAAGAGAAAAAAAAATTATTTCACCAAATACCTGGGAAAAGCTACTTTTTAAAAAGGATTAAATATACTTTATATTTATGTAATTTATGTAGTCTCTGTATCTATTCATAAAATTTGAAAAGTGATCGTATTTAATTCCGACAAATTAATTTCCATTAAGGTAATTGTACCAATAGTCGTCATGTTAAGCTAAAAATAAATTTTGGAAGTTCGTATTTGTCCTTAGTTATAAAAAAAACCTATTAAGTAAGATCTTAGCATGTTGCTTGTAAATTAATCTTTGACATAAATTCATTAAAATTCACTAATTATCAACGCAAGGATAAAATAATTAATAAAAATTAATGAAAAGTGTATTTGTACCAATAGCCGTCAGTTTAATATTTGCAATGTACCAATATCCGTTTCCAATTTGTACCAATATTCGTCATCCTCGCTAAAAACATTATATGACGAGTTGTTACCAGTAATAAGAAAATAAACCTGATATTAAAAAAATTATTGACTTGTACAATTGCTACAAATGAAATTAGGAGTAACTTAAACACATTTTTCATGTAACCATAATTAACGGGTGTCCTTTTTAAGAAACAATCGTACCATTTTCGACCAGGTCTACCAGATTCGAAAGGTGTTGTTTCTCTCCCGAAATTTTTAATCAACAACTGTACGCTGTCCAGTCACTGATCCTTGGATACAGGAAATTCAATTTTTCCTAAATTAATTTCCCATTTAACAAGTGTTTCGTCCTCTTTTGACGTTAGAAAGGTTGACGGACCCTTTCTAAAAGCTCAAGGATATTTTCTTTTACATTTATCTGATAATGTCCATCTGGGTATTCCATATCTTTTTGCTACTGATGCGATTGATTTTCTACTTTCTTCGACTGCGTCGAAATCTTCTATAGAATATTTCATCTTTTTACCTTAGAAATTTACCTTAAAAATACGAAGCACCAATAATCGTCAGTAAGCTGCACCAATATCCGTCATCTAATTGATTCGTTATTTTTATTTATACATTTCCCATAATCGGTGACGGTTATTGGTAACAAATATTCTAGTATTATTTTGAATAGAACACATATATTAAACTTACGTTAAATTTAGAAGAAACCATAAAAATATTTATTTTATTAACACTTTACGTTGCTCCAATTGTCGTCAGCCCTGTCGGAAATAGGAAAAACGTAATTTTCGATGTACCAATAACCGTCACTTTAAAATATTAAATAAATAACGGTTTTACTGCAAAAATTTATGTTTTGTATGTAAACTTAACCTATACATTTTCTAATAAAATTATAATACTGCTAAAATTTCATAAAAATACGAAGAAAGGGTCTAAATAAAAAGTCACCTACCTTAGCGAAAACACTAGCGAAATTTTGATGTAAATTCGTTTTTCAGCAGTTTCGTATTTTTTAAGCGAAATTTAAAATACTTGTCACAACCATTGTACTACGCAAAATATTAGTTTAAATAGAGGGAGTGTCGTATTTTACTATAGTGTGAGAAATATCGTATAGGTACAGACAGTATTCTTAATTTTTAATAAAAATGTAAGAAATGACGAGTACTGGTACAGCGACGGCTACTGGTACACTTACCTTAAAAGCTTTCATATAATTAGGTAATTCATTTTGAATATGTATATATATTCATATATTATAATAACAATAAAGTACCTAATAATAGTCATAATAATGTTAAAATAATCAATTCAACTATATAAAATCGCCGATTTATTTTAAAACAAATTTCAATATTCACATGATGTGTAAGACTTAAATGGAATGTATATTAAAATATTCATGTAAATCTAAAATCACTCAACAAATTCACTACATTAACGAAAATAGTATAGCTCATTTATAATTAGGACTTCAGGACCGGCCCAACCAACGGCCAGACTGGGTGTAAAGTTGACTTTGCGGGACCTTTGCATCGAGAAGGAATTCGATTAAGGGGCGAGGTTTACTCGAGAGTCCTTAGAAATTATGTATTTTTCTAGAATCTTTTTCTCAAGAATGGAAGTAAATATCAATTTCAAATTTTGTGCACATATTTACTAAGTATTAAACTATACAAAAAAAAAAATTTTCAAGGAAAAATATGCAAAATTGTCCATTGTATAGATACTGCAGTGTGGCGATCCGAAAATCCAACGCCTTGTTGGCGGACATCCTAGCGCCGGTAATAAACCACCGAAATCCAAAAACAAAAAAGATTTATAAAATATATGAAGAGTACCGGCACCTCTACCTATAATATCAATAAATTCCTGAAAGAAAAAAAATGGCGGATACTTGAACTTTTGATTACGATTTTTATCTTATTTTTCGCTCTTTAAAGTAAACTATAAAAAAAAAATTAAAGGTGTATCGAACTTAGGTAGAGGTGCCGAAGAATTGAATTATCTTTAAAATAAAAAATTTAAAAAAAGGATCCATCGAATAGTTTTTGAGTTATCGTGTCCGCCAGTTCCAAAAATGTAGTTCCGAGATATAATGAAATATATATAAAGAAACATATTTTCAAAATTTTATATTTAATACTCATTATTGCGTGAACTACGTTTTTTGAATTTTTTTTTATAGAAAGCTGGATTCGGTTAATGTGCAAGAATCTTGTTTTTAAATTATTTTCAGTAAAATCACTTTGGGAAGATATTCTACACATAATTTGCTATCAATTTCGGCAAAAAAAATCGATTTTTTTTTAACGACTCTCAAGTAAACCTCCCCTTAATGCTAGATTCCAAGTATATTTCGGTAATAAAAAGGCAAAAGGATCCAGTTGCAATTTTTGTTGAAACTGATTTTTTGTCAGAAAAAAAGTATCAAAAAGTAGTATCTTTGACATGGCAAAACGGTATAACTCTTGGGTCAAGGATACTAAAGTTGACAAAATGAGCAAATGGAGCCATCTGTGAAAATTTAGAAAAATTCAAGAAACTGAAAAAACTCTCCATATGCTTATGAAGTGCTGATGGAAATATTAGCCGTTTAGCAAAACTTCTAAACGAAAAATTTCTATTTTTTTCAATTATGATAATATTTTGTCCACAGATGAGACAGATCAAGCCTACATACAAAAAATTGTGATCCGAAAGTTGCAGTAAGTAGCAATTTATACTGCTTACTGATGAGTCGTCCATCGGCTCTTCAAGCGTACACCTTCATTGTTAAGCCGTAGCCACAGCGGTGGCTGTTCATTGTTATATCACTAGTAGCAGCTCTATGCACATGGTTGTTCTAGTATACGTATGCATTCTCACCTTGGACCACCGCTACATGCATAGAGAGTATTACACACACAGACATCCACTACCTTACACATACCAACACAAACTCTAAATACGTACATAACCTTCCACCTCTCTGCCAAGTCTGATGACGTAAAATTCTGATTACAATCCAGATGCTAACTATCATAATAGTAGTTTGGGCCCTTGATTTTGTCTCTTCACACTATTTCGTCTCTTCTGTAAAATTTATATTATACATATCGGAGAGCTCTTTTTACCTTTTACTACCCTTTTTATTATTAAAAGATCTTTCTGTAGAGACAATGGTAATAGTACAATAGCGAACTTGACCGAAATTAAAAAACTATTCTAAAAATCTTGTTCTTGCATTTCAGTTAAGTGACCTTTCTTTTTATTTTCCAAAAAATTCTACAAAATTCATCAAAAAATAACTGTACAATTTTAAATGAAAAAGTATCAATATCAATCTTTATAACCTCAAAACTTTAACTATACTTATTCACAGGGCTGGGAACTATTTAAACTGATTTCATTTTAAATATGTATTTAAAATACAAAATGGCATTTTGCATTTTCTATTTTAAATTAGTTCGGTCAAACTATTTTCCATTTTGTACTTAACCCTAGAACGACAAACTGGGGTAGAAATCTACCCCAGGTAAACTTTAAACTACGTTTTTAAATTAGTCAGTAACATTATCGACTGAACACCTATACCATAATTTAGTTCAAGGTTCTAGCAGTAGAGTGAGGTCGGGAAACCCTGCGGTTTCTTGTCTACTGTGGCGAAGGGAAAACGTGAAGCTAGTATGGGGTTGATATGTACCCCAGTTTGTAGTTTACGTCAGTGTTTTGTTTAGGTAAGTTATTTTTATTTTTCTTGCTAAAATAATTTGGATTCACTTATAATGACCTTATTTTGCAACAAAACATTAGATATAGCCAGCCCGATGCTGCTTGTGTCCTCGATCGGAAGACCGCAAAACGCAAATATATTGCACGAAGTGCAAGCGACCGACCTGCGAGAATCATGGAAATATATATTGCAGCGATTGTAGTGCCTTTGAATAAGTTAAATTCTCCTTTTTTTTACATTTTGTATGAAAAAAAATGAAATATATTCTTAAAAACTAAAATTTCATGCATTTTTGTTTGATTTTTCCACATATCAAATTCCCAATTTTTTTAATTTTCAAAATCCAAAATAAATCGACTTTTTTGGCAAAACATCATGATGTCATTTGTATGCTTGAAGTCCCTTGTGTCCTCTTTAAAATACCGTCTGAAATTTGAAAATCGGTTCATTAGAAAAATAGTTATCAATTTTTGTTTATTAAATGACAATTTGAGCGTTTTTGAACACTTTTAGCTATTTAAATAGATTTTTCACCGACTAAGCTTTGATTAAATTGAATTTGTTCTTCACCATTCTCTTCAGCATGAAAAAACGAACAAATTCGTGTGCTTATAAGTGAAATTGCTGCTGTCAGATCGATTTTACGACCAAAAATCCCGTGGGGTAAATATATACCCCAGTTTGTAGTTTAAGAGTAGAAAAAATAAGTTTGTCGTTCTAGGGTTAAAATGGAAATTTGAATCCATTTTACATTTAAAATGAAAATGTATGTATACTCAAATTTATGTGTATACAATATTAATTAAAAAACTTGAATTGAACGACTTGAAGTCTAACAAATTATAAGTTAAATGTAAGTTGATTTAATTGACTCAAATTTTTTATAACTCTAGTTGCAATGTTACTTGAGTTAAATTTGTTACTAGAGTTACAGTTGTCTTAAGTCAAACTTTTCTGACTCAAGTTGTGTACTACTATCTTTAAGACACGTCGATAAGAAATGTTTTTGTATTTCGAGAAGATGATTTCTATAATTTTATTTAGAAGTTGCAGTCGTAGCGTCGTCAAGGTTTGAATACGTTAAGGCCGAATTAAATTTTACAATATTTTTAAGTAACAATATTTGAAGAGTTAAGTTTCGTTTTCATATCATGCAAACTTTACAAAATTTTCTCAAAAGACTTATTTAATTTAAGTACATTTGATATTTTCTTAACTTTTTTTTTTTTTTAATTAATATACCTAACTAAATAATGATAAAAAATTTATAAAATAAATTTAAAGTAAAAATTTTGCATTTTATAGCCATTTTAAATAACTATTTTCCATTTTCAATTTTAAATGTGTTAGCAAAACCATTTTCCATTTTGTATTTTAAATGCCTTTTTGGAAACTAATTTCCATTTTCTATTTTAAATGGTTTCTGTGAACCATTTTTCCCAGCCCTGCCTATTCGTCAGACATAAAAGTAAAAGCAAATACCTATTTATATGAATTCTGTCCGATTATTATTACAATATATTCAGAATAAAACACCACTTCCCGTCGCCGACGAAAATTATCAAAATTAGCATGTCTGTTTACCAAAATGTCGCATCATTTTAAGTTGATTTTACTTCCCGCACTATTACGCACTTCCCGCACTGTTATTTCTTGATTACCATGGATATAAATCAACGTTCGAAAAATGTAACTTACTAGCATTGTTAACAACAGCATTGACGAGTACACACCGAAAATACACGGTCGTCCAAAAAATACCATTTTAAACACTACAAGACTTTTGTGACCACCATGTATGTATGTGCGGGCTAAAGTATCACACAACATACAGCACACTCTAGTGTAGAATTCCAGTAAACTCACTATCTATATCATGCTTCTAATTATTTCATTGTAATACGTATATAATTATGTAATGATATAGTTTCATTTATAAGTAAATCTATTAAGTGGCCAAACCACCATCAAAATTTTAATACTTTTCACATTGAATGAAACGTTATTTAAATTCTTGGAGATGTTTTAATTCAATTTCTAATTTTGATAATATACAAAGCTGCTTAATTGTATATTAAGAGGAAAAACATAATATCTAAACTTATATTCGAACCCATTTCTATTTTGTATATAGATTTGAATATGTGCCAAATCACTTTGACATTTCAATAAAATATAATTGGACTTTATAGAGTCAATAACAGAATTAAACAACATCGGAATATTATCAAAATGTGAAAAAGTCTTAGGGTCACAAAAGTTGAATAACATAAAAAGTTAAAAGAAAAATGTTAAACACCCTTCAAAACTGAAATAAAATTTATTTCTCTTTCTGCTTAATTATTAACGTTTCTTTTTTTTTTTTTAAGGGGCGGTTTACTCGAGAGTCCTTAAAAATTATGTATTTTTCTGGAATTTTTTTTCTCACGAACGGAAGTAAATATCAATTTCAAATTTTGTGCACATATTTTTTAAGTATTAAACTATACAAAAAAAATTTTTCAAGGAAAAATATAAAAAATTGTCCATTTTATAGATACTGCAGTGTGACGATCCGAAAATCCAATGCCTTGTTGGCGAACATCCTAACGCCGGTAATAAACCACCGAAATTCAAAAACAAAAAAGATTTATAAAATATATGAAGAGTACCGGCACCTCTGCCTACAATATCAATAAATTGCTGAAAGAAAAAAAAATGGCGGATGTTTGAACTTTTGATTACGATTTTTATCTTATTTTTCGCTCTTTAAAGTAAACTTAAAAATAAAAAAAAATATTGAAAGTGTATCGAACTTAGGTAGAGGTGCCGAAGAATTGAACTATCTTTAAAATAAAAAATTAAAAAAAAAGGATCTATCGAATAGTTTTTGAGTTATCGTGTCCACCAGTTCCAAAAATGTAGTTCCGAGATATTATAAAATATATATAAAGAAACGTATTTTCAAAAATTTATATATTGAATACTCATTATTGCGTGAACTACGTTTTTTGAATTTTTTTTTTATAAAAGCTGGATTCGGTTAATGTGCAAGAATCTTGTTTTTAAATTATTTTCAGTAAAATCACTTTGGGAACATATTCTACACATAATTAGCTATCAATTTCGGCAAAAAAAAAGTTGATTTTTTTATCAAATCTCAAGTAAACCTTCCCTTAAATTACTTTCAGCAAAATCACTTTGGGAACATATTCTACACATAATTAGCTACCAATTTCTGCAAAAAAAAATCGATTTTTTTTAACGACTCTCAAGTAAACCTCCCCTTAATATAGAATTTCAAGATAAATTATTAATTCTACTGGAAGATTAGTAGTCAGACAAGTAAAATTTTAGAATTTCGACTCAAATTGCCTTGGGCAATGGTAAAGCTTTATACCAACAGTTACTTACAACTCTGAACAAAAACAGTTAAACTAGTACTTATGTGATTTTTTCATATATTCAACTCAAAATATCGAACCATGTTTACCCTATTTCGTATTTTAGTTCCAATTTTACACTAATGGTTGCTCCAGTAGATCCTGAATTTATACATATATCAATTGAAAGTTCTCGAAAGAATTATTAAAATTTTGAAATGACATGTTTTCCCCGAATAAAAAGTATAGACTATAATATTCTTTTAACAATAGACAAAGTTCGAATGAAGTCAATGATTCGTTTTTTTATATCGTTGTAAATATATTTTCCCACCGGAATAAGACTTCCCACGGGATTCAGATATTTTCCCGAGGTAAAAGATAGCCTGTGTTCTTTTTCATCCCCTCTAAAAATAAATATGCCAAATTTAAAATCAATCATCCATTTTTTTTTAACAGTAAGTTGTCGTTATTTCATTGTTTCGTTTTGAATACATTTTTCCTCAAGAATGAGATATTTTCTTTGGGGAAAAAGTAGCCTGTATCCTTTTTCGTTGTTTCTGTTAATAATATACAAACTTTAAAATTAATTTTTTATTACTCATGCGGGAGAAGTATTAACATGGCGCACACATTTCTGTACGCAAAATAGCTGTTTGCTCATTGTACTCTTCCCGCATACTTTTTTGCGTGTGGAAAGTAACTTTCCACACGCAAATTGACAATAAAACACGCAAAATTTAATCAAAACACGCAAAGCCGCCTCTTAATTTTTCATTTAATAAATATTTCATAATTATTTCTATATGTAGAAACCACCAACAAAGTAATTTAAACGATAATTAATTCCGAAAAAAAGACGAACACTTAAAAATATTATTTTAAAAAGTAACAAAAATGTCAAAAATAGTGATAATAATAGAAAAAAGTATGTGAAATTCGTAATAAAAAATAGTATGTGCAACTCGTGCGGGATTGTGCTCAAGCGAATGAGCGCACTTACTACGTTCGTGCGCTCAACTTCGCTTTCGTGGGCAATCGACAATTTCCCGCACTTATTGCACAATATACTATTCCGTTTTTTTTGACAGTCAACTGTTATAATTTAATACATTTTCCCTCGGGAATGAAATAATTTTCCGGAATAAAAAGTAGCCTATAACCGACTTGGTTCCGCAAGCTATGTCTATACAAAGTTTCTAGTTGACTGGCTTAGCGATTGCGGCGTGAAAACAAGTGAAACAAACAAATTCACTCATTTTGGCATTTATTATATGAGTTAGGATTAGGATCTTTCTTTAGAAAATATAAAAGCGATCGCATTTCCGATTATGAAAATTGTAAAACAGTAATTACCACATATAGGAAAATATTGTCCCTAACAGAATCGTCATATAAAATATTTTGTACTGGGGGGGCTACGAATAGAGCTGGAGGGCTGTCATAAAACGTAAAAATATTATCAATCTTTTTAAAAATCAGTTTTACAACGTTTTACTATTAATACTACATCGTCTATGCTGTGTGTGTCTGTTTGTGTTTTTTAATTCCTAATATTATGAATCATTTTGTCTGTTATCTATACATATGTACATGTCTTTATATTTCACTAATACAAAAACTACATCATATTGAAACTTGTGAGTGAACTACTTGGAGTAAGCAGGTATAATATTTATGTAAAGAAGGTGAGATAGACATGTTATTTAAATAATCACAAAGGAAATAGAGAATTCGACTCAATTAATTTCTATTACAGTTGATCACTTATTTATTCAACATTAATTTTCTTAAAATCATTTTTAAAGTTAGAATTATATGTACAAGGAGGTCCAGAATTATGTACCGTAATTGCTAGAACTGAAAAATTTTCCAAGCGCTTTTGAATAACGGGCTGATATTTTAGGGGAACTTATTTTGCGTTAGAAGGATTACATTTTTGTCAATACTTATTACATCACTTACGACTAAGGGGTGGTTTTGGGTGGTAGGTGTGAGTTATCACGTCTTTTCTTTTTTAATTTGCAATTATTTAAACCAAATCCTTGACAATACGATTCCTCAGACAATTTTACGCAAAAAAGGTATACTTGTTACATTTCCATAAATAATACCGTTTTCGAGTAATTTAAAGTAGAAGTATTTATTTCCAAATTAGCCCCTAATCATAAGTGATGGAAAAATTAATACCATAAATTTAATTATCCTAATGTTCATACGCGTCCCTAAAATATGAATCCAATAATCAAAAACGCCTAAAAAATGTAAGAAGAAAGAAGTCAGTTTCCTTCCACCCCTCTACATTTTCCCCCTCTGCTTTATCTCCGTTATTATTGAGTTTTGGAAAAAAGTGTAGATGAAAAGGTACCATTATTTTTGGACATACTATCAGCTCTAGCAATTACGGTACATAATTCTGGACCACCCTGTATATTAAGTTATTAAAAATGGGTAATTTTTAATTTTTACTAATTTGTTCTCAAAAGTCTCCTTAGGCTAGTCTTCAAATCCAGAGGAAAATCCTCAGCCTTGTAATAAAATTTATAGCCCCCCAATCTGAAATATTTTATATGGTGATTCTGTTAGGGATTACTGTTTTCCTAAGTATGGTAATTACAAAAGGTATTTCAATAACATAAATCAAATAAATTTGACTCGAAAAATTTTCTAAATGATAAATTATTTATTCGTCAGTCAGTCATTCTATCGTCTAAATCTACAACATAATTTGAAAATTTAAAAAATGAATAATTGAAATAAATCATCTCAAGTCAAAAATGACTAATGAAAAAGTATATTCAACCATCACAACAGTAGTACACCTAATGTGTGAGAACGCCATCACAGCATCAAAACTCAATTGACTGAACGGACTGAGCTGAACTGACTGACAATGAATGGGAAAGCTAATTTCCTCGTTCATCATCAATACTTGTCGATTTACTCTCGGAGTGTATGCAGTCAGTCAGTATCTATATCTATCTTACTAATGATACTTTCGCACATATGTCATTAAATCAATTTGCTGCGCATATTTTTTGTGTGTGTATGTGTGTGTTAGTTGTACAGTTGGAAGACATATTCCAGTTGTAGAAAACACAAATTTATTCAGAAAATGCGCTACCAATGTGGCATAGAGCTTCCTCGTACTCGTAAAACACTTTAAAACAGTATTCTACCAAATATATATATATACTGTGAAATTATATTTTCGCCTTAAAGTTCATAAAGAATTGTTGTAACTCAAAATAGTTAAAGGCTAAATTATAAAATAATAGCAAAAATATTTTAGAAACTAACCCCCAAAATACACTAAAAATTTGAGCGAAGTGGGACTAGCAGTAAATAAGATATTGACATTTAATGGGATTTCATGGTAGCGCCGTGGGTACTATTACTCCGAATGCAATGAAATTTGTAGGAGACCATCTGGGAACCAGACCGCATAATTTCTGACAATTTCATAAGAAAGAATTGAATAGTTCAGAAGTTATTCCACCTGGTGCAATTTAGTATACTAATGGAATGATATGGTAGCAGCGTAGCTACCGTTACTCCGATTTCGATTAAACTCATAGCGGACCATCTACGAACCAAACTGCATAACTTCTGAAAATTTCATTAAAACAATCGAATATTTCAGAAGTTATGCCACGTGGTGCAAACTGGCGACACACAGACGGACGGACAGTCAGACACCAAACCAAAATTGTTCAGGAAGCTCTAAAACGTAAAATGTGCGTAAAAAATTAAATAAATTCCTTCCTTTTGTTCAAAATTGTCCATATTTTTCATAACGATGATACTTCCTTTGTTTTAAGTATATTCAAAAATTCAAATAATTAAAATCAAAATTCAATACGATACATTTCAACATAGTGAAAAAATCCATTTTGTGATCTGATTTATTCTTCATTCAAACAAATATATTAAAAATTCCTAAAAAATTTTTCCTCACATTTTCCTCAACAATGAATTTTCTGTTGTTTAAATATTCATACTAAAAATTGCATCAAATTTGTTTTTCAATATGGATTCATCAGTTATGCCGTAAGAAAAATGGTTTTTGTTTTATTTTGTTTGCTTAAAAATCATCTTCTTCAAATGTAAACAGACTCTTCTTTATAATTTTGAGTGTATAAACTCTCAGAAATTAGATATTTTGATGTGTTTGATTGATTGATGTTTTCGGTCTGTTAGATCATGCGATACGTCTTTCCTGATGATGACGCTAATTAGGCGTTGAAACCGGTCGCATAATTTTTACAAGAAAATAAAATTTTCTAACTTATCGCCTCTTTTAGTCAAAATTATTACTTGAATAATAAAAATATATTTTTGAAACATTATTAATCAGATTGGCGACGCAAAGATCCGCGCCTCTGGTGGTGAAATTAGAAGCTGTTTCAAGCACATATATTTCTAATTAACGAAATCTAGTAACCCCCACCTAATTTGTATAATACCTATGTATATTTCTCGCAGAATCGTTGCGTCGCCAACACTTTTAACAAATCAAAAATCAAAAGATTAAAATGGCAAAATTCAAAAACTTACCTGGATGTACAATCCACGGATGCGTAATTAATATATAACTGCATATGATACGTAAACTTGTCGCAATCTTCGTCATACTGCCACGTGATGATGCTGATACGGCGTTAACTCGATCGTTGTTAGTCCATAGATCGATTAATCGATCAACCGGATGAATCGTCGGTGATAATTTTACACGTTTACACTACGTATCATTTGTTTTTATTTAATATTAACAATTTTCACAGCAACACGACACGAATGCTTGTGGGTTTTTTATTTACATTTATATATTATATTTTATATGATCATGTTTTTATTAAAAACACTTTTACTATTATCCTGTTTAAACAAATATCGTCATAGTCGTAAATTATTTATTATGTAATATTTATTATCGTAAATTAATTGAAAACAAATATTATTAAATTATATAAATTTATTTATTTACTTATTTTTTTTCCCATTCGAACAATATTCAGTTAATTATGTTTTTATGTTTTTGTTGTATGTATGTAAATAACATAATTTTCATATTGTTTAAATTACTGTTGTTGTTATTACAAGCACGTTATTGGTAATTATCTGAACATCTGTAATATAAATAATAATAATATTTAATATATTAAATATACATGTGGGAGGGGGGTGCCTACAGGCAGGGCCGGCCCAACCGCAATTAGTGGGGTCCGATGGAAATTTAACTTGCGGGGACTTTACTAACTTTGGTTCAGAATTACAGTCACCTTACTACTTTTGGTATAGAATCACTATAATTTTACTTTGGTACAGAATCACTGTAACCTTACTACTTGTGGTACAGAATCGCTGTAACCTTACTACTTTTTGTATAAAAAAAACTGTAATTTTATTTTGGTACAGAATCGCTGTAACTTTACTAGTTGTGGTACGGAATCGCTGTAGCCTTATTACTTTTGGTATAGAAACACTGTAACTTTACTTTGGTACAGAATCGCTGTAACCTTACTACTTCTGATACAGACTCGTTGTAATCTTACTACTTTTGGTATAAAATCGCTGTAATTTTACTTTAGTACAGAATCACTGTAACCTTACTACTTTTGATACAGACTCGCTGTAACCTTACTACTTTTGGTATAAAATCACTGTAATTTTACTTTGGTACAGAATCGCTGTAACCTTACTACTTTTGGTATAAAATCACTGTAATTTTACTTTGGTACAGAATCGCCGTAACCTTACTACTTATGGTACAGAATCGCTGTAACCTTACTACTTTTGGTATAAAATCACTGTAATTTTACTTTAGTACAGATTCGCTGTAACCTCCTACTTGTGGTACAGAATCGCTGTAACCTTCTACTTGTGGTACAGAATCGCTGTAACCTTACTACTTTTGATACAGACTCGCTGTAATCTTACTATTGATAGTAATAAATCTAACCTTACTATTAATACTTTTGGTATAGTATTTTAATGAATGAAATTACTGATGACTTAAGGGATATTCTAGTCTAGGAATTCGAAAATATATATTTTGTTTTCAAATTTTCAAAGTTTAGACCTTTAAGAATAACTAAAAGGATTAGGGAAATTTGAATTATTTTCGGAGTTATTGCGATTTTATTCCCTGTGTGGATACTATATATCTTTTCAGTGTTAGATAAATTGAAATTTTGAATATGAATTACTCGAAACTACTTTTTTCGATACGGTTGATATATCTCAAGTTCTAATACACCGATTTACTTGAAATACTTCTTAATACTATCAAAATTGATCCGACGTAGGGGTTTTTGAAATTTTTTTTATACTATTTTTAAAATATTTCCAAAGTTGAAAAAAGGAGGTGAAAAAATTTATTTTTTCAAATCGGCTACGTCCAACTAATTCTACATCATTGTTTATTAAGAATTAACTAAAATTTTATGTTTTAGATCACCAGGAGGGTTGGAATCACGTCAACCAGGAGACACCTTTTTTTTGAGTTCCCATTTTGCCGGCCTGTACCGATTTCAATTTTGAATTTTTTTAAAATTTTTATACTTTTCAAATGTCAATAAAAAAACTGTTAAAAAAATGGATACAAAGAATGTTTACTGTTATTTTTTTTTTTTTTGTTAAGCCCACAAAATCACCCCAAAATCGAGCCTCTAGACTAGAATATCCCCTCAAATTAATTTTAACTAAAACTAGGTCCGAAATGATTTATTTTCAGTTTTGGAAAGGCTCTCTTTGGAGATACAATGGTAATATAGTTTAATTGATAAAGTTAATATTCGAAAATTAGTATGAGTGTCTCTTCTATTAGCTTGTTTCTAACCTTACTTTATAATCATAGTTTTTTCTAATATTTGAAATAAAAAAATCAATTTTTTAAAGAGTCTAATGACTCTAGCTTGCTAGCTAGAAAAATTTCTAAATACTCTACTTCAAATATAATACCTACTTTGTTATGAAAATTAAAATATGTTTTGGTTAGCTAAGACTCCCACCAAACTTACAAAAAACGATACAATTTGTAGATCAGCGTTTTTTTGGCCATACAGTGTTATTTTTAAAATTCAGAGGTCCCTCATATTTATCTACATTAGTTGGACGATAGTTTAGTTAAAGTTAGTAAGAGCTACTAACCAACCCTAAATTTATTTTTATATTTATTATAAGCAGACTTGGGAAAACAGTGGTCCCTAACAGAATCGCCATATAAAATATTTTGGATTGGGGGGCTCTAAATTTTATTACAAAGCTGAAGATTTTCCTCTGGATTTGAAGATTAGCCTAAGGAAGCTTTTGACAAGAAATCAGTAAAAATCAAAAATTACCATTTTTCATAATTTAATATATAATTTTAATTTTAAAAATAATTTAAAAAAATTAATGTTGAATAAATAAGTGGTCGACTGTAATAGAAATTAATTTAGACGAATTCAAAACATTTATAATGTAAACAATATCTCTATTTCCTTTATGATTATTTAAATAATATCTATATTTCACCTTCTTTATACCTGCTTTAATGTAAACAAAATTGATTGTATTAGTAGATTGTAATCATTCTAGTAGGTCGCTCACAAGATTGAACATGATTTTGTTTTTGCATTAGAAAGACATAAGATATGTATGTACATATAACAAGCAAAATGATTCATAATATTGGCAATTAAAAAACATAAACAGACACAAAACAACCTTAACGATGTGGTATTAATAGTAAAACGTCGTAAAACTGATTTTTAAAAAGATTGATAATATTTTTACGTTTTATGACAGCCCTATTCGTAGCCCCCCAGTACAAAATATTTTATATGGCGACTCTATTAGGGACCTTTTCTTCCCATCTCTGATTATAAGTGTGATAGTTATTATTGTAATGAATAAATGAGGCCTCAAGATACGCTCAAAATACGACCAACTACTACTTTGGAATATTATAATCAGTGCAATAATCATGGTATCCATAAACAAAATTGTTAATGTCTTTTCAAATAATTATTGTCTTCTATCTATCTACTTAACTTTTTGGAGAAGAAACTCCACTACTATTGATTAAAAAAAAATTATTTGCTTCCTATTTTTTAAAGTTTTTACTTAAATACAAACATATAAGTGATTACTTAAAAAAAAAAGTTTACTTTAAAAAAGTATAAACTCTTTTTTTTATGTAATCACTAATGTTTTTATTTACGTAAAAACTTAAAAAATAGGAAATAAAAGTAAATATTTCTTTTTATTCAATAGACCCATTTTGTTCCTCATACCACACCCCGCTAAGTGCTTCAATGAAGTAGCCTACAAACTGGCTTTAAGTACAGTCTAATTACTATAATAGTGTCCATTGGTCTGTAATTACAGGGTCACTAGAATAATTCATAATAAATTATATTATGCTATTTGATAATTATTTATATTTTACCTAACTTTAACAAAAAAGATTAAATTGCTTTATTCATTCATAGCCCAGCTTACCCATTTACGATGGTTGCCTTTTTGTATGCCGTTGCAAACATGGTATTCCTATATATGTATGTATAATCATTGGTTATGGTTAGTTTAATTGCTCTCAATTAAATCCTTTCATTCTAGACGCAAATTTAAGTGAAACAATATAATAATTACTATAACAGGGTGTTCAAACGTTATAAAAGGATTTTAAAATGTTACACCAAATTTATCTAAAACTGTTAACACTAATTGAAGGGTATAGAAACAGAGTCAAATTCACAATTTCTGTGTACATTAGCTCAATAAAAATTTGTCCCCTCGCCCAAATTTTTTAATTGAAATAATTTAAAGATAAAAAATTTCGACCAGGTGCCCGAAAATTACTTTGAGAATAAATTTGAAACTAGTGATAAGCAAATGCAAGACCAAGACCAAGACTTAGCAGTCTTGGTCTTGGTCTTGCTAGAGCAATTTGAGTCTTGGTCTTGGTCTTGGTCTTGGTCTTGCAAAATGCAGTCTTGGTATTGGTCTTGGTCTTGGTATTGCTAAAGAATCTTGCACTTTCTTGCATTTTTTTATTAGTAAATTTTTTCCTTCTAAAATCAGAATTTTCTCTCTTTACGGTATTAATTATACTTTCAAACTATTTAAATAATTTAGGAAGAGTCTTGCTTTTTTCTTGCTATTGTTTTGGTCTTGCTCACTTCAGTCTTAGTACTGGTCTTGCAGCCATACTTATAGTCTTGGTCTTGATTTTGCTCTTGGTATACACAATCTTGGTCTTGGTCTTGGTCTTGCAAAAAATGCAAGACCAAGACTAATTTTGCTCATCACTATTTGAAACTTGACTTGATCACCTTCAAAATTTTGAATCAAATATTCCAGTGAGTATTGATTTTACATTTTATTTAAACTTTAAATCCCCACAAAATGTTGTATTCCAAAATCTAAACAATTATAAACCCAAATTTATTACGAAATCAATATTTGTTAGAAAAAAAGCCGAACTTACCATTCCTGCGTGTATGGACTCAATAAAATTTTTTTCCTCGCCCAAATTTTTCAATTGAAACAATTTAAAGATAAAAAGTTCCGACCAGGTGCCCGAAAATGACTTTGAGAAAAAGTTGAAAACATGATTCTTCTTCCAATGAATATTTATTTTACATTTTATTTAAAATTTAAACAATTATAGGCCCAAATATAGTATAAAATCATTATCTGTTAGAAAAAATAGCACCAAAACCGACCTTTTACAAGAAGAAAACATTACTCAGCAAGTTGTAGGTTTTTAAATTTTCTGTGACTGCTACCCCCTGTATTTTCGGGGATTGGTTTGGTTTCATAAATCCTATGCCTGAATTCGGTCCTGGATACAAGTTAATAATTTAATAATTATTTTATTCTTTTAAGATCAATTTGGTAGGAACACTGCCCTTAAAAAGTTTCCTCCTATCCCCCCTCCCCGCCTAGATCAAAATTCAACTTGTTACACCTCACATCCATAACTGGGCCACTTCACCGAAATAATTTCATAAGTGTTTCATTTACAACAAACTGATAGTAGATGTGATTACATACGAGATTTTCGTTGCAACATGTTCCCGAAGCATAAGCAAAATGTTGAATACATTTTTCATACAAAATAAATTAATAGCTCTGTAAATTTTTTTTAAATAATTCTCAACAAATCTAAAAATAGCCTGTACTTTAAAATACCATTATAAATTAAGCTTAGAAAAAATAAATACAAAAAAAAAAAAAAACCAAAACTTTTCTGAAAATAAATTATCCTATTAAAGATTAAAATAACTTTTCCATTTCAACTTGAGTTAATTCCTAAAACTTAATTTATTCATCTTTTACATGTACTACAAACAATACAGACTATGGAAAGAAATAAAAAAAATTTATATGCGTATATAAACACTGGTCCCAAATTTATTGTATCTGTGTATTATATTCCCCTATACATAAATATATATTCATTTTTCAACATTTGAAATAAATTTGAAAACAATGGAACCAAAAAACCATTTTGTTCATAACGACTATTTTACTTAATTTGAATAGTTAACAAATTTATATGATGTTATGAAAGAATATCCTCATTCATAGAGAAACATTATACCCAGTGTTTACTATATAATAGCTTGTTTAAAGAAATACTTCAAATAAATACAGTATAAACTCTTTTTATGCGGTCTTTTTTATGCGATTTTTTTAATTTCTTTTTTTAAATGTCTATTAAAGTGCATAATGAAAATTGAAAGTTAGAGAAAGTAAGATATTTGAACATTAATCTACGGTGAAGTCAGTTATTAAAAGATTAGTTAGGGATAAAAAAAAAATCCGATTCAGCCGTCGCCAAGCATTTAATGGACATGGAACACACTCCAGAAAGGGGCGTTACATTTTTCACCCAGCCAAAAAGGCCAAAAATTAACAATTCTAGAGACAATAGAAATCACTAAAAATAATTCAAATCAACTTTTAAACGATTATACGGATATTTACAATTCTATAATTTATTTATTATAATTTTATATTTTGTATTGCATCCCCGCTCCCTTTTCATTCACGGACTAACTTAATACAATTTCATTTAAGGAGAGATTCGCAAAATAAAAGAAATCGATTTTTTTTTCTTCATAATTACGTTCCTTAAGGTGTTAGAAATATTTTCTTAAAATTTTATTGTAAAAAAATTAAAAATGAAAAAGTTATGGGTATTTTAGTGTACACACTTTACTATAATTCAATTTAAAAAAAAAAATTAAAAGCTATTTTTCGAAAAGTACGTTTTACGACATGGTTCCTTATGTATCTCAAAAAGTATTTGAGATATCGACATAAATCAGAATGTATATTATTCCTCGACACCGTCATTTTGGCAGGAACTAGGATTTTTTGGTTCCGTAATATATTTTCAAAATGGCGATACTGTTTATATTCGAGAAAAAGCGGTGAATTTAAAAATTTGTTTTCAAAATACGATTTTTCCCTGGTTTTTTTATTTTTTTCTTAGATCCTAGTTAGTGTCATAACTGTATAATATGTACTATATTTTTAGAAAATTCTTAACTTTTTTTATTTTCGTTCACTGGGGATTTCAGAACGCGAGAAACCATCAAATTGGAAAAATCTCGCAGTGTCAACTTCAAAGCCATTTATACTCCTCTGTTCATTTTTGAATTTGTTTTAAAAAATTTTTTTTTTTGTAATCTCAAGACATGTAAACAATGCTGTATGTTTTTCAATAAAATATTTATTTGTATAAAAATAATAATCTCCCCTTAATATTTCCCAATGATTAGATAACTTTTCCACATTGTATGATCACTCATACGAACTTTCTTGAAAGTGATAAGGTTAAATTACTTATTAAACAAACCGTGCACAATATGACTCACTTGAAATAAAATCTCTTCTTGACCTTCAAATTTTATATCAGTAATTTGGAATTATTCAATCTATTTCGATTTAAACTAATTAAAATGAATATTAACGTATTTCTTGTACGAAATAGAATAATAAATGAAAACACAGTAGAAAATGAAAATTTAGACCGTCATTATTGCCCTATTCATGTGTTTAAATGAAAAGCTCTAGAGAGAAATGGGATAATTAAAATAGCTAACAGTATACGAAATGGTTAATAAAAATTTTCCAAATAAAACTTAATTAGGAAAATTCCTTTCAAGTTTCAGTCGAAATAAATATCAAATAATTCAGAAAAAGAAAAGCAAAAAATATAATCTGTAACAAAAAAAATTTGGGGGACAGGTCTACCCACACTGTCAACTTCCCATTGGGTGTCCTTAAAGACTAGAGACTACTGTACATAAATAATTCTTTTTTCATTTCAGGCGACTCCTCCCCCGGGCCGCCGATTGAGGCTTTGCCCCTTGCACCATACCGGTGGCTTCGCCTTCTGTACCAGAGGGTGGAGGCTCCACCCTTATCAAACAAATTATAACATCATTTGTTCTCAAGATATGCGAGACAAAATATACTTCAAAAAAAGTTTCTTACTTCGTTCTTTTTTTGTTAAAAATTTTATAATAAAATACTGGCGTTTTTAACATCAAGGAAGGTTCTTAAGCCATTATATAATAACGTTATGGTAAAAAATCCATATAATCTATGTTATCTTAATGAAGTTAATTCCGTTTTTTTATCACAAAAAACAAACCGCTAATCCGAATTTGCTGAAAACTTTATCCAGTCTTCATTTTTTGATTACGCATCTAATGAAATTAGTTGATATCATCATTTGTCCTCGAGATATCCGAGACGAAAAAAAATTGACGAACGAGCGAACTAACGAACGCACACACAGACATCACGCTAAAACGATGGATTCGGATTCTAGTGACCTTGAAACGTGGAGATATGTCAAAATTAGCGATTCATAAAATCGGACCCATTACAATAACTTCCTATGGGAAGTTAATAAGTGCCTAAATCTAATAAATTTTTCCAAAAATTGAAATCGATTTAAAATTCTTTCTAAATAATAATTGTTCCACTCAATGCCAGTAGATGACCTACCTCTATCATACAGCACAGTTTCGTTCCGTATGAAATTTTGAGGATAAACCACAAAGAAACAAGATTTAATTTCTTTGAGCCAGATTTTGAATCGTTCCATCAGAATAATGCCATAAGTATTTTTTAATTTTAAGTAATTCTCTTGTTACTATGCTCATCACGAAATTAAACTATTTATATTAGGGATGTTATATGGATATCTGTAACCGTAACTGAAACTACTGGATATCCCAATTAATTAAATATCCGAAACCACCGAAACCGTATCCGATAATAAAAGTTTCGAATTTGTTTCGGATAATAAAAGACAACTGCTGTTGAAAAACTGAGTAGAGATTAAATCGAAGCAAGTTTTTGCTGCATGTGTTTCTTTTAATAGATTTCCGTCGATTTGTGTTTAATGCAAAACTTTTTGGAGTAAAATTTCCTCCATTTTACTAAAAAAAAATTTCACTATAAGCAATTATCCGTAACCATAACCGTATCCGAAACATTTTCCGATATTATTACTAGGTATCGGACATTTGTCGAATCAAACAACATCGTGTTTTGTATATGCAGGCAGATAGACAGATAATATGTGTGAGTTGTATAAATAGGTACGTATGTCTTATCAAAATATCTATTCGTTTTTATTCATATTAATCACATCAAGTGCGATATACCTGCATACACAAAACACGAATGCTGCACAGTGAAAAAATTTATGTTCCGCGTAAAAGAAAACTAGTGGTTAAAATTTTCGTGTTAAATAAGTAACCCAACCCTGTGTTAATGTAACATTTAGTATTTGTGTTAAATGAAAATATTAACAAAAATTTTGATTTAACAGAATTGAAATGTTAATCTGTTTTGAACAACACACAAATAACATAATGTTTGTGTAAAATACGAAACAATGTCATAAATACACTTATTTGTGTATTTACAACACCAGTAAACTGGTTTCGCTCGCATCTATTGCTTTAGTTATAAGAGCGGGGGTAGTGGTAACTGATACCATCGGTCCCATCGGTATAGGATCATTGCAATAATCATTGCACTATTGGACACTGTGCGACGTGCGTTCAACAGAAATATATCTATATATAGAAGCAGACGGAATATTTTAAAATCAAAAGCGTATTCCTTAGGTTAAATTGGTTTAAATCGTTTAGATATTAAATATTAGTAAGTTAATTAAAAATATTAGAGATTGAATTTTTTTCTTTTTTTGCAGAATTTACTTCAATTAATTAAAAAATTATCGAATATTCGGCCTTCCAGAACACATTCAAAGGGCAAAGAAGATCGGGTAAGAAAGGAAGAGTAGTCGTTCCATTTTGCCTTCCACGTTCAGTTTGACAACGATCTTCACAATTTAAGGTATTGCTTCAACATTATTTTCATCAGAACACAACTTTATAGAAATATTACATAAGAAAGTTTAAGTACTGAAAAATTATTTTTTACTATTTCCTTTTATTTATATAATAAATAAATAAAAAAATACCAACTTAAAAAAATAATATACCAACACATTTACTGAGTAAACTTCTACATTCTAAATCAGTTAATTTTACACACTATTGCGGTAAAATTATAACTAAGTAATTGTGTAAAATTAACACAAAATGTATGTCCTTTTGTGTGTTAAATCATTGACACAAAATCTTGTGTAAAGATTTGACACATATGCTTTCTGTTAAAATAACACAAAAAATTGAATGGACCGTTCTGGACATGCGAAATGTGTTAATTTTAACACAAATTTTTTCACTGTTTGTTTGATCCGAAATATGTCATATACCTAATTATATATTACGTATCCGTAACCGAAACCGAAAAAAATATTTTTAAATATTCGTATCCGTATCCGAAATTTCATATCCATAACATCCCTAATTTATATAATATTTCCACAACCGACACGCATACATTTTGACACACGGTCATTGCGCATATAGTTTGCATAGAGACATAGTTATTCATATCACACTCAGGTTTTACAACACTATTAATATTTTCGATAAAAATTTAATGTTTATATTTATTATAACTGAATAAATGATAAAATTATTTTTTGCGTTTTGTATTTTACGAAAAAAACTTACAACAATCCTACAATTTTCATATTTATAGTACAAAATGGAAAATCACTCTAAAATTACCATTTACCAATAATTTTATTGGTTTCACTAATTATCCATAATAGTTAACATTTATTACGCTTTAAACATTTATTAATATTACATATTTTACGTTTTAACTATTTTATTAATGTTTTTGTTCGTTTATAAAATATAGAGTTTAATAAAATTAATAATATGAAAAGTTTAACTATACAATTGAAATTTTTCGGTTAAAATTGTAAATCCAGAATGGTAATGTAACCACAAATTTAAATATTTTATACGCTCTTTGAAAAGTTCGCGGCCTGACATATAAATGATGTCACAGGTATCGAATTCATATCATTCTTGACAAGTGCTAACCTTTAAAAGACCACACACTAATTTTCATCAAGATCTGTCAATCAGTTTAGTTTTTACAGCTGTATAAACTGCTTGTTGCGATTTTGGATGCTTTGGTCCACCTCCACCCTTTGGAATCGATTGTTTTGACTGTTGCGGCGTCTCGGGAATATAATGATGTATCCATATTTCATCAACGGTCACGAATCGACAAAAGAACTCAGTTCTATTACATCGCATGATGCCCAGATTCTGCTCAGCAACAGTGACTCGTTCGAGTTTTTGATAAAATCTGTCAACAAATGCGGCAACCAACGCGCGCACAGCTTTCTCATGGTGTAAAATGTTGAATACACGTTCACATGATATCTTTACGATATCAGCTATCTCACTAACTTTTAATTTTCGATCTCCGATCACAAGCAACTCGATTTTTTCGATTATTTGGGGTGTGGTCACAGAGTCTGACGGCCTTCCCGAACGTGGTGCATCAGTCGTGTCCATATGACCCATACGAAATTGTTGCATCCACTTCTTAACCATTGTATTCGATGGAGCAGATTCACCATAATATCCTTCGTTTCTTTTGGCGTTTTTCCTCTCAAAACAATGGATTCCAAAGGGTAGAAGTGCACCAAAGCGTCCAAAATCGTAACAGTCGACCGATGGTGCACTTTATGCAGCTGTAAAAACCAAACTGATTGACAGATCTTTAAGAAAATTAATATGTGGTCTTTTGAAGGTTAGTACTTGTCAAGAATGATATGGATTCGATACCTGTAAGACCATTTATGTGTCAGGCCGCGAACTTTTCAAATACCCTAGTATACGTAATTACCGTTTATCATAAACTGAAGTGATGTAGTTTTAAGTATGGTTTTAAAAAAATATATCCACGTGCGTGTCGCACCCAAATTTAAATTCAGGTTTCACAGTAAATTTTCGCAACTTTCGTGGCTTAAAAAATTTTTTGGAAGACTTGAATTGTAGCAAATTATGTTAAAAAACTCATTTTTTTGATAAAAAATACCCAAAATACCATTTTTGTGGATATCAAACGAACCTTCACCAAATTTAATAAAAATCAAATGTTTCGTTCGAGAGTTATCGGACTGATACATAGGTACATATATACATATATAAATATTTATATATGATAAAATAATATAAAATAATAGAGAAAAATGGAAAAATTAGCGGTGAAACTGTTTTCGTTTTTTTTTTTTTTTACTCATCTATACATATAGTAAAACTATAACGAGACCGTTTTTGTACATGGAATATTTTTTGAAAATTATACTCGTACTGTAAATAGTTATCGATGTAGATATTAAAACAGCGTTTTTTAAGATTTTTGTCTGTCTGTCTGTCTGTTCACGCATCACGCTAAAACTACTGGACGGATCTTAGTGAAGTTTGGTATGGTGATAACTTATTACTTGGGCTAACATCTAAGATACTTTTTACTTGGGGAAAATGTCTCATTCCCTTAGGAAAATAGAAAAAGCATTTTGAGCATGTGCCCAGATTACACAAAAACTATTGAACGGGTTTTTAGGAAATTTGGTGTGGTGATAACTTATTACCTGAGTCAACATCTAAGATACTTTTTACTTCGAGAAAAACTCTCATTCCCACGGGAAAATAAGAAAACCATTTTGAGCATGTGCACACATTAGACAAAAACTGTTGAACGGATTTTTGTAAAATTTGGTGTATTATATAATTTACAATCTCGTAAGCTTACATGATTTTTTTTAACTGAATCTGTAACAAAATAACCTTAAATTGTAAGAAAATTGTCTCATTTTTAAACGTTTAATAAAACTATATTCGTCAATAACTGAAAAAACTTATAATTTTTCGGTTTTGTTTAATAATAAGAACTACTCTCATCTTTTTTATTATATATATTTTGGTACATATATGTGGAAACAAATAAGAATTTTTACAAAGCACTGACTTACTTTGCGTTCTTTGAGTCTGATTTATAATAATATCGTTATAATTTTTGACGATTTTCAAATAGGTATCCTAAGTGGAAGTAAAATATTGAACAAAAAAGTTTAACAACTAACTCTGATAAATTTGAAAAAATAACACAAAATTTATGTCCTCTTATGTACTAAATCATTGACACAAATCTTGTGTATAAATTTGACACATATGCTTTGTGTTAAAATAACACAAAAAATTGAGTGGACCATTCTGGACATGTGAAATGTGTTAATTTTAACACAAATTTTTCACTGTGTAAGGGCGCCGCGGGTCTAACAAGTTTGAGAGTTCCTGCCTTACACGACGGTGTATATAAAAAAGAAATTTTATCCCCATTTTTCAATACGGAAGAATATCTTCAAAAAAGAAAAATATGGCAGACGCCCTAAAAAACACAATATGAATATTTTCAATGAAACAATCTATACAGTAAGAATTATGTAACCCCTAATAGAATACATTCATATATCCGACTCTGCCTATACATCTTACAAAAAGTGTTACTATACCGGAAGTTACAGCATATAATTTATAAATTGTTTCGATGTTGTGCGCGGCAGACAAAAAAGCGAGGCGAAACAGAAATGCAAAATGATAGGCGAAATATAGTATCCAAATAGAATACAATAACAACGGTTATATGAGCCTGAAAACATTAACAATGAAAGACATTAAAAATATTATATGAATACATATGTATATAGTTTTTTTTTTGTATACCGCAGACGTAGAAACAACTTTATTGAGAGATACTCACCCCCACTACTACCCCCACCACTACCCCCACCACTACCCCCACCACAGTTTGAGTAACATACCCACATATTATACAATTGTGTATATGCGTGTACATGATGGTTATGAATGGGAAACAGTTGAAATATTTTTAAAACACGTGTATATAAACGAATGCGTTATTGAAAGTTCAAAGAAAAAATATTTAATGACTTTATTACGATTTCAGTTATCAAAGAACGTGCAAAATTATGACACCTCGCAGGGATTTTGATTTTTTGCCGGAATGATTCGGCATGTCCTAGGATTTTGAGCAGAGACCTACGATAAGCCGAGATCTAGGACGTTTTTCTTTTGTTTGCTCGTCAATTTATTTTTTGGGTTAGTTTTAATAAAAATTAAAACAAAAGAATTAAATTTCTTCCGAAACGAGGTGGATATAAAGATCGGTTATTTTACGTCTGAGATAATCGTGAAAACTAATAAAAGTTCTTATTCAAGCAATTATTTTGTATCTAGTTGAAGTTCAAGTCCTAATCATAACATCTACGTAGTACTTAAAATTAACCCTAGAATCATACACTGAGAAAAAATTACAGTAAAAATTACAGAGCTGCCTCCGGTAAACCAGGCTCAAGTGACCAGTCGGTAGGAAATTATCAAGCAAAAATATAAAAAATGCCTTTCAAACATTATTTTTTATGATTCATTTGAAAATTTTTCCTGTACAGCTTGAAAATTTTTCCTATACTGCTCCGTAAAATTCGATGGGCTAGTAAAATTTCAAGTGGATACCAAGAAAATTTACTTAATTTTTGTTAAATTATACTAGACATAGATTTTTTTACGGAGCCACATTGTAATTTTTACCCAGCTACAGGGTAGACGCTATTTGTTATCTCTATTTTCTCCTTGAAACCTGTCTTTCAGCATCTCTCTCACACAAGCATCTCACCAACGTAACGCTAGAGTACAAGCACATACCTAACTTCTCTGGCACGCGTAACTGTCCGCACCAAACCCAGGTCATTTTGAATACGGCTTCTATTGCAAACAGACAACTAACTTATTGTTGTGTGTGCCTTGTATGTGATGTGTACCATGAGTGTTATCATTTTTTTTCTGTTTTTTGTTATAATCAACTATTTAATGGACTTTACATTTAAAACAAAAAATTGTTATTTGTGTTTCATGAAAATCGCATTATTTTATTATTGATAAAGAACTAATAATTAAGATATAACAATTAAGATTTTTATATGTATTGATGTTTATTGAAACATGTTTTTCTACAAATCATAAAAAACCACAGAATATTTTTTCAATATTAATAATTTGATTTTAATCCTTACCCTTCTATCAATATCTTTTTAAGCTATTTTAATTCAATTATTTATTAATAAATAAAAAAAAAAAACCTTATAAATAACACGGTAAGAGAGTAGAATTTTTCCTGTACAGCGCCGAAATTTTTACGGAGTCACAGTGTAATTTTTACTGTGCAGTCAAATTTTAAGGAGCCATAGAGTATTTTTTACTATATTCATCGTACTTTCCCCTTCGCCTGTCACTTATACCCGCACTACCAGAGAGCTCCGTAATTTTTTACTTGAAATTTCCGTAAAAATTACCGTATTTTTTTCTCAGTGTACCTACTCGTCAAAATGACGAACGAACCTCTCTACCTGCTCCAGTACTACAACTTGTCGTTGCTTGTCTGTTCTGAAACTTCTGGTATCTAATTTATTTGTTATGATAACACAGCAAACGTACTAATTTTGTTTATAGTTGCTGTCAATTTGTATATATTAAAATAGTGTGCGTCAATTAGACGTCGATGTATGATTAACGTATATTCTTTGTAAAAGATTTTGTACTTCACATATGAAAGATTTCCTAATTTTTCTAAAATTTATTAAAGATATGGATGTTATAATTAATTTACTCAATGATAATGTGAGAGATGATTACAGCTGCTTGACTTATAGAGACGACATAATACTGAAGTTTTAATATATTGAATCAAAAACTAAAGAATGCGTCTCAAGTGACTTAATAAATGATTAACAATTTCTTTTGTGGAAAATATTTTAATTTTATTATTTTTTGAGATCTTATTGGAAAAAATACTAATAAATTTTAGAAAATTTACAAATGTGCCTAATGAGAAAATTAATAATTACATATCTACGGGAATATTTGTGACAGAGAAATTTCGCATTCTGTAAAGTTACACATGTCCACCGACTCATAATAGTTCAAAAGTCAATTATTTGAAAGACATGTCTTATGATACAATTGATGTATTTATCTATTTTTTAATTTTTGTAATTAAAATATGCTTTCATAAAAAAATTTAAAAAAATAATAAATATTTATATTAAAAAACTTTTCCAAATGCAATTTTTTTTAACTATTTTGTTCGCTTTTGTAGTATTGTTTTGTAAAAAAAAATGTTTTTTGCAAATAAACTCTAAAACTCTCCGTAAAAAGTCCATTCCTCAAATTGACGCCGATGTATGATTAACGTTTCTCGTAAACCAACGTATGATTCTAGGGTTAATATAGCAAATTATATAAACGATCCCTCAAAACAGAGTGTTTGTTAGCTTTTTGTTAACTTCCTTTTTTGGTATCTACTTTTGTGATATTCCTTTTTTTCTCGAACAATACAGTTAATACACTTGTCAATAAACGTTTATTTAGTTTGATTCATTGAAGGCATCAAAATGACTCAAAAACACTTGAATTTACCAAGATAGATATAATCATTTGAGAAAAACCTATTATCCATAGATACATATAGATCTTCAATTTCATAACTACCGTGCCCGCTGTCGTCGGCAAATGACGTCGACACCGCTCCTCTGCTACCAAACGATTATCATACATACAACAAAACACAAAACACCCAACATACGAATGTGTTAGTGCAATATGTTGATGTATGACTACGCAGTAGAGATGATCGATATATCGATAACTCTTATTTTGTAACTAGTATAGAAGGATAACAGTTATCGTCAATAACTGGAATACCCAGTAACTGGTTACTTAAATAACTCCTTTGGAAATATCGATAACCTAGGACAATATTAATATATTCGAAAGTAAGGATCACAGTAATTTATTTTAACCATCTGCCGAGAATTTCAAAATAATAACGCCCCAGGCAAGTTACACATTTTCTATTGTAGCACATCTAAAAAAATCTTAAAAACAGTTATCTATTTGTATTTGTAATTTTGTATCCATAAAATTGTTAAAATTGTGTATATAAAGCCTAAATCCTTGTATAGACAAGTATTTGTACAGATATTGCAGATTATTTAGTACCCGTCAGTATTATAGATCTGTTCATATTTCACTAGCAGAACCGTTTGTACGCATATCGAATATCTTACAATATGTTAAAATATCCAAATACCATATCAGTTATTATAATAACTGTTATAAATAACAGTTATTTTTCAGTAACTGTTATTGCAATAACAGTTATCAGAAAATAACCGTTTAGCTCATCTCTACTACGCAGCTTGCATATATGTATATAGTATATACTATCATAGACGAGCTTTGTAACTAACAACCAACAATTAAAAATAAATCCATACACACACTTCATATTTTTTTCTGTTTAAATTTCACGAGTTGATTAAACAAAACAATGATATTCGTTACGACGTGAACCCAATGGCGAACAGTAACAGACTAAGTCAGAAGCGATGTAAATTGCACAACATTGCAACGTACGAACGACAGAATTTTATATGTAACATTGCCTCTGGTATTCTGTGGTAATATCAAAGGAATGGGCTATGAGCGAAAAATAGCCGATATTTACCCCCTCCCCCTCCTTTTGCAACAACGTATAGAGTATTTTTGGTTTACGATTCAGACAACTCATAGATAATAAACCAGTTGACAAAGAAAACAGCGCAATAGTTGAATATTTATCCGACAATTCACAATCAATTTAATACCAATCTCAAAGTTTCTTTAATTAACTTTTCCTCAACTATTGATTTATACAATTTAAACACAAAATGATAAACTCTATTCTTAAGAAACTAAGAAACAAAATGAGAAAATCATTTACGAGAAAAACATTTCAATCAAACGAGCAAAAACTCCAGTTTCCATGCAGTAACCAGCAAAGAAAAACGGAATGAGTAGATTTATGTATATTTAAAAGCTGAAAGGAAATACACGGCGGAAATACACAGGTCATTTATGAGAAGATCAAAAAAAAAATGCAGTCTTCATCGTGACTATATCAAATGTATACGTAACTGTAGGGTAATTTTGGGAGAGACGCACCACTTGCTGTAACGGTTACACGAAGCGGTTGGTGACACTGATTTTCAGTTAAAAATATCATGGCACAGGTGCAGCAGCCTGATGTCACTAGCGAAAAATCGTTTCATTAAAAAGAGTCATCAAAATTACTAATCATTAAAAATTAAATAAGTAAAAATTACTTTACTTTCATTATTATTAACTATCAATTAATTTCTATCTAATCAATTTAACTTGTATCAAATAGGTAATTATATGTGAATTATTTCAAATCAGACCCCGAGTTGGTCTAGTGGTTAGGAACTCCGCTTCTTGTCTGGTAGATCGTGAGTTCGACACCAACCGGGGGAGATACGTCATCTTCATTACCAAACCTCTCATATATCAATAGCCATTCCTACATCTAACCTCAATATTACTACCATATCAATGGTGCATGTGATCTTAGTTATCGCGCACCTAATCAATAGAATAAAGAATATTTCAAATCCTTCTGGCATAAATTGAAGACATGAGTGGATGAAGGTGTTATGTAACATTTTTATAATTTTACAGTAGAAGCGTTTGAAAGTTTTTATTTACATATTCTTCCCGTGCAATAGCACATGTTTATTATTGAATTTCTACACAGCTATTGGATCTAATGAAACCAGATTTTAATATATCGATGTTTAAGTTGTGATGAGACATCACGTATGTTAAGATGCGCGGAGTCAACCTTACAAAATTGAGCTTCCGCATAATACGTGGTGTCAAAAACATTGTTCTTCCTCATTAGTTTTTATAAAAATACCATTTTTTCTGGATCGATAGATGCGTATTTTTAATATCTATCCATCTGTATAAAAAAAAAATTTCCAAAAAATGTCACTTACGTGCTATCACAACTTAAACATCGATATGATAGATGATACTTCAACATAGCATATTTCAAAATTTGGCAAAAAATAAATTTTTGAAAAAAATGTTACATAAGACCGTCATCCACTCATGTCTTCAATTATTTTATGTTAAGCTAACATTTACCCGCAACTTCGCACGCGTGGTATTTGAAATTACGGCATCATACTTGTTCGTCTAGAGTTTACATATTTACATCATGTCACAATTAAAAGTTACTATTTCTTTGGGGAATTTGCCACTGAAAAAACCGGGGTGAAAAGTAGCCTATAACTATCTCTGTTTTCCAAGCCACCTTTTTGCAAAGTTTTAAGTTGATTGATTAATCTGTTGAGGCGTGGAAGTAAGATAAACAAAGAAACAAACAAAGTCATTTTCGCTCAGGTTCTAACTTGGTAGCATTTAATCTTAAAGTCAATTTGAAAATAATTTATTATTATTTGCTTTTTGCACTTTCTTTTTGTTATTGGCTTCGCACGTTCATCCTAACCGCACCGCGACTCGTTCAAGTCCTATGATACTTAGAATTGGTTACGAAATCTCCACTTTTTTACACTTTGTAAAAGTAAAAATAACAAATCTTAAAACAATATTTATTTTTTATTATGTTGACTTTGTAGACAACAGACAAAAATTGGTGCACCCTTCCCGAAATTACCCTATATGTATAAACATCTTCACTGTACAACTAACCCACAGCACCCCAACAAAAAAAAAGGAATAATGATTCGGAAACAGGCAATCTCAAGTCGCATAGCATACAAAAGAATATAAAAGAACATAAGTAACAAACAGCGGCCAACAGCAAGCAGTATATATTATCCACGGATGTCTTCCCCCACCCTTTCCATTCCCCTTCCACTTTCCTCACACCGTCAGTCCACCCCCACTCCAAGTAGCATGTTTAGCCCGCCGATTAAACGATCTTACTTGCCTACATTTAAAATATGTATACATACACACAATGGTTTCATACCAATTTAACAGTTAGTAAATCTGTTCTGTGTAGAATGCTCGTACTTGGTAGACAGTTGTGTGTTATTTATGTTACAAAAGCATGCTTTCATGTTACACAATATTATATTATTTTGTGATGTCAGTGAAATAAGATGAAAATACCGCAAGAATTACTTTGTGCTAGAAATTTTCTTTTTTTTCGTATTTCAAATGTTTCAATGTATGTAATAATATATTATATGGAAAATAAATTTTATTTTACAGCAATAATAATTTAAATTATTGTTGGTTTATTTCATTTTAGTTGCTAACACAGCCACCAGAGCACTGATTATTCAACTAATATAGGTTATGTGTTTCATTTTGTTTTATAGTCAGAGTAATGTTGCCTAGTGATGAGCGAATGCAACTGTAAAGTAAAGTCCCTATAATAAATATAGAGTCATCCATTTTCTTTTCAAAACAGAGCGGGAAGCTTCAAAATTAATTATCATATGTTTAAGTAAATATGTTTTTAGTACATAATTATTGTTAATAAGTTATGAACTAATGAACAATTAAAAATTTTTAATTTAATTATTCTTTCTAAGTTAAACAAAATGGTTTTTTTATTACTCATGCGGGAGAAGTACTAACTTGGCGCATACATTTCTGTACGCAAAATAACTGTTTGCCCACTGTACTCCTCCCGCATACTTTTTTGCGTGTGGAAAGTAACTTTCCACACGCAAATTGACAATAAAACACGCAAAATTTAATCAAAACAGGCAAATCCGCCTCTTAATTTTTCATTTAATAAATATTTCATAATTATTTCTATAGAAACCACCAACAAAGTAATTTAAACGATAATTAATTCAGAAAAAAAAGACGAACACTTAAAAATATTATTTTAAAAAGTAATAAAAATGTCAAAAATAGTGATAATAATAGAAAAAAGTATGTGAAATTCGTAATAAAAAATAGTATGTGCAACTCGTGCGGGATTGTCGATTGCCCTACTCAAGCCCTACTCAACTTCGCTTTCGTGGGCAATCGACAATTTTCCGCACTTATTGCACAATATACTATTATTAATATTTATTTCCAATGTATTTTACGCAAACTTTGGACAGAAAATGCCGGAACCAATCAGCGTTTAGCACACATGTCACGACTCTATTTATTATAGGGACTCTACTATAAAGATGTTACCGGAACGTTCCCGAAAAGATCCGGTTTTTAGCCCGGGTGCCGAAACACACTTATAATATCTTTAGTGCTACTCCTGCCTGTTCCCAATCCCGTAAAAAATTCTTCATTCACGATTATCTTCAAAAAATATAAAACCGGTCGTATAATTCAAATAAAAAATATTCAAATATTGTACGTTTTTTTATACGTTTTTTTTTTTAAAAAAAGCCCTTCAAAATTTATGAAGTTTACGAGGTTTTGGTGTATATTTTTTTGAATTTAGTTACTTTATGAATAGAGTTTTAAGTTTATATAATATACCCTGTTTCAAATTAATTGAGCATGAGTCAAACTTAAAAAATTAAATAATTCTTATGTTCAAAACAAATCAGTCTTCTAATCTTTTCTAAAAACAGATGGCACTTTTAAAATTTACGTAAGTGCAATAATGAAAGAGATAAAGCCAAGAAAATGGAAATTATTTAAATTCAGAAGTGATGAATCATGGTTAAAGTTAAGTGAAATGGACCACACTATTTTTGTATAGATTTCATTTCTCCTCCCAAAAAAAATTTTTCAGTTTTGTACAAGTTTCCTAACAATCATGTTTTAGAAATATCCGGTTAAGTTAGGAAAGAGAATGGATTTTCAAAACAATAAAAATAAGGAACAAGTTACCGAAATCAAAATTAGTAACCTCCATTTAACGCTATCTGCTCCGTAAAACCGTCTAGACCCGGACACTTTTTTACATTTTTTGGTATAATTTTATGTTTATACATGTTTCCTTCATAGATATCACCAATAACAGTATTACCATCAGAAAGAACATATATTATTTGTTATATCCCTGACCCACTTGTTTCATTATAAGTAAAAATAAAAAAAATAAAAAATAATTAGTAAGTGTCCGCGTCTACACCACAAATCGGTCTTGACCCGGACACTTACTTAAATAATGTAATAACATGCAAACTGACCTCTCCCGTTGGGGTTAGGACAGTGTTTTATATCGTCTGATGTCTTTGAACCTGTCAAAAGCTTCAAAACATTTTGTGGGAAGGGAGAGGGGTCAGTACATAGTATGCCTCTCGAGGAAGTAAACATGCGATATGACACCAGAAGGAGGCATAAACCGCGTAATTCTGACGGGAATATAACGTATGGATAGTGGAAGTTACAGCCAGTGCGAATCGCGGCCATAGTGTAATAAACTGATGTGTCCGGGTCTAAACGGATATATGTACATAGCATGTATTTTTTTTATATATACATCGAATATAACTTCAAACATCATTAAAAGATGCGCGATAAAGTTCTGAAAACATACATATCAAAATTAAAACAATATGACAACCATGACGAAAATTACATGTCTAAGTTAGACACACATTTTATTTCTTTAAAAAACTGGAGAATAGTAATCCTGTAAAATGAGATAGTAAAAGTTGAAATCCGCAGTTTTTATTGGTACAGCTGTTTAGAGGATGTTTTTCTCTCTCTAATGACGTCAAGAACAAATGTTTATTGTTGCAGGTTAATGTAGAAACTACTTACTTTGAAGATTAGTGCAAAGTGTCCAGGTCTAGACACCCTGTCCGGGTCTAGACGGTTTTACGGTATTACAAATGGATAATAATGCTACTTCTAGTAAAATGACAATACAGTTGAATACCCATTATAAGACTGCCCATTATAAGATTATGCTCCTCAATCGGCAGTTACAACTTCGTCCACTTAATCACTTGTTCGAGTTCTGTGTCAGACCACTCCTTATGCTGGAACTGTCAAAATTATAAACTAAGTATAGGAATGCAATGCTGAAATGAAATGGTCTTATAAGGAGTAGTCGAGAAAAATTCAGAGAATTCAGAGAAAAATTTCCCCTACATCCCCCTAGATAGTCTTATAACGGGCATTCGACTGTATCTCCTACAGTTACTTCTTCTTATTTGTTAATTCACTTCTAGTTGCTCAGCAAACACTTGACTTATAGAACTAATCGTATTAATTTTTTTGAATCGTGTGTACTACGCATCCAATTTCCGAAGCTACAATTATACGTGTCAAGTAATTCATTTGTTTTACGGGCATTCATAATAACTGAGTGTGCAGCTTTAACAAAACAAAAAAAGAACAAAAAAAAAATATCCCTGTCGCAGCAGTCCACATAACATAGCGAATTTCCGTTTATAAAAATTAGTTTTTCTCGGAAACTAGCTTACATAGAAGAATAGTTTTAAGACCTTTTTTATATACTTTTTTCTCCTCTTTTAAATGGTGTAAGAAAATTTCGCAAAAATTTTTGAATAAGAAGAAATTTTGGCAAAAAACTAATTTTTTGCAAGAACAAAACCCATGTTCCTGACATCCCACGCGTCTAGCTGACGAACTCATCCAAAGGTTTGGGACTTCCAATGTTTTCACCAAGTTTCGTAAAAATTGCATACTTCGTTCGAGAATTATCGCGCAGACACACACACACACATATATATATACAGATATATATATATATATATATATATATATATATATATATATATATTTATATATAGGGTATCAGAGAAATATGTATCATCCTTTTGAGGGATGACTCATAGCACCCTGTAGACACTAAAACTGCAGAAATTTTTTCAGAATTAACAGTCGCACACCCCTCAAAAAGATAAGAGTTATTTCTCTTACACCCTGTATGTATATATATATATATATATATATATATATACAGGGTGTAAAGAAATAATTCTTATCGTTTTGAGGGGTGACGCGACTGTTAATTCCAAAAAAATTCCTGCGGTTTTAGTGTCTACAGGGTGCTATGAGTCACCCCTCAAAAGGATGATACTTATTTCTCTGACACCCTGTATATATATATATATATATATATATATATATATATATATATATATATGTATATATGTATATGTGTATATATATATATATAAATTTTTATGAATATTATTTTCAGTTTCTAGGGACCTCAAAAAAAATTTCTGGCATAGTCTCGGGCTCAAGTCGCGTCATGACAGTGGCTGTAATAGCTGAATTCCATTCTGGAAATTCGCTAAAACAAATAACAATAACATTACAGCCATCAACACTGTTTAACAGAAGAGGAAATATTTCACCATTAAAGAAAATATTAAAATTTATAATATATTACAAGAAATGCTATACATATGCGTTACGTGTGTATAATATTTTATGTCTAAAGAAAGAATTTGCAAACACTAAGTACTTTCTGCTCCGGGATATTAATGCAGAATATTAATATTATTGCAAATAATATTGTAATATTGTTACAATGAAATTTTTTTTATTGCAGAAAAATGAGATTAGCTCAATGCAAATCGTCAGGTGCTGCAAGTTGCGCTTGCCTAAACAGTGTTCTGTACTAAGTACTATCCGTTGTTATTATGAAATAAACGATAATTTTCGATTTCAAAACGATTATATCTTTATCTTTACTTATTTAAGAGATTTGGTATATAACTCAACACGCGGCATTTGTTTTTCTTTCAGTAATTTATTAACGACACTATTTATTATAAGACATAACCACAGTTTAAATAATAGTTTGTTTCACAAACAGTTACGAAACGAGATGACGTAAGAGTGTCATTTGGAATTCAAAAATTCCAAAGGGTTATCCATGTTATGTACCTAAATAATGCATAACATTATGCATACTAATAGTGAAAATATCATCACTAAAGTAAATTTAATTTAGAAAAATAAATTTGCAGGTCAAATTATTTTGTCAAAATTTACAATTGATAATTATGTAAATTATTTAATTTTGTCTAGGTTTCACTGACTTTTGTAAAATTTTTAACAACGATGGCAGTGGAATTTTAACTGTCATTAAATTTTTTTTATTTAAAGTTTGTCATCAGTTATTTTTGATATTTCCTTGTAATTTTGGTGTGTTTTGTGATCTGTAAGATATTTCTGATATGTATTTAATTATTATGGTGGCTTAAAATGTCTGGTGATAACTCTTGTGCTGCTAAATTTTGTTTAAATCATTCAAAACAAAATTTCAATTTATGTTTTTTCTGAGTGCCGTTTGATGCAAATTTGTAAGTATTATTATAATTTGAATGCTTATGTAAAAATACGTTAAATAATAAATAATATTAATATTTTATAATAATTCAGTTAATATTTTCGATTTCGACAATGATTGGTGCTAATAGGTCGTGACGATCTAAATTCTCGTGTTGAATACTGTCATCAATTTCGCGTTTACTCAATTCGTTTTGAAGAAAGTTGCTTTTAGTTGTTCATATAATTTAACATGACCATTATCAACCCTCAATCTCACAAGTACAAATACATACAATCACATAAGTAAAAAACGACATACATAATTGTTTGTACTTATATCAACAAAGGATAGAAAGTGCGTTTCGCTACTGCCTATGGTAATAATATTTTATTTGTACTGTGACATAACATTTTGAGTCTATTATTTCTATGGAACAGTGGCTGGTGCTAATAGGTCATCAATTTCGCGTTTGCTCAATTCATTTTGAAGAAAGTTGCTTTTAGTTGTTCATATAATTTAACATGACCATTATCAACCCTCAATCTCACATGTACAAAAACATACAATCACATAAGTAAAAAAGGACATGCATAATTTGTACTTATGTCAAAACAGGATAGAAAGTGCGTTTCCCTACTGCCTATGGTGATAATCTTTTATTTATACTGTGACATAACATTTTGAGTCTATATTTCTATGGATACGTTTTTTCACCATCATGAAGAGCGGAAAAAATTACATAAGATAGATTTTTGGACTACTATTCTGTGTAGTTTTCGAGAAAAATTGAAAGAATACTGTTTTATACAGGGTGTAAAGAAAATAAGTCTCGAAATGCATAGAGGACACAAGATCAAATCTTAAAATCCACAAGCAATTTGCTTGAAACCAACAAAGGTACAATAACGTAATATGTATATAATTTTATATATGCCATGACTGTATATTGAGCAGTAGATTTGAGCAGTGTATAATAGCGGTTTCACATCAAATATAGGTAACTAATATCACTCAATAGGCAACAGTACGATCAACACAAACTGAATGATGACCATGTGATGGCCAACTTCAGTTTCAAAATAGGATAAAACCATGTATGTAACAATATAATCTCATCGGCTGAATGGCTTGTATCATCATAAGCCCACCTATAATAAACTGTATACATGCAGGGTACATATTTCGAATGTCAGTATTGTCCATCATTGTCAATTATTTGTAACCGCGTTTCAAAATTATTTTCAAAATATGCTTTAAATTGAATTGACACTGGTAGAGGAAATGATTAAATAGGCTCTCCAGCTGTCAGTGACTAAAAATAAGTCAGGGACTTTATAGAACGAGAGTAAGTGACACTAATCGTACTGTCATATAGCGACTGTGTAAGAATTTAGAGCCAAAAAACAGCACAGTATGAAGGAAGAAGACTTGCCAAAAAGTAAATTAGTTATTGTTAAAATTTTTAATTTTTTACCTTTTGTTCAAAAATTAAAAACTAATTTTTTTTCTTTAAATCAAAAATAGTATATTGTACAATAAGCTTTTCCCACGCATTTTACACTATACTTTTTCTACGAGCACATTTTTTATCGTAAAATTTAACATAAGTAATTAAAATAACATTTAAATGAATAGTAAAAATTTTTTAAATTTATAATGTCAGTGCTAAGATGTTCAAATTTTTGCCAAAGCATACTTTGAAACTATGGAAACAATAATAAATAATCAACATACATATATGTATATTTTTAATATTATTTCTATATATTATATATTAAACTACGGAACAGCCTACATTTTTTATTATATTAAGGCGTGTGAAGTAATTTCCCACTGTATTTCCGCACAGTGTGAGCAATTGTTAATTTTTACATATAGTTAGCCGTGCACAAAATGTTACTTTTAATAGTAGGAGTAGAAAAAATATTTTTTTTTACTAGTAATTGTTGCAATATTACGGTAAGGGCGTTGCTAGCGTTACTTCGATGGCATTGAAAAACGCATAAAAAATTGTTTAACACCAGGGCGACGATACGAGTTATTCGGAACTACATCTCTATAGTTGGAATATTAATTTCTAAAAAACAAACAATATTCCTAGGTAACCGAATTGGAAAATTTCGTTGCTAAAGTGGAATTAACAGAAGGTGATTTTTGGTTGGTTAAATTAATATCTCGATTATAGACATGTAATCCCAACTACCTGTGTCGCCGCCCTGGTGACAGATTGCTACATTTTTGAGAAAATGGTCCTTTGATTATCAGTATTATTTATGATATAGATTTGAAATAAAACAAAACAAATGATATTTATTTTTTATTCAAAAACCCAATTATTACACTTATATACTTCTCATTAAGTTGCGGGTACAGCTAGTAGTAAATAAACTGCTAAACCTCAAAAATTTAGATCAATTTTTTCCTTGTTAAAAAGATTCCCGAAATTGTCTTTATTTTCCTTCTTAAAGAACGTATTAATTGGTTACAAAGGAATGTTTTATTTTGTGTAAACCAAAACATCGACTCTGATACAAAAAAAAAAAAAAAACTAACCAAATTTCTTTACGGATAATTCCCATCTGTAGACGTACAAAACAATTGAAATTTATATTAATGTTCTTAATGGCTACGTTAATAGTATTGCCGTAAGCATTGGCATTAATTACAACCACCGCACCGTTCAAAACCATAGCGTTGAGCGCAAATGAATATTTAGTACTGTTTTAATTCCACTAACTCGAATAAAATCAATTCACATAATTGGTGATTCTACATTGTGTTCTTTTAGTTTGTATTAAAACACACATCGATAAAGACAAATAGTTTCGCCAAAATAGTGAACACTTGTGGAAATTATTCCGGATAATTTCCGTTTTAACATTGCCGCACCAATTCGTGTCTATTACCACATGAATCAAATGTTAAGTCCCTTCACAATACCGCTACATAAATAGTTGGATTTAACGTTAATACTTACATTAAATCTTTGCAACAGAAATTATGTAAGTACTTGAAGTTTTTGTAATGGTTGTACAGTAAGTTTTGTACGTAATACTGGTGACAATAACTTTCGACCCGGTAAAATCTTGTATATGTAGAACATAAACTTGTTATAAAACTTACACAGAGTAAACTATTTTGTTAATGTACAGTCTGTTTCAGAGAAATAAGAACATACAAATGATAAAAATTTGTTGGAATTATATAGTATTGCTTGTGTAATACATCAGTTTTAAAAGGGATCAAAAAAAGAAGTAAAGAGAAAATAAGGTACCTAAGGCAATTAAGGCCCACCTAAGCAAAATTTGCTTATTATTTATATATCTTATAAAATATCAAAAATATAGTATTTCATTATAAAAATTTACTTATTTTTTGATAAAAATTCCTAAAAAAATTTAATGAATTTGTAATTATACAAGTCAAAAATTTGATTCTAAAAAGTGTCTGCAATTGGGCCTTATTTCCGACTGGTGTAGAAAATAAGGCCCACCTATTACAACTGCCTGAAATAGTACATTTATTATTTTTTTTTAAATTAATTGGGGAATTTTAATTACTTTAAGAATAACTTGAACTTGAGAGTACTTTAAGAATAACTTGAACTTATATATCAAAATATTTTGTTATTTTTACACCTTCAAAAAAGTTTCGAAAATCCTTGAATCCCGCTTGACTGCGTGACTGTTATTGAAAACAACAATAAAAAAAATTACTTAAGTCATTATTTTTAATTTTTAATTTTTTTATCATATTTTTCGAATAAGTCAAGTACTAGGTGTTTGAATATATTAAGTCGAAATAAATAAATGTTTAAGAGTTCTTCTTAGAATTCCGAATCTCCTTGCAACCTCTCTTTGATTGCCATGTCGAGTGACATAACTTAAGGCTGATGCCAGTGCTTCCTCAGACCACAACGCTCTCTTCTTTTTATCAGCCATACTTCCAAACACTAAGGAATAAAAATAAAAATTCGACCAAACCAACTAAAACTGATCTGGTATCATTAAACAAATGCAACAAATAATGCAAAATTAAATGTACTTAGTTTTTGTTTTTTTTTCCTGTTTGTTATTTTTATATTAGAGTAACTATAGTAATTTAAGTTGTGCGTCTAATTTTGCTTCATTTGTTAATGACTTCAGACCTGTTTTAATTGATTTGACTTTGTAGTGTTTGATTTTAATTGTGTTGGTAATAAAGCCCAAACAAAATTTGCATGGGCCTTATTATCAACATGTCAATATTTATGCTTATATACATTTTATATAAATACTTTAGAAATAAACTAAATTAATTGATGTAAAACTTAAAGAATATTAATTTTTTTCAATTTTGATAACAATTTGAAAGAAAGATATCTTTAAAAAATCATTAATATAACACTCACAATGTGCACAATTTTTATATCAACGAACGAAAATGTAACCTCTAAATTTGTTTGTTAAAATATGACATGAGTTTGTTACTCTGAGTAGCTCAACTTTTGTATCTGCTTTTGAAATGATTGAAAGTTCATTTTAAACTTGTTGATAAGTTAAAGAACTTTTCTTGGTAAGAAATATAGCTAATGGGCCTTATTACCCGCTGGGCCTTAAATGCCTTAGGTACCTTATATTAAATAATTAATATTGGAAAGGTTTATTTTGTGAAAATCCATATTAAAAAAAATGGGATCGTTGCTTTGTCACTTTTCACGACAAAAATCGTATAAACACGAGTCGACTTTCGGCCATTACGCCATCCTCAGGTGAAAAACACAACTAAAAACTGTTCTTTTAGGCGAAGCTATGTATACTAAAAAAATGAAGTGAATAATGTATTAGTGGGGGATGTTAGAGATAGGAGCAGATATACTTATATCTGCCTCTATCCTAAGAAAGGATTTTTGAAAATTCGTCCCCTAAATGGGTTAAATAGGGAATGAAAATTTTTATGAAAATTCGTCATTTTTGAAATTAGAGATATATAAGGTAGCGGTTACACTGGATACGAATTCATACGAAAATTTATTCGTACGAATTCGTACGAGTTTATACGAATTAAACAAATGCATACATTTAGACATGCGTGGTTACACTGCTTACGACTCGTTCGTACGAGCTCGTACGACTTTTTGATACGACCAAAATATTTTGTTTTTTGATGCGAATTCGTACGAAAAAAATGCAATGGATATAGAAAAAATAATTATTTTTGTTGCACAAAGGCGGTCTTTAAGGGATCAAAACATTAATATTATCATAATAGAAAGTTAAATAAAAAATTGTGGATGAGGTGGCAAAGGAAATGTTTAGATAATTTTTTAATTAAATATATTACGATATAATAAAACTAACCTAACCTAACAAAAACATTTTAAGTATGTGTAATAAAAAATTAATTAACTAAATATTGAAGCTGAAATTCAGTAGATTTTAAAATGTAATTGAATGTGACTTGCGACATGTTCAAGTATTCTAAAAATTTTTGTTCGTTTTGAAAAATTTCCTCAAAGTAATTCCAGAAGTCAGCTTCTTTTGCTATACATGAATAATAAATAATCGTTTACCCAGAATTGTTTGTTTTCTATAATTAGAAATTTTGGAAACGGTGATTCTAATAAATAAGATTCGGTAACTGGATCCATTGTTTGATATCATGCAATATGTACTAACGGTTTTTAATTTAAATTTAAATACGAATTCGGTATCCATTCCGTATCCAATGTAACCACACAGTCGTACGAATGAATTCCGTACGAACTTGTACGAATCAATTTTCGTACGAATTCGTATCCAATGTAACCGCAGCCTTATAGTATATTATGCAATAAGTGCGGGAAACTGTCGGTTGCTCACGAGAGCGAAGTTGAGAGCACGATCGTAGTGAGTGCATTCATTCGCTCGAGTGGGCAATCGACCATCCTGCACGGGTTTCATATACTATTTTTTATTACGAGTTTCACATACTTTTTTCCATTATTATTACTATTTTTTATTCCTTTTTAAAATAATATTTTTGAGTGTTTGTCTTTTTTTTTTAAATTAAATATTGTTTAAATTATTTTCTTGGTGGCTTCTATAGAAATAATTATGAAATATTTTTTAAATGAAAAATCAAGAGGCGGTTTTGCGTGTTTTTATTAAATTTGGCGTTTTTTATTGTCAATTTGCGTACGGAAAGTTTACTTTCCGCAAGCAAAAAAGTATGTGGGAAGAGTACAGTGGGCAAACAGCTATTTTGCGTACAACAATGTGTGCGCCAAGTTAGTACTTCTCCCGCATGAGTAATAAAAACATATGTTACTATGGCTATTAAAATGAATACCTAATATTTAATAAAACTTTGACATTGACCGACATCCTGAGATGTTACCGATGGTAAATACCATCGGGTGAGTATACGACTAGTAAACGAATAACAAAGCAGTTATACATATCTCTTGGGGGAAAATTAGTTTTCCACTTTTCAAAGAACTTCCTGAATCTATTAGGTATAACTGGGCCACTAATCACTATCTCTATGCTTTTAAAATTTTCACGTCGAACAGTTTCAGCGAAATTCACCTATTACAGGACTATCGAACATTGAAATGAATCCGTACGTGTTTCGCTGTACCAATTTTGATACGGAACACTAAAAACTGATCCCAATGGATTTCACTGATATTGACTGTATAGTGACTTTTCATATAAATATTACCTCATAAATTTTTAATGTTACTTTGCCGCCTCTTTCGTCAAAATATGAAAGCATATTTCTTTAAATAAAAAAAAAATATTTTAAAACATAAATAAGTATATAGCTTCTTACATATCCTAGCAGGAGTAGGGATAATGTTTGAGACAGGACATTTCAAAGGAATGACTAATAATAATTTGTCGTCTCTATCAAACTCACATGCATTATGTATGAATAAAATTGCTTATTTACATAATAGTTTCGATCATATAACAGGAAGTGTGTTCTTTCTTTTATGACATAAATGCTTCTTTCCTGTTCACCAGTAACAATTTATAATGTTTTCTTTAAATAATTTTATACTTATCAAAATAAAATGTAAGTGCGCTTAAGACCACACGCTTAAAGCTAAAACTTCTATGACACTCTCGTAACCGATTCGAAGTAACACAAATATACCTATTTGAAAGACAGGACTCTATTGAATGAGTCGCCGTTAAGCTAGTAACAAAAATGCGGGGAAAAAATATATATGTAATACATATAGATATTTTTTGTGAAATTGTTTTTATGCGAAATTTTTTATGCGGTTTTTGAAAAAACTTTCATTAAAGTGCATAATGTAAATCAAAAGCGAAAGAAAGTAAAAAAATTAAACATTAGGTAACTATAATAACTTTCTTTGAAAAAATTAATTTTTAGTGGTTTTTAAGTGTTTAATCAGTACCTACATTGCATAAGAATATAAGTTATTGCATCATTAAATTTTTTTATAGATGTATTTTTCAGAATTTTCATAATATTATAAATAAAAATGAAATAAATTGTTCTTATGTGTAAATTAATAATTTATCATCTTATTTAGAAATGCAACTTATAAGCAAATTGTCAGGTTTCGAGCGTTCTAAGTTATATATTTTCGACGAAACTTTTTTTATAGCTATTTATGTTTTTGAATATACATTTTTTTTGTGCGATTTTTTTTTATGCGGTCCGTATCCACCGCACAAAAAAACTTTACCTGTAATAATAAATTATTTTCAAACCAATTTTAAAATCAAAGTTTGTTTTCTTATCATTTTAAGGATAATTTATTTATTATCTACTTACGATAAAATAATTTATGTCAACATGACTTTGAAGTAATACAAATATAAATATTTAATATCCGTCAAAACAATTAAGGAAAAATTAATGCCACAAATTAAGCAAAATTAGACGTACCCATTTTTACATACGATTTCTAAACCTACGATGATGTTTTTAATTAATTTGGCCTATACCTATTCATACCACGTATATTTAAAAGCTTTTATTTAACTTGCTAGGTTAATATGTTGGTGTAGATCAAATCTTGGAATCAAAATTTAGACAAGTTCTAATTCAGCTAGAGGTTTCAAATTTTCCACACATGTCTAACCTTGATGACAATGTAGTATTCTATAATTAGTTTTGCCCTAAATCTACCCCAAACCAAAATTGTTGATTTTTAGTCCTATGCAATTTTTTGAAATTTCGAATTGTCAAATATTGTCCATTGATTTTATATGCAATTTTTTGTTTCCATAGTTATGTTTGATTAGGGTAAATTAACCGATTTAAATATAGGTAAAAAAAATTACTTCTTTAATTTTTTTTTTAAATTAATTGTGATTAGACTAAAAAGTAGAAAATAAATTAAAGTAAAAAAAATGTTTTTTAAGAAAAAGCTTTTATTTAAAAACGGGCTAAAAAATAAAATATTTTTTGAGTGAAGCAATATGAACATAATTTATAAAAGCTTGAGGCGTTTAATTAAGTTTGGTAACCACTGAAAATTAAAATAGTTGCACTTATATCCAAAACATCCAAAACAGAAATAATTAATGATAACGCCTTAAGCTTTTATAAATTATGTTGCATATTTTGCTTCAAACTTCACTCAAAAATTATTTTATTTTTTAGCCCGTTTTTAAATAAAAGCTTTTTTTTTAAAAACATTTTTTTTACTTTAATTTATTTTAAAAATATTTTACAGTTTTTATAAAGAAACCTGCATATTTCCTATTGAACATACATATATCAACTACACCCGAACTCATGACTACATGAAACAAAAATCGGAATTACTATGCACTAAACCACTGTTTCTTAACCATTTCTTGTTCACGGCACGGTAAAATCTCGGATAATTCTGTGCGAACCAATCACATCGAATTATCAGTTTTCTAAGTTACATTATTTATATTTAATATGAAATGTCGTTTTCCGACCACTTGATCTACTGTATAATTTAAATAAATGTCGACATATTCTTAAGCATTAGAGTAATATTTAAAACCAATTCTTTAATTTTAAATGAAATTCCTGTAGCCTGGAACCATTTTCAACTTTAGTTATGGAATAACATTTGGTCGTGTAATATGAAATGTCGTATTCCGACCACTTGATCTACAATGTAATTCAGATAAATATCGACACTTTCTTAAGCATTACAGTAATATTTAAAAATAATTATTTAATTTCTAATAAGACTTTTGTAACTTCGAGTAATTTCCGCCACCAGTTGGAATAATGTTAGGTCGTGTAATATGAAATGTCGTTTTCCGACCACTTGATCTACAACAAAAATTCAGGTAAATATCGACACTTTTTTCAGCACTGGAGAAATATTTAGAAGCAATTCCTTAATTTTAAATAAAATTCTTGTAGCTTGGTATCATTTCCACCCATAGTAATTCACACATCTTTCTATGGACCGTTGAAATACTTTCGCGGAGCGACGATTGAGAAACACTGTCCTAAACTAACTAGGGATTTAATAAAACAAAGACAAATATGAAAATAATTAAAACTCAAAGCTTTCACTAACTACACTTTCTAATAAATTTTCCATTTTCACTAACATTTTTCGCATGTCGTCGCTACCTAAATGGCTACGGCTTCGCCCCTCCCCCCACTCGCAGCAGCTACCTCTGGAGATAAATTTTTTTTTTCATACGGTTTTTTATAACAAAGATAAAAAAAATGTAGCAAGTAGGTAGTACGTATAAAATATAACAACAATATTTTGATTGCATAGGAATCTAAAGAAAAAAAAATACCCCTGTCATGGCATCCTGCATAACATAGTGAATTTCCAAAGACTGGACACTGGTGAATCTCATATAACAACTTGTATCCATTTAAAATAGTTTAGCTCTCTAACAGTGAAAAAATTTTCAAAATCGGTTGAGTAGTTAATTTTTGGCACTTTTGGGTCCCCAAGACCCTGGCGGATCTCATATAGTATAGCAAATATTATGTATTTAAAAGAAATTAAATTTTTAAAGGTTCCAAGGTATCCAAAATCAGTTGGGCAAACACGGAAAGATTATAATTTTTTCCGTACAAAATTGAATATGTTCGCCTGTTACACGTCGATTGTAGTGTTGAGCACAGTAATTTTTATAGGAATTTTCTCTCCGTGTAGTTTTACAACATAACAACATAACTTATATCCATCTGAAATAGTTTAGCTCTGTAACAGCGAACAAATTTTCAAAATCGATGATGACGCGTTCTTGAAAAGTTAGTTAATTTTTATTTTGAAAAATGAAACAGATATAAATATTGTTATTGGACTAGTGATAAAAACGATGAAGCATTTATTGTAAAGAAATTCAGCAAATTTTCTAATTTTTCTCAAAAGCTAGTTCACTTAGAACAATGTTATAAAAGCTTGTCTTATATAATTTTTTACGGTCTTTTCAACGGTGTAAGAAAAAAGAAAAAAAATTTGAAATCTGGCCAAATGTTACAAAAAACCATTAAAATTGGCAAAAATTGGCTAAAATTTTGCTTCCAAAAATCGGATCTATCTGGCTGACAAACTTATCCAAGCTATTGGGACATTTCATCTATAAACCAAATTTCGTAACAATTGGAGGCTTCGTTCGAGAGTTATCGCGCAGACACCCATAGATATATATATATATATATATATATATATATATATATATATATATATATATATATATATATATATATATATAAGCCATTTTCGGTTTCTCGAGGCCTCAAAACAAATTTCTGCCATAGTACCGGGCTCAGGTCTTTTCATGGCACCCGCTGTAATAAGTAAATTTCCAAAATGGAAATTCACTTAAAAAAAAATAGAATAAACTGTAGAGCGGACGTTACGAAGCATATCCAGGATACATATTATATTGTAGGTATCCAAGGTTTTGTTTTACATACTATTCATCTAATATATAACATTTCTTTTTTTTTTTTTGAAGTTTGGATAATATCAACAGAGTCAATGGAAAAATAGAGGTAGAAAATTTCTAAATATGATAAAAAATAGAATAAAAACAACATATGGGATGCTATGAGTCATAAAAAATGGGAAAAATATAAAGTTTTGCATATACTAAACACTACAATTCGACGATCAAAGTTTGCAAGAAATGGCAGCCCAATAGGGTGATATAGACGAATTTGACTTAGAATAAAACTAACAAACTCCACTGTTGTGGACTATACTTATACTTCCAGTATAAAAAAAAAGAAAAAAAAGAATTTAACTGGTCATTTTGTTCTAACTGTATATATAATTAAATCCAAGTACATATGGTCTATTCTATCTCATTTGATTTTAGATTGAATGATAATAGTCTTGTCTTTGTCCGTTTCAATTATAATTTTCATACTTCAAACGTTTAAAACACACTTTAAAATACTTTATGGGCCACTCACTGGGTTAAAAATGTGAGTATTTGTTGGTAAAGATTGAAAAATTTGTTCAAAAAAATTTGTTCAAAAAAATGTAGCTTGTCTTGTGAAACTTTAACTACGCTTCAAATTGCAATAAAAATCAATAGAATCCTGACAGAGGCGATTGAAAAACACACAAATTCAAATTTTATATCGATATTAATTAAGCTACACTCTCATGAATGTTTTTTTTTTATTCAAAGATTAACTAACAACTTTGATTTCTTTTAAATAATATGAAAAATTTTTTGAACGACTTCCTGCAAAATTGTAAAAATCAAAAAACCAACGTCGTAAATCACAAAATGAGTTACATGATGAGTTTTATGTAACTCATTTTGTGATTTACGACGTTGGTTTTTTGATTTTTACAATTTTGCAGGAAGTCGTTCAAAAAATTTTTCATATTATTTAATTTCACCTGCAGTTGATATTTCTAAGTTGATTTCTTTTTATTTGAACCAAAGAAATATTTCTTTGACTGCTGAAAAAATTCTTTATTTCAAAAACAATATTTTTTTGTTTCAAAGCAATATTTCCTTTTGATTCAAGGAAACTAAAATTAAAGAAATATTTAATCTTGGAAGAAAGTAATCGTTTTGAGATTGTACTATTTTTTTAGTACAATTTCACCATTTCACCATTAAGTATTTTAATTTCGAACCTGAATCCACCATTGACTTTACGTATCGACTTTACTATTACTTTACAATTTTTAATACATACTGTATATATATATATATATATATATATATATATATATATATATATATATATATATATACATATATATATATATATATATATATATATATATATATATATATATATATATATAGGGTGGGCCATTTTAATCATTTTAATCTATGCATCTAAATGTCTCGCCAGAGATGCCACCTATCAAAAAATGACCTTTACAAAAGTTATTACGTACGAAGGGGGACATTAAATGGTAACCTTAAATTTGACCTTGGCCTTCATTCTCAAGATCATTTTGAAATCAAGTCGTATTTTTCAAATGGAACAACCTATTTTTTATTTCGGATTCTGAAAGAGCGTGAAATTTCACGTCGAAAATGCTATGAACGAATTTTTTTTATTGACCTTTAATTTTTTATTTTTTAGTTATGAAATTTATTAGTTATGAAAAATTAATTTTTCATAACTTTTTAGTGTCATTTTTTCTGGATTTTGACCTTAGGATGCCCTTCAGAGATTATTAAAAACGAACAGAAGCTCCTATTTTACATCTCCAAAAGATGCCGACACTTTAAAGTTAGGCTTTTCCTTTAAAATCGAATTTTTTATTATTCTTTGGTGACCTTTACACCTCTTAAGGCCAATAATAAAAAAAATTAGTTTATAGCATTTTCGACGTGAAATTTCACGCTCTTTCAGAATCCGAAATAAAAAATAGGCCTTTCCATTTGAAAAATACGACTTGATCTCAAAATGACCTTGAATGTGACGGACAAGGTCAAATTTAGGGTCACCATATAATGTCCCCCCTCGTACCTAACAACTTTTGTAAAGGTTTTTTTTGGGAGGTGGCACCTCTGGTGGGATATTTAGATGCATAGATTAAAATGGCCCACCCTATATATATATATATATATATATATATATATATATATATATATTCCAAAATTGAATTTTTGTGTAATGAAACAAAATTAGGTGGTGTATCTAATCAATAATGGAATTCATAAAAGCATACATTTACGAGCTTTATTAAAAGCATGTAAGATATTATTATTAACATTAAAATACATACATAAACAAATATATACATACCTATACTGATGAAATTAAATATCTTGGTACATGACTGTATACCATATACATATACGTCTGTTGTTTATATATATATATATATATATATATATATATATATATATATATATATATATATATATATATATATATAGGATGTTCCAGAATTTTGTACCGTGATTGTGAGAGCTAATAGTACGTTCAAAAATATAATAAAGTAGAAGCAATGTTTTTTAAGAAAAAGCTTTTATTTAAAAATGGGCTAAAAAAAAATAAAATAACTTTTGAGTGAAGTTTGAAGCAATATGCAACATAATTTATAAATGCTTGAGGCGTTATCATTAATTATTTCTGTTTTGGAACTTACTTTTCAGTAGTTACCAAATTTAATTAAACGCCTCAAGCTTTTATAAATTATGTTGCATGTTGCTTCAAACTTCACTCAAAAGTTATTTTATTTTTTTTAGCCCATTTTTAAATAAAAGCTTTTTCTTAAAAAACATTTTTTTACTTTATTTTATTTTCTACTTTTTAGTGTGATTACAATTAATTTAAAAAAAATTAAAGAAGTAATATTTTTACCTATATCTTAATCGGTTAATTTACCCTAATCAGACATAACTATGGAAACAAAAAATTACAATGTAAAATCAATGGACAATATTTGACAATTCGAAATGTCAAAAAGTTGCATAGGACTAAAAATCAACAATTTTGGTTTGGGACGAATTAGGGAAAAACTATTGCATTGTCATCAAAGTTAGACACGTATGCAAAATTTGAAACCTCTAGCTCAATTAGAACCTGTCTAAATTTTGATTCCAAGATTTGATCTAAACCAACATACTAACATTTCAAGTTAAATAAAAGCTTTTAAATAAGAATACCTTTTTATATACAGTTTTTTCCAAAACCCATTAATAAGAGAGAATCAAGATACAAACCTATTTTTCCCTAAATATTTTCCAAGCGCTTGTGAATAATTGATTGATATTTTACGGTGCGTAAAACCCAAAACCAGTCCTTAACTTACGATTAAGGACTGGTTTTGGGTAGTACGTGAGAGTTATCACGTTTTCTCTTTTTTATTTTAATTACCTAAACAAAATTCCACGTAAAAAAGGTGTACTTGATATATTTCGATAAATAATACCGTTTTCAAGTAATTTCGAAGACAAGAATACAGCTATCTCAAAATTATCCCTTAACCATAAGTGATGGAATAATTGGTACCATAAATTCAATTATCCTAATGTCCATACGCACGAAAATATGAATCCATTAGTCAAAAGCGTCTAGAACAGGGGTGGGCAAACGCGCGATCGCGATCGACCGGTCGATCGCGAACAGTTCGACAGTCAATCGCAGACATTTTAAGTAATTTACTAGGTTAGTTTAGAATATTTCATTTTAAAACGTGTAGTTAAAATTTAGCAAACAATGAAACATAAATTTAAATCAAAATCTTAAACGAGGGAACGACAACCTGCAAAACTGTGGGTAAGATCAAAATCGAATTTAGAAGTAGCGGCTCAACAGTCAAAAGAAAAAAAAAAATATAAAAAATCAAAAAGGAAGGAAAAAAATTTTTCTTCCTTTTTGACTTTTTATATTTTTATTTTTCGACTGTTCCCGTTTCCCAAACTTTCGAAAAAACGAAAACAAAAAAAAAACATGGAAAACTCGACAGCGGAAAATAGGAATTAAAAAGATGGAAACTAGAAGGAATAGAAAAACAGAAGTTTTTCAAACTTTTAAACTGGTTCTTCTTTTTTCTTTTGTTTATTTCACTTTTTTACTGATTTTTATTCATTTTTTGGGTTAGTCATGGTGTCATCGACACTTATACTTAGTTTTTGTCCATTTGAATTTTTCGCTTGTATTTTTTGCCCTTGAAAATGATTATTTAAATATGTAATCGAAACATGTCAAGCCGCTACTTTTAAATTCCATTTTGACCTTACCCACAGTTTTGCAGGTTGTCGTTTCCTCGTTTAAAATTTTGATTTTTCTCCACCTACAGTTGGATTAATTATAATTATACATGAATTTAAAATTAAACACGTATCTATTCTACACTTGACATGACTAATTACAAAGTAATACTAGCAAAAAAAAAATAAATAAAATAAATAAATAAAAAATAAAAAAAATTAAAATTAAAATTAAAAATTTTATCCAAGAAATTATTAATCATTGCACATTACATCCCGTATTAAATTATTATTACAGTGAAAATTTGGAATAGGGTACTTGACTGCAATTGAGAAATGATTCTAAATGCTTTGTTCTTACGTATAAATTCGTTCATTTTTGTTAAATTTTTAAAAATCTTCAAAAAAACTATTGTTCAATTTTAAATGAACAAATTGGCGGGAAAAACGACTTGGCGTAGTGACGTATGCAATGACGTCACGATTAAACTCAAACAGATGTCGCTTTCATTCATGCCAACACTTATCAACATGGTTTCAAATTTGTACACAATATTCAGCAGTCATCATGCTCAGTTTTAGTGGTATTTACAGCTTTCTACTTTGTTATCTTCGTCATTTATCATCACTGTAAGATTTTCATGAAGCCCTACAAGTATTAAATGCACTTTAAGAAAACAGTTTTACATAACTTTAAAATTGTAGTAAAAAATAAAAGCTTTTTTAACATAATATTTAAAATAAGTTGATAAGGATATTTTACGTATTAAGTGACGATGTATTCCGTCCATCAATCTTTTTTGAGTGCAAAATTAATTGCAAACCAAACAGTTCAGAAAAACAACTTCTCTTGGTCAATTAGAATTGTAAAAATGTCACAATGAAAATGCAATTTGTTATAGACAATACGTAACTACAGTAATAAGATGTGCTATAAAAAATGACGTCATTTTCAAATATCACTGCGTTTTTAATCATTTAAATGAAGGCTAATAATTTATAATTTTCAAAATCGAATTTTTAAATAATTAAAGAATATTTTTATTTGTCACTACTAAAATTGAATATATTTAAGGATAATGCATAAAATTATTCAACATTTAAAACAAATTTTGAATACAGTCAAGTACCGTATTATGGCCACGATTAAATTTCCCTAGTGAGCGTTTGACATAAAAGATACTTTATTTATTTTTAATTTAACCCATTTTTTGGAGTCAATTGCGCATAAATAAGGAAAATTAATGTCGATCATAACAGTATTAAGTTTGCCCACGCCTGGTCTAGAAAATAAGTACTTTTTTTTAAAAATGGTTTCCGTTTCACTCTTTTACTTTATCTTCATTATTTGTTGAGTGTTAGAAGTGGACCATCCTGTATACATATATTGTAAATATATTTACATTCATTTACTTTATAATTAAAATTACCTATGAAATGTATGTAGATACATATTAAACCCTTATTAATTTTACATTTAAATTTCTTCACTATATTTGGCAAAGAATTATCAAAAACTCATATACAGCGATGAAACGGGTTTACCGAACATAGGGCAAATACAATAGTAGATTTTTTTTAAGGATCAGTGTGGTCTCTAATATTTTATAAAATATTTTTATCACTAATTATTACACGAGAGGTTTGTATTTTTTCGAATATATTTGGCTTTGTCTAACGAAAATTTGTTGCCTAGCAATTTAACGAGAAGAACTGTTAGCTAACAAAAGCGCGAAAGTTATTAGTTGACAGTTTTTCTCGTTAAATTACTTTTGGGCAAGAAATTTGAATTCTAGAAAACATAAATTTATTCAGAAAAAATATAAAACTTGAGTGTAATACGGTAAGACAATTTAACGAATAAAATAAATTAGTTTTTCTACTCCTGTTGAAGAACACACTCATTATATATTCGTTAATTGTTGAGAAAGTTAGGTATTATTCAAAGGTGTGGAGGAATGTTCATTACTCAATACCCTCTTGACCAATGAAATGACAGTATTTTAATCATTATTCCATGGGTTTGCTTTTGTTTTGTGTATATATGTATGTATCAAGTTTTAATTTAATATATGTTGCGTAGTAACGTTCAAGTAAATAAAGTAGTTTATGTTTTGTTTTGATCGTTTTATACATAATATTATACAAACTTTTAATGAAATTAGAAATAGATTAAAAATTTGATTTAAAATTTATATTCAATTTTATTTAAACCAAAAACGAAAAAGGTCGTAGAAAAAATATCGTATTCTACTCGCTTGCAATGGCTATTACTCACTCAGATGCATTATGACACTCGCCTCACAAGCTCGGCTCGTGTCGCAATTTCATCTTCGTGAGTAATAGCTATCATTACTAGCTCGTTGAATAATATACTAATACCTAATTCATGTTATTATTTAATGCATTGTTACCATGGTTCTGAAATCAGTTAAATTTATCAGTATGAGTTTCTGTTTCGTTTTTATCGTGTTTACCTACAATGAAGTGACCAATGAAAGGTTTTGTACCATTTTGTTTACTGTAAAAATCTGTCCTAACTTTTTTTCCAATGGTAAAATTGAAAAAACTACAATATTCTTATGGGACTTGATACACATGAGTTAAATTGTTAAAAATATAAAATATTTCGATAATAATTGAATTGCTAACTGCAGAAAGGGAACAAGTCCAAAATTTTTCAAATGCGTTTTTTTGTGTCAAACTAAAGATGATGTATAGACGGATGATTTACAACAGAAAGAGAACTTTTCTATCATCTGTTATGGCCATAGTAAGTAGTTCATTTATGTATTTACTGCAGATAGAGTACAAGTCTATACACCATCTTGAATTTAAAACAACAAAAAAATTTTAAAAATTTTGGACATGTTTCCTTTCTGCAATTAGCAATTCAATTGTTAAATTAAGATTTAACAAAACCACCAAGTGCCAAGTTAATCTTTGTCAAGTCTTACCATTAGAGTGGTTGTAATAACCAGAATTTCCACAATGGAAATTCGTTAAAATGTAATAACACTTATTTTGAAGTCGGTCGGGGGCATAATATAAAAAAATGCGATCAGAAAAGGCACACCGAAGTGAATTATCATTGATTTTTGAGCCAAAAAAAAAATATGGCTTAAAATATGAAAAATTAATTCTCTGATCTTTGAATACAAATCAAATTTTCAATTGTGCAAAAAACAATCAAATTATTTCCATTTTCACTTGAATAACAACAATCCTACAATTCATATTTTCACAAAAGCTTTCAAAAGGCGGCACTGGAAACAATTCATCTTGTGTTTTATTTTTGAAAAATTTTTTATTTAATTATTTTCTACTTTTGCTTTTATCTTCTGCCGTTGTATAACGCTAACGTTGTACCCTCGTTAACGTTCGTAATCGTAGCTTTGTAATCATAAATAATATTCTCCTCTGTATCATCCATTTTCGAATTATTTATCTTTTTTGTGACGTAATACTTATATGTACGTCTCACAAAAATTATAAGGCAAAATAACCAGTGATGGGATATTTTTAAAAATTGAATTATATGCGTGCACACAAAAGTATACGGCAAATCAAAATGTGATGGGATTAGCCGGGGTTGTGTAAGACGAAACCAGAACCTGATTCTCTGCGGTATAGTACGAATATAATAAAAATAAATTTTACATTTCCAATATTTTTAGTCGTATAGAAAGATGAAAAATGTTTTTTTCGTTTACTGCACGTGATCAGTAAAGTATTTATTGTAAAGTACTTTTCAATTTATGAGATGTTCTACTTCGTCACATACACAGGCGCTTGAATTTATTAATGGGAGATGCTGCTTTCAGTGTTAATGCTAAAGTTTATTGTGTATATTTAGTATTATAGATCATATCTGTTTATATCAAATGTATTTTCGAATACTACTGAACGTATTTTAAGGTTCCGTATCCAAAAATTAAAAAATTAATATAGCATAATAGTGTGAATGGTTAATTTAGATATACAGAGTGTAAAGTATATAAATCTCATTACGAAAACAGTGCGTAGATCTCACCCATGTAATTAATATTTGCTAAGAAATTTGAACCAAAATTGTCTTTTAACAGAAAAAATTTGATACTAAATATGGGTTAATAAAGGGGCCCTTAGAAAATTTTTTAATCCGGCTCTGACCATTTCATCTTTGTAATATAAATTTTCTGTTAAAAAAAAAAATCATATGGGAAACACGTTTACGACCTAAACATGTTTACAAAATTTTATTGAATTTTAGTCAATAAAATTATTTCGTAGGTACCTTTGATATTAACCCCTTATCGCATACGAAGCCGTATATGGATTCTAAGTTTTACTATATTTTTTCAACATATTAAAATATATATATTTTTTTTTTTTTTTGAAACTAATGTTAAATCCTAACTTTATACTCCTTCGAGTAAAAGAACGTAATTTTTGTTGTCTTTGGTAAGTGCCGGTTGTCAAATTATTTGAAATTATGTTCAGAGTGTCCGACCGTTACAGTGCAATTAATTGGTGCTAATTTTATTTGTGAAAACTAAAAACAATAAAACGGTAAGTACTAACATCAAAAATTTTCAAAACACATTCTTTATATATTCAAGAACATGGAATAGTTGCGATTCGTGTGTGTTTTCTTGTTTTCTTCGATTTTTGGGGCTTATTTTGAAGTTGCCATATTTGGCTTCGTATGCGAGTAATTTCTATACAATAAGACTTAATTTTTTTCTTCTTAATTTGACTACTAAAATAAAAGAAGTGAAAGGCATTTTCAGTAAAAAAAATTTTTTTCTTCACCTCCTTCATAATTCATGCAATAGGAGGTTAAGAACATATTTATGCATAATTTAGTTAGAGCCGTACTTTATGTAACCGGAACATCATGTAGCCAGTTTTCTCAAACTATTAATTCCGAACAAATTCCTGTGGTTTTAGTGTCTACTGGGTGCTATGAGTCACCTCTCAAAAGGACGAGAGTTATTTATTTTACACCCTGTATAGATATAATAGTATATTACTTGGCAGCAATTATAAGGTCCGTAAGTGTTATTTTTGTGGCCTGGGATGCTGCTTGAGAAAGTGAGACTGAAAGCATTCATGGCCACAAAAATAGACATACGGGCCGAGTATGAGTAAATTATTTTTTCAACCGAAAAAATTATGAATAAATTGAAAAAAACTGAATAAAAAATAATAAAATGCATAGGAGATGCGAAAAAAAAAAATAATAGGCGTCTATAAAAAAAAACTATTTCCATGGAAATAGGATATTGTACAATAAGTGGGAAAAGAGGCTTATTTCTCACGAATATGAGTTTGTTGCGCGAGCCCGCGGGGCGAGTGCAACAATTCGTATGAGTGAGAAATATTATAAGAGCTGCTGTAATAGCTACTGTCTTACCATAAAAGCTGCTGTAATAGCTGAATTTCCAGAATGGAAATTCGCTAAAAAGAGCGATGCATATTTTGCTGTAAAATAATCTAACATATTATATGGCATATTCTTCAGTATTTTTGTGCATACTGATCACATTTAATTAATTAAATACCATGATTTTCGGCACTCAACATTAAAGTGTAAATAAATTTGACACTTCAAAGTTAATAAGGAGGAAAAAAACGACTTGGTTTGATGATGCGTTATTCGCCATTCAACTTATTTTATTAATCCATATACATATACCCCTACTACCTACATACATTTGAGTATATCCTCGCATGAATGTAAAGTAATTTTATTTCATGTTCTACACATTATTCAATGTGACAGATTCCCTACCTCCCCCCCCCAACCTACTTGTTCCAACCCCCCTCACCGCCACCACCCCTGATGCCGTCGTTGTCAAAATACAATAAAGAGATAAAATATTGACGTTTCGATCCATTTCAACTTTTTTTTTTTAGTGCTCCGTACCAAAGTGAAAAAACACGGAACACTTTTGGACACGCACAGGCGATTGTCTTTGAAGCTATTCGCCGTGAAACTTTGAAATTTAACACAGAGTTAGAAGCTATTTTTGGATTTTGCGTCTTAAGCTCAGGGGGTAATCTTAGAGAGGATTTTATACAATTTTTAGTTTTGGTAAGCTGGAATTTTTGTATACCGACAAAAAACCAAAGGCCCCGGAGGACAAGCAAAAAATGTCGACATTTTTCCACAAAAATACAGTTAACGAGTAAAAAGAAATAAACAAAATTCTTCCAAAAAATTATCAGCGAGCAGAGAAGAGAACGAAAAGTATTTTTACTGAAAACTCTAGTCGGTGAGTAAAAGAAAAACGTATTAATAAATATTTTTATTAATTTGTCCTATTATTTTTTTTTCATTTTCCAAAATTTTGAGTTAGGCCCCGGTCTACTTGGCTTACCCGGTACGATCGTCACTGGGTAATATCGAAAATGGAAAGGTAATTCCTCCCCCCGCCCAAAAGCATCAAGCAGGGTATCAAAGGAAAGCTTACCAAGGCAAAAATTCAATACATAGGTACTATACACAGATGAGACAGATCAAGTCTACCTATAAAAAAGTATAATCCGAAAGTTGCAATAAGTAGCAATTTACACCACTACTGATTTGGTCTGTTACAGACCGTCATGGCGTTCACGTCATAATAAATATCATGTTTGTTTTAATCAACTCGTGAAATTTAAACAGAAAAAAATATGTGTGTCGTATTTAAGTGTAAAAATTCTATTAAATAAAAAATTTCTCAAAATAAAGGAATACATCATTATCAACATATCATACTAACACATTGGTATATTCGTGTCCATACATCATGAGTTTTGGTCGTATGTGTGCTATGTTACGTCACTCACTCGTTACAGCGGGCACAGTTTGGTAGACATACTAATTTGACCCCTTGGTACTATATAACTGTAGATAATATAAGTAATATCTTTTTTGAAAAGAACTTTTGAAAATTATTCCTTCCGACCTTTATCACCAGAAGAATGGCTCAGAAAAATCTGAGAAATTCCACGAGCATTATAAGAATGAGGTGTAAATTAAATGAAAATTATTAAGATTAAATTTTCTTACGTAACTTCTTTGGTATATAAAAGGAAAGCTTGATGACATATTTTGTTTTGATCAAAATGTTGTTAGTCAGTAATTATGTTAATATTAGGTATATTAAACGAGTATTTTTTACGAATATTCTGAAGGAATAATTACTAAATCTACACACGAAATATATAACAATTTTTGCACATTAATAAACATGTGGTTACTTTTGATATATTATATTTCATACTTGTTAGCATATTCATATTAGAAATAATAAATCCAAAATATCAAAAAATAAAAAATTGAAAAATGTTTCTAAGTAATTTTCTGACTTAAAATATTACCTACTAGCTGACCCGGCCACGCGTTGCTGTGGCTCAGTAGTTATAATTGACTGAATTAATATTTTCTTATCATTTCAAACGATACACTGCACAATTATAACACAATACACAGTATAATTATAAATATCATTGACATCGTGAACATAAACAAATATGACGTAGAAGAGAATGTAATCTAGAAATCGAAGCACAGCGCCGTCTACCGGCTGTCTACACAACCTAAATGTCAAACGATGTTAGGTAAAATTTATAGGTTCATTCAATCATATATTCCAAAATTTTGTGCAAAATCAATTATTTATAGCACTTGACCCTGCTCGCCCAATGACTCTAAAATAACTGTCTTCATATTTTATTAGCATGGCTAATTTCCGCACCGTAAGAACTTAGTATGGGTACCTACACTAGTAGCTTTAGAATTGTTTCTATTTAAGACCCTTCAAGTTATCAAGGCCATGGGAAACCATTTTAACGTCACTTTCATCTTTCACAGAAATCTCAACAGTCTTTGAGCAAAAATTGTTAAAATTCATCAGCTTTTTAATTTGCGCTCGATTTGGTGTAACTGACGGACAATATGACCACACGTTCATTTTTAAATTTAATATTCTGAAATTTTGTACAAAACCAATTCCTTATGTGCTTCGCTTCGCTCGCTCGACGACTCTAAAGTATTATTCATATTTTCATATTTTCAAGTCATATTCATATTTTTATAGCATATCTAATTTTCATATGTATGGAATTTGCTAAAAACAGCAGAAGTGCCAATTGATGATAATTGGACAATCCAGTTGTTTATTTCTTTATAGGATACAAATAGTATTTTGCACAGTAGATAAGTAATTTCATAGTAGTCGTAGGTAAAAATATTGTTGGTGGCATCTATAGAAATATTTATTAATACTTACAAAAATTATTTTCCTCCAAATGCTTAGCAACAAATTAATTCGCATGATTCTTTTATAAATTTTTCCACAGATATCTGTACACAGTAATAAAAAATTTATATTTTGCGGTTTTTCGTAAATTTCTGCGGCTAGACTAAAAATTTTGCGAAAAAAATTATCCGATCTTTTAAGTTGGACCAAATTATAGACAGTTACCAAATTTGATCAAAATCGGTTCAGTAGTTTCGAAGTTTATCCTAGCCAACATTGTGACATGAGATATATATATATATATATATATATATATATATATATATATATATATATATATATATATATATATATATAGATAGATTAATGTATGTTTTATAATAAACAGTGTCGCTAATATTTACTGAAAATGAAAACAGACTCACAAGTTCATACATACAGCTAATATCTGTGTAACCGTAAATAGGTCGATCGTTTTAAAGTAAAGAAATATAATTTCAATTCAGGAATAAAATTTATTCATCGGGAAGAATATTTTGTCAACTTTTTGAATCGTAAGTTGACATTGACATAGCCAATAACTTGTCGCTCAAGCAACATTGACGATCTGGTTGTCTGGTTACTATAGTTATAAAAGATAACAGGCCATAAAAGTTTATTTTTCTTCTAGAAATATAAGTAATCGCTTATCGTTTACGCTTTATTAAAATTGCGTAGATACGTAACACCATTTGTTTAAGTACAACTTGCACCTGACAACTCGTATTTTTTCTGTAATATAAATTTAAATTTATCAAAAGTTTCGAACGGGGCTCGGCTCGGCTCGGCTCGACTGATAATTCAAGGGTGTGCGGCGGGGTGTACGGTGCGGTATGGAATGTTCGTTTTTTGATTATCTAAAAAATTGACATACTTTATATTATTCCAACAAAATTAAGTAACTAACAATATTTTATAAAAGAAAAATTTTCCTTTTTTTTAAAAAAAAAAAAGCATGAATTCGGAAATAATGTCATCTATCTTTATAATAAAAAAGTCCATCCATCTTGATTAAAGGCGTATGTACGTAAGAAAATTGTAACAAGCGTCAAATAAGAAGATTACTTCACTTTCTACGTCAGGCATGGTATAGGTACATAGTCGTATGGTTTTTCTTTTTTGCCTTTTTTTTTGTCTTCTGCAGAACACCGTTGTAGTAGAAAGCTGTAAACATAAAAAGTCATTTTATTTAATATAACGGGAAAATGAAATTTCCCGTTACAGTGTTTTTAAAGCACAGATATAAGCAATTTTTCTATTCAAAACGATTGTTTTATATAATTGATTACTCGTCTCTGTGATTCTTTCTCTGAAGAAATTAATGTGGAAAATATCATTATTAGATTTTCAAGTAAAATATTATAATCCGTCAATTAAGCCCGGTTCAGACGCAGCCAGTAGTTTAGTCGAGTGGTCGAGTAATTTAGTACTCGACCCGTTTGAACACATCCATTTTAGTCAAGTAAACTGACTTGGTCGGGCGGGCGGTCGAGTTTAGTAAATATAATTCTATTCTATTTTTATAGTCGAGTAGCATTCCCCCACTCTATTTAAAAAAAAAAATATCAAACTGTATTTATTGTGCTATAGACTTGTGCTACAATGCGCCGTTAATAAAAAAACTTCTTTTGAAAATTACAATTTTTCAGCCAATTTTTGGGTGTAAAGTTAGTCCCGCCATTTTGTTTTTGAAAATTACGATTTTTACAGCCAATTTTTGGGTGTAAAGTTAGCCTCGCCATTTTGTTTTTTTAAAACAAAAATAGTTGTTCTGTATTGTGCTAGACGTGTGCTACAATGTGCCGTTAATAAAAAAACTTTTTTTGAAAATTACGATTTTGAATGAAAATTACGCCCAACAGTTTGGCGGCCCCGAATTTGCAGTTTTGGCGCCCGGGATACGTGCCCCCGCTGCTGCCTAGATCCGACCCTGCTCTTAAATTCGTTGCCGAATATGTTAAATACAAATAAATGTCTGTGGGATGTGAAAAATGAAAATTACAAAAATAAACAAACTTAGCAGCGCACTTTAAATTGCAAAAAACGATGGGAATAGAAGGTTTTGTTCAAAAAGAAATCGTAAAAAAAAAAAAAAATTAAAAATATAAGATCGACATATTCTCAGGAAAGAAAGAAAATTAAGGATTCAAGCACTCGACTTTATGTCAATTTTGAAAGAGGACCATCTAGAAACCAAACCACGCAACTTCTTAAAAATTTCATCAAAAAAAGATCGAATGAATAGTTTCAGAATTATACCACCTGATGAAATCTTTGGAAACACAGACGAACAGACAAACAAACACGAAACCAAAATTATTCAGGAAGCTAGAACGAAAAAATTTTTTATTTTCAGTCTCGAAAACAAAAATGTAAGAAGTCAATTTATATTTCAATGAAACCAACAAAAAAGTCTATAGTAGTCTCAACGTCTATCTTATCAGGGGAAGTCCAACATACGAAACGTATATAAAATAGATTACGTTTCAATTTTTTTTGGAACAGGTAATTATCGTGAATATTTCAATAACGTATTTCCAAAACTTTCCCCTGTCACATCTATTAAACACAACCAGCGCTAGCTTACTAGTATATTTACACGTCACACACTAGAAATAAGTCACTATTTTTGACAGTGCCATATAAAAAAGTTCTAGTAAAATAAAGAAAATTGTCGCTACAATTTTGAATAATGTTACAAACATTTTCGCAAAATTACTTTTGCACAACAATCATTAAATGGTCTTTTGATAATATGAAATTTTGAAAATTATTACTTCATAAAACTTTATTTAGAACGTTTTAATATGTTTATATGCACGTTATATATATATTTTACATATGTTATCGCATAAAGTTTACACAAATAAGCTGTTCTTAAATTGAATTCCACCACGCTCATTTCTCATATACTTCTCATGTATATTAAATTGGTGTGTATGGCGTAAACTTCAATTCAAATCGATTAAGAGCGCACATTAATTTTGAATCACTTTCAATATAACACAATGTAATTAAAGTTTAACAAATAGGATAACATTGTACATATATAGTTTGCAATGCTACAGTGTGCGTATTGTAAAGTTTACATCTTATGCAGAAAATGTCAATTTAAATCAATGAATAATTATTCAGGGGATTGTGTTTTTGAACTAGATAACGAAAACACCTTAATTGTTGTTATATAAAAGTTATTTTGTGTAGTGAATAAATTTTCATTGTTACATTCGTACAAATACAAACACCAACAAAAGCGTGGGCAACGTAACCTTACATATAAACCTACATGGTTGAATACCATGTAGGTAACTCTTACCACGATACATACGGCTACTATGTATACTCAAAAAACAAGTGTTGCCTCTGACTACAGGAGCAACCAAAACACTAATTTTAAATCCGCTACTGATCAAGAATCGACACAAAACCCTACCATAGTGAGCAGTCTTAACACAAGCATACCAACTACGTCAAAATCGTCCGGTTACATCGGAACACCAGAATCCAGTCCAACACCAACAGACCAAGTCATGAGTAAAAGTCCTATATCATACACAAATGCAGTGAAAAAAAATCTTAGACCAAAAAAGGACCAAGCCATCATATTAATGGCAATCAATCCGGAATTGAAACTTCAAGACTACTGCAAAGCCATTGGTAATATCGTATCACCATCCAACATCACACACGCATCACGCATATCAAATGGTAGAATTTGTATATTTCTTAAAAACAAAGAAATAGTAGACACATTAATGAATAATAGATCTTCAATCAACGTTATGAATACTGAAGTTCCAATCAGACGCTTAGTAACTCCAGCTATAAGAATTATTATCTCGGGCGTGTCACCCATCATAGAAGACGAAGAAATAGAATACATCCTCAAGCAAAACAATTTGCATGTTGTTTCCCCGATCACAGCATTAAAGGCATCGATAGATAACGATGATGATTACGCTCATATATTAAGCTTTCGAAGACAAGTCCATATAGCGGAAGTTGAAAATCTAGAAATTCCGAAATCTTTATTTATCGACCATGAAGGTGAAACCCATCAAATATACTTAGAAAAATATGCTGTACGTTGCTTTAAGTGTCGAAACGATGGTCACTTAGCTAGACAGTGCGCCAACTTAGTACTGCCTGAAAACAGTGAAGATTTTGAAAACCCCACAACAAATGCAAAAAAAAGAACAGCTCCTTCCACGTCTGAATTGTCGCAAATAGAAGAAGAAACTATTACAAATGTCACAAAAACAACACAAAATGCAACAGAAAATATTCAAGAAAATACTGGTTACCCAGCGAAAATCATCGATGAAGAATGCTTGACCAAACCAAAAGCCCATAAGAAACTTCTCAAAAAAAAGAAAAGAAAACTGGAACAACCACATCCGGAAAAAACAACTGAAGAACTTTTAAAACCACTGGAAACAATTATGAATAATAACCCCCAACACTATTGTCTCTCTTTTAATGATTTAAACAATCTAATCAGCGAACTGAAACACAGTCCTCGGCAAATACCTGTAATGACAACGTACACTCCTGACTTAGAAAATCTAAGAAAAACATTATTCGACCTGTATCCTCATCTGGTTGATAGAAGTATCAAGGCCCGATTCACACGCATCCAAAATAAAATAACAAGCTTTTTGGAAGGTATCGGCGACAGCAACCCTGAAACATCTAATGAAACTGAAATGATTACAGAACATTCAACTGATTCAACTCAAGATGAATACTAACCAACCTCCCACAAATACAAACCTCAAAATAATATCATGGAATCCCAACAGTGTTTTTGCTAAATACCCCGAATTACAGTTATTAATAAGTGAACATAATCCGATAGTGATCTGTCTCCAAGAAACAAAATTAAAGTGTAACCAAAATTTTAAATTAAAAAACTACAATATTTTTCGAAAAGACCTGAATGCAGACGGCAATGCAAGAGGAGGCGTAGCTATTGCAATCACACAAAACATTCACTCTTCTCAAGTCAACGTAACAACTGATTTCCAAGCAATTGCAGTTAAAATTCACACACCGATATCACTCACTATTTGCTCACTATACTTACATCAGAACGACGATGTTAACAGCGACAATCTCACACAACTTATCCAACAATTGGAAAGTCCATATCTTATCACAGGTGATTTTAATGCTCATAACCAGCTTTGGGGCTCAAACCACTCAAATTTAAGAGGCAATATCATTGAAAATACGATCCTGGACAATAACCTTACACTGCTAAATACCGGCGAAGCAACACATTTTAATCTATCCAGTGGCACATTTTCAGCAATAGATTTAAGCCTATCCAGCGCAAATGCAGCAAAACAACTGAACTGGTCCGTATCAACGGACCTATATGGGAGTGATCATTACCCTCAAATAATAACAATATTGGGGAATAATTGTAACACTAACGACAAACTGCCCTTCTGGAATTTCAAAACAGCTGATTGGAATAAATTCACAGCATTAGCTACAATTAAATACGACCATCTAGAAAATATAGATGAACTAAACAAATACATAGTCAATACAATTTTGTATGCTGCTGAAAACTCTATGAAGAGATCTACACATCCGAATACTAAAAAATGCGTACCTTGGTGGAACGACGAGTGCAAAACAGCAATATCAGAAAAAAATAAGGCTCTAACAAAATACAAGAGGTGCAAAAACCTAGAAAATATAATCTACTTTAAAAAATGTAGAGCCAAAGCTAGGCAAATCATCAGAAAATCTAAGTTAGATTCGTGGCACAACTTCATTAGTTCAACAAACAGCAGTACATCTTCAACCGAGTTCTGGTCCCAGATACGCAAAATATCGAATATACAAACTTATAATCCAATAGTTGCAATAAAAACCAATAATAATAATCAAATAACTACACACAAACAACAAATAGTCGAAGAATTTGCAAAACAGTACCATTCAGTTTCATCTAATAGTAGTTACAACCCTGAATTCACAAACTTAACAACGGCTACTGAAACAAACGTTTTAAACTTTTCTTCCGACAATACAGAGCCCTACAATATGCCTTTTAAACTAAGCGAACTTCTAGATGCCATCCAACACACTCGTAGTTCTGCTGCAGGCCCTGACAACATACACATCGAAATGGTTCGACACCTTGATGACCAATCTAAGCTACACCTGTTGAATTTTTTTAATATTATATGGAGTCATCAGAAATTCCCAATAACCTGGAGAGAAGCTTACATCATACCTCTTTTAAAACCTAACAAGGATCCATTATCAACGTCACACTACAGACCGATATCATTAACAAACTGCTTATGTAAATTACTAGAACGAATGATAAATTATCGGCTAACATGGATATTGGAATACAGAGGCTTACTTAACACAGAACAATGCGGCTTCAGAAAAAACAAAAGCGTAAACGACATCATGGTAAAATTAGAACAAGAAATACTGGATGGATTTCTGAGAAAACAACAAACCATAGCTGTATCGTTTGATATTGAGAAAGCCTTTGATCGTATATGGAAATACCCAATACTTAATAAACTGCATAAATGGAACATTCGAGGCAACATGTCACTATTTATCGAAAATTTTCTCACAAACCGAACGTTCAAAGTAAGAATAGGGAAGACTTTATCATCGACAAAAACCCAGGAAAATGGTCTGCCACAGGGCTCAGTCTTAAGCCCCACCCTTTTTACTATAGCGTTAAGCGACATCCGTGAACATATCAGCTATCCTGCAAAGTACTTAATGTTTGCAGATGATATTCTTGTATACTTCAGAGGCGACAACATCGATCGAATAGAGCGTACTCTGCAAAGTAATGTTGATGGTCTGTCGGAATGGCTAAAACTAAACGGTTTACAGCTGTCTCCAAGCAAAACAACTTGTATTAACTTTACAAAGAAAAGAGCAATACGAAATCCAAATCTTTATATCAGTCAAATCCAAATACCCACTAAGGAAGCAATAAATTTTTTGGGTTTAAATTGGGACCGTCAATTAAACTGGCAAAGTCATATAATCAGCCTGAAGCGAAAATGTTCGTCCGCACTAAATATTATAAAAAGTCTATATGCTTCAGGTTGGGGTTCGGACAGACAGTCAATACTGAAAGTGTACAAAACATTAATTCGATCCAAGTTGGACTACGGGTCTATAATATATGACTCGGCATCAAAACACAAATTAGATACGCTAAATAGTATTCAAAACACAGCATTTCGTCTAGCATCTGGTGCGTATAGAACTAGCCCAATTTTAAGCATAGAAGCCGAGCTAAACGAACCGTCCCTAACTGAACGTAGGAAAGAACTATCACTCAGATATTATATCAAACTAGCTTCCAAACCTAACAATCCAGCTTTTGAAACACTACGTTCGTTGACTGACGACCGCCATATTCAAACCGAGAGGCTTCCAAAACCACTGGCCGTTAGATGCAAAAACGAACTAAGATTACTAAATTTTACAATTCCAAGCATACAAGTTGAGTCAACATATACCGTACCTCCATGGACACTTTCAGATATTCAAATCGATTTCCAATTACATGACGGCAACTCCAAAGGAACAAACAACTACCCACTGCAAAACTTTTTAGAAGTAATAGAAACAAATTATGTGGGTTACAACTTGATATACACGGATGGCTCTAAAACGAATGATCACGTTAGTTCAGCCTTTGTACTGAATGATAACGTGTTTTCTTTTATATTACCCAGAAGTGCAACTATTTTCACTGCCGAACTTTTTGCAATTAAAGAAAGTCTATTGCATATTCAAAATTCTCCTTCACAACACTTCTTAATATGCTCTGACTCTCAAAGTGCACTAAAAAGTTTATATTCTGTAAATATAACAAGCAATCCAATTGTTGTTCAAATAAAACAACTTACACATGAGCTTCAACTAAAAAACACAATTATTAAATACCTCTGGGTTCCTAGCCACACGCACATATCGGGAAACGAGAAAGCAGATGCAGCTGCCCGAAATCTAACCAACGCACAAGACTATACCAACATTCCTTCCATTTATTCAGACGTTATAGTATGTGTACGACAAAAAATACTTGAGAAACGTAAAGAAAGATGGTCCTCGACTCAAAACAACAAACTTCGTGAAATCAAGCCAATACTTACGTCCTGGAAAACATCTGTAAGAAAAAATAGACGAGAAGAAATCGTACTATGCAGACTCCGTGGAGGACACACCCAGCTTACACATCAATATTTACTTAACAAAAGCCCAAGACCAAATTGTGAAATATGTGCAGTGCCTTTGACAGTAAAACATTTCATGGAAACCTGCCCAAAATATAGTGCATATAGACAACAAATTTTAAAAACAAATAATATATGCGATATGTTAAAAGATAACGAAATATCTGTGGAGAGTGCTTTAATTTTTTTACGGGAGTGTAATCTGTACGATAAAATTTAACAGTCACATAATATGCAGTAACAAACATCTAACGTAATTAAATTACTTAATTTAAAAGAAATAATAGTAAACAAATTAACAATGTGCCTAATATTATATAATTGAACAAATTTTGTTATTAACAACCAATATGTATATCTGAAATTATAATCTTAATTAATTAGGTACTATATTTAGTTATATATAAATAAATGTAGATACATCGAAATTATTATACATATGTATATATGTTGTATACTTTATATTTTATTATAGACGCAAATGACCATGCAGTCGAGCGTCTTTAAATAAAATTTAATATAAAAAAAAAAAAATTATTCAGGGTGGAAAATATAATATGTCTCGCTGCGAAAACAGTGGGTAGATCTCACCCATGTAATTAAGATTTGTCAGTAAATTTTAACCAGAAATGTTTTTTAACAGTGAAAATTTTATAATAAATATGGGTCAAAAAAATATAGGGTAAGTGCGGGAAAGATGCCGCGTCGTAAATAGAGTAAGTGCGGGAAAGATGCCGCGTCGGGAGAGATGCCGCAGTAGCCATAGTTCGTCCGTTGATTGATAAATAGTGCTATTAATGGATTATATGTTCAAAATAAGTTACTTATTTAAGCTGTATATGGTAACATTTATGATTTGTCCATCAATTTAGAAATTATCCAACTTTTTATTATTGAAAAGTAAGTTTTTTAACGTAATATTTAATCAAGCATTTAATTCATTAGAATTTAAGAATGTATATTTCATTGTTTTAATGAAAATGAGTTTTGTTATTAATTTAGGTATATTTTAAAAGTACTGTATAAAATTTTAGGTTAAAATTCCGTACTATGCTTGCTATAGCAACATGCGGCATCTATCCCAACAAAAAGGAGAGATGCCGCATTTAAAGTTGGTATAGATGCCGCATCATATTACATGTTAAAAACATAGACTTACAGCTTAATTATACAATTTTTTTTGGACTGTAAATTATGCCACGTAAATATAAAAGATCCATTAATTCAATCAGGAAGAGCTCTCATATTAGTGAAGATAACGAAAATAATGATGAATGCGTGTATATTGACTGTTTTGAAAAATACTCAGAAACAAAAAAGTTGACTGGTTAAGATGTATAAAGTGCCAAAAATGGTTACATATGGCATGCATCATATATGGAGATATGTGTAAAATACAAAATTTTTAATATGAACTATGCGGCGTCTCACCTTCTTTGATACGGCATCTCTCCCATAGGTGTGGGAGAGACGCCGCTTTGCAGGCTCTACAAAAATGTTAATAATGAATCCTTTATGACTCAAAATTTAAAATTATTTATAAATAATTTTAAAGAATCATGTTTACATTTATTGTGTACCAAATTTCAAATCAATTAAATGCATACTTTAATTCACCCTAATAATAACTAGAAGTAAACTTGCTTACAAAATTTTATTAAATTTTTATCAACAAAATTATTTTGTACTTTGGGTACTAAAAAGGTGCATGCATAATTAAGTCAGGGCACGTACTTAGAAAAATAATTGGCAACATGGTGGAGCCAGTTTATTTGCGATTTTCTCAAACTGTTAACTCCGAAAAAAATTCCTGACCTTTTAGTGCCTACACTGTGCGATGAGTTATTCCTGCAAACGACGAGAGTCCTTTACTTTCCACCCTGTATAGATGGTCGATTATACTAACTGAAAGTTAACGGTGCCTCTTTTATCAGAATATTGTCAAATAATGCTTTCTTGTATAATTTCTTTACACCAATAAATTTGTTACCAATTTGCTCCATTTAATTCAAAAGTTAAATATTAATTTTTCTGAATAATAATAATTAAAATATAAATAAAATAATGTAAAAAAAAAATGTTTTTTAAGAAAAAGCTTTTATTTAAAAATAGGCTAAAAAAAATGAAATAACTACTCAGTGAAGTTTGAAGCAATATGCAACATAATTTATAAAAGCTTGAGGCGTTATCATTAATTATTTCTGTTTTGGATATAAGTCTAGCTATTTTACTTTTCAGTACTTACCAAACTTGATTAAACGCCTCAAGCTTTTATAAATTATGTTGCATATTGCTTCAAACTTCACTCAGTAGTTATTTCATTTTTTTTAGCCCATTTTTAAATAAAAGCTTTTTCTTAAAAAACATTTTTTTACTTTATAATATTTTCTACTCTTTAGTCGGATTACAATTAATTTAAAAAAAAAAAATAAAGAAGTAATTTTTTTACCTATATTTTAATCGGTTAATTTACCTTAATCAGACACAACTATGGAAACAAAAAATTGCAATGTAAAATCAATGGACAATACTTGACAATTCGAAATTTCAAAAAATTGCATAGGACTAAAAATCAACAATTTTGGTTTGGGGCAATTTAGGGAAAAACTAATTATACAATATTGCATTGTCATCAAGGTTAGAAACGTATGCAAAATTTGAAACCTCTAGCTCAATTAGAACCTGTCTAAATTTTGATTCCAATATTTGATCTAAACCAACATACTAACATAGCAAGTTAAATAAGAGCTTTTAAAAATATTTATAATATTAGGTTAGGTACTATTAAAACATATAGGCAATCAAACATAATATTTTGTATGTCGTTTGCATATATTTAAAGACAATTCGATTTTGACAGATGGATATTGTTACTCGCATCTTGGGCTAACCGTCCGCATTCTCTCCAAATTTATTCCAACAAAAAGATAATAAGACTGTACGTTTAGAATGTTATTTTTTCGTTTGGTACAAACAAAATTAATTTAAACAATATCCAACCAGGTTACCGTTTAGTAACATGGATTGTCATGGCCGACACAGTCTCCTGTCTGACTCCAGCAAAAAATTCCATTCGTATTGAATTCGGACAACTACTAACAAATTGCACTTGCTCCAAAAAGTATTTTAAAGAGAAAATTATCCATTTAGTTCGAATTTATGAACATACGATAAACACAATGTATAAATTAATATAAGTAAATTCGTCAATATATATAATATATACTTGAATCTTGGAAGACTATTTTCTCCTCAGATAAATATTAACAAAAGTTTAATACAAATTTAAATAAGATATAACTTTCTGCAATACGCTACAGTATACATATATAATACGCCTGTGACAGCATTCTGCATAACATAACGAATTTTCGATTACAAAAATTATTTCTTCTCGAAAATTCGCTTACATAATAGGATTACCATAAGATAATTTATGTGTGAAGGTTGGCTTTGAAATAATACAAATGCAAATATTTGATTACCTATCAATTAAATGCGTATTATACACATTAAATATGACGTCGATTGTTTTAATTTTAAAATTTATTTTGATTAAGCTTGTAATTTCATTATTGACTTTATTTAGATATAAAGAACCCAATATTAAGACCAGCAAAAAAACAGAATTTTAAGCAATCTTAAACATGTCGACCGGTTTCGGTGTCTCAAAACACCATTCTCAAGACAAGAAAAATACAAAAAAATAAAAATTTTTTAAAAAGACAGTCCTATCAATAAATAAAACAAAAGAAAAGAAATAAAACCTTTTAGTTTGGATCAAAATTGTTGATTCGTTTTTTGATCCAAACTAAAAGGTTTTATTTCTTTTCTTTTCTTTTCTTTTATTTATTGATAGGACTGTCTTTTTAAAAAAATTTTTATCTTTTTGTATTTTTCTTGTCTTGAGAATGGTGTTTTGAGACACCGAAACCGGTCGACATGTTTAAGATTGCTTAAAATTCTGTTTTTTTTTTTTTTGCTGGTTTTAATATTGAGTTTTTTATCGCCAAATAAAGTCAATAATGAAATTACAAGCTTAAAAATTTTTTGGCGAAAATAGAGGTAACAATTTATTTATTTTGATTTATTTTTGTTTCCATAGATTTGTTGAATTTTAGTAGTTGCACAACGACAAAAATTAATTAATAGGTAATAATAATGAAAGTAAAGTGAAGTTATTTTTATCTAATTTTTAATGAACAGAAATATTAATTTATTCCTAAGAATAACCTTAATATGTAAAATGTTCATTTATTCTTATTATTATTAAAGAAAAAATTCATTAAAAATAAGATTTCTCCGTATGACATGCCATTGTATCCTTACATTTAACATCAAGAATATTGTGGGTACATTAAATTTGAATGATCAATGATCACTTTGCATTGATCAACAAACAACTAGCATTTGTTTTATTAAACAACCATTACAAAATTCATTAGAGCGAAAGCATTACAATTTCGATCATTACCGATTTCATTACACTCTCATATATTAGGTATTATTACACTCTCATACAAAGTTACTCCCGCGGCCCCACTATAGAAATTTTTCACTTCAACAACATTTAGAAAATTATAAATATAATAAAACTTTTAACGCCAGTATACTCTAATGAGTTAACGTAAATTTTTAGCTACTCAATAAATTAAGTAAGTGCGATGGGTGATGTTACATTAACAGTGGGACGTTGTAGATACTAATGGATAAATGGCTTTTTAATAATTTATGTTTTAAAAGGCATTAATATCGTATTTAAGCAAATATATTAAATGTTATCATCAAAGTTTTTTGCAAAAAATAAAAATTGCTAAGAAAAATTAATTACGAGGAATGAATTCAAAATCATATCAACTTCTTACGATATGGATTTCATATTGTTACAGGTTTACAATAGTTTCAAATTTCATAACTTAAATTCTTTCGGACATAATCGTTTAAAAAATTATATTTTACTTTATACACTAAAAAAATTTTTTAGTTATCACTATCAACTTAATGTAATCAAAACATTAGGCAAATAATTTTGTTGCAGTAACTAAAAAATAATTCTGTTCCACGCTTGATAGACCAGCTTTGAGTTCAACATTTTTTTCTTTTTTTTACGAATTTACTTAATTTTTATATCTCCTTCTAAGCACTTACTTAATATTTTCTACGGACTACTGGGTTTTCATATGTAGCGTGCCTTTATTGATTGGACCACAGGACTATTAATATCGAGTATTCTTAAATATACTATAATTATTTATGAAAAACAAACTCTTTATGTTTCTTTTTTCTTGAATGTTTTTTTTGTATTGGATTTATTACACAAGATACTTTAAAAAAATATTTTGATGCATTAACAAAAAAAAATATTACGATAACTACCTATCAATCTTTTGTTGTAAACAAATAGGATGCTTTATTTAATAAATTTTTTATTCAAACCGGTTTAGTTACTACAACTAATTTTTTTGTTTGTGTAATTTTATTTATAATAGCGTCAACTATAAAAAGTTGTTATAGCAACTATTTCAAATTAACTAAATTATTAACTTCCCATAGGAAGTTATTGTAATGGGTCCGATTTTACGAATCGCTAATTTTTGACATATCTCCACGTTTCAAGGTCACTAGAATCCGAATCCATCGTTTTTAGCGTGATGTCTGTGTGTGCGTTCGTTAGTTCGTTCGTTCGTGAATTTTTTTTCGTCTCGCATATCTCGAAAACAAATGATGATATCAACTCCGGACTAATTTCATTAGATGCGTAATCAAAAAATGAAGACCGGATAAAGTTTTCAGCAAATTCGGATTAGCGGTTTGTTTTTTGCAGTAAAAAAACAGAATTAACTTTATTTAGATAACGTAGATTATATGGATTTTTTACCATAACATTATTATATAATGGCCTAAGAACCTTCCTTCGTGTTAAAAACGCCAGTATTTTATTACAAAAAATAAAAAAAATAAAAAAAAAATAAGAAACTTGAAAAATTAGTTTTTGCCAAAATATATTTTGTCTCGCATATCTTGCGAACAAATGATGTTATCATTTGTTTGATAAGGGTGGAGCCCCCACCCTTAGGTACAAAAGGCGAAGCCCCCGATATGGTGCAAGGGGCAAAGCCTCCATCGGGGGCCCAGGGGAGGAGTCGCCAGAAATGAAAAATAATTATTTATGTACAGTAATCTCTAGTCTTTAAGGACATCCAATGGGAAGTTGGCAATGTGGGTAGAGCTGTCCCCCAAATTTTTTCTTTAGTAACAGCAATTATAGAGTTTTTTCAGTGTGTATAGAGAAAAATCCTGCTGAAACGGAATAATTCAATTTTCTCCCTCGGGAATAATTTTGATAATCATCCTTAATTGTCACTTAATAGATTCTCATCACTCCTATCATCCAATTTATCTTCCATTATTCATAGATTTATGCATATTGCTTTTAGATATAGATATACATATACATATATATATTTATTAAGGCTTGAAACCCAACATAACGCCTTATAATGGCAAACATAAGCACTTATATACATATGTGTATAATATTATGTAGGTGTGTATATTCTAATTGTGTTTAATTTTGTATGATGGCTATTAAATTTGAGTTAAAACGTTATGTTACGAAGGAACATGTAATGTTCCATAAATACAAACCGACATCTACATACATATGCCTATTTGTACAGTAGCGTCAAAAATTGTTGAAATAATTTAAAATTATTACACCTTTACGCGAATAGCCGTACCACGTGAATTTGATTCACGCGAATCAAAATCGTGTAAGTTGAATCTGTCATTATAACGAGAAAAATACTGGAAATAAAATCCACTGAAAATTTTAGAGAATTTTATAATAGAAATGATAAAGAATATGTCAGGGCCAATTTTACGATTTTTATTTTGGGTAAGCCCGAATTTTTCTGAATTGTAAACATGTAACTTATACGTATCATTTTTCTTGAAGCTGGACATTTTTTATTGCATAAGTTTAAATTGAACAAAATGTGGCTTTTAGGATTAAACCACTTTGGAACTTTAGATATTTTCTTCTTACCGGACCTCACAAAATATAGTGCACATAAAAAATAGAAAACAATAAATAAACAAAACTAAATAATATGAAAAATTAAATCACAAATTTTGATTCAAGTACGATTCAAAATAGTTTGGCCAGACTTTCAAAAAATAAGGCCTTAGTCATTTGTCTCATTTGTCTATGATACGATCTTGTAGTTATTCCTCGACTAAGTGGTCGAAAACGACATATCATATTACAAGACCCAATAATATTTCAAATAATGACGGAAACAATTCCGGGCTACAAGAATTATATTCTGTAACGCGGTGTAGGTGTGTGACCGGTTCAGAATGGTGTAAAAGTGTTGTATGTTGTAGTATTAGAGTGTCGAAACCATGAACCGATAAGCGTGATATGAATGTAATTCGGTTATGGAACCCTAATCACCGCGTGTACAGTTACGAAGCTTGATATTGTTGATGTTAAAGTTGTCCCCGTGAAAAGCTTCGTTGAAATATAACTTATTAGCGCAAGAGGAAATTCGGGTTCTTTGAGTCATAAATAATACAGACAAAGATTTTCCGATGTATATTTATTCGATGTTAAAGTATTTTCAAAGTTCATTCAACAAACGATTCACAATTATGGATAACAAAAACACAATTTGTAAATTTGTAATGTACAGTAAAATCTGCCGTGGAATAAAACAAAAAAGCTTAAATTTTTAAATATATGAAAATCATGACGAAAACGAATATAAAAACAGTTAAAATGAACCGAGAACCCACGGCTTATTATGACCGAAACACGTCCAGCTCGAGTCAATGTTAATTCCCGATTGTCCGCTTTGCCCTAATCTTTCACCTTTGTGCAGTCGACAACCCCACTCCAAGCGCCATGTGTGCGATATGTCCGTAATACATACTGGTTAAACTACCGCACACATTCGCGTATTGTTAACATATTAAGGGAAACATAACATTAATTGGTGTGGAAGTTGTCATATTATGAATGTTGACGGTAAACAAATGAGCATAAGTGATTATGCAAAGTCAGGACGTAGAAGTTAAACTATTTGCCTATATTAAAGGCTATGACTACACGGTGTTACAATTCCAAACCAAAGAATTGCTTTTAAAGATTTCTCTAATGTTTAACCTTTAACCGGTAAAGTGACGTCTGTGAGTCGTATACAAATATATTCTTTCAGTTATCTTCCTCCCTGCTTGTTTTTGTTAACTGAACGTTTGTGTATTCTTTTATGGTTTAGGGCATATTTTACCCTGCTGGCGTAAGGGGAGAGTTTGATACATGCATATACGTGTGGTCTTCAGTTTTGGCTATCTATGTATGTTACCAGCCCGCGGTATGTTAATTTGTTGATGTCTCTCAGACATCACTTTACCGTGAGTATTATAAAAATTCACCTTACCGGTTAAGGGTTAAAAAAGTCTCGATATTTGTCTGAATTACATGGTCGGCCAAATGGTCGGAAATCGACATTTCATATTACATGACCTAATACTATTCCAGATAATGACGAAAATTATTCCGGGCTACAAAAAATCTATTCAGACTTAGGAATTGCTTTTAAACATTTCTCTTATGCTTAAAAAAGTGTCGATATTTGTCTGAATTCTGAATTGCATGGTTGGTCAAATGGTTGAAAAACGACGTTTCATATTACACGATTTAATATTATTCCAGTTAATGGCGGAAATGATTCTAGGCTAGTAAGGGTTAACGAATTACTATTAAACATTTTTCCAATGCTTAAAAATGTCGATATTTGTCTGAATTACATGGTCTAAATTACATTTTTGTCTGAATTTTCAAAATTTTTGGATAGGCCCGGACCTACCCGATCTACCCGCTAAAATCGTCACTGGAATATGTAGAAATTTAAATACTTAAATTTTTAAAATATCGTTATTTTCGATATCGATAATTTTTGATAATGACTCACGTACTAGAATACTAGCTTTTGTCCACATCTTCGTTCGCGTGGCGTCGTTGATAGTTGATTAATTGTATTCACTACGTTACATAAGGAACCCCTGTACAAAATCTCACGTTTTTAGAGCCAACAGTTTCCTTTGTAAATTTTTATCCCCTATTTTGCTCCCTTTAGGGATGAATTTCAAAAAATCCCTTGTTCGTACTCATCCACGTTACATAAAAAACTTTTATGCAAAATTTCACGTTTCTAAAACGAACAGTTTTCTATATTTCCATGGGTAAAAATACACCAATACCTCAATTTGCGTCGTGGTTACGTTTCAAAAAAACACGACGCAAATTGAAACGACGCAAAGAGAATTATGATTTTCTATAGGCTGGGTGCGTGATGGCAACGACATCTATAATATACATTTTTCCGGGCTCATTAAGGAATATAAATAATGGTAACCGTGGAAATAAATAATATTAAATTATTTTTAAACAAACCGTAAAATCTGAATACAAATGTTTGCTATTTACAATTAATTTTTTTTATAAATAAATTTGAACAATTTGATTTGTTCAGTTTGAACAATAAAATACTGGATGAAGTATAACAGTTATATTAAAAAAGTAATTAAACAATTTTCGACGTTAATATGGATATAATTATCAAGACAGTATTTCCTTCCAACCTCGGACTATGCAGAGGAAAAAGTTGCTGGTGCCGGTGAAGTACGTCAGAGAAATTCGAGAATTAAGAAATGCTGGCATAAATCATTTAGTTTAATGTAGTCATAAGACAAACATCAATAAATTTAACTCCTTATGAAACATTATTTCATGTGACTACGTGAGTTAAAATACACCAAATATTTTTAATTCTGTATTTATGGATTGACGTGTAGACGTTAATACTGTTGACAGATAAATAAGGATTGACATATTAGTTGCAACTGCGTTTATAATCAAAGTGAATCAATGTAAATATTTTTATTTAATATTTTTTATTATACTATAAACACATATGAGCCCGTATTAATGCTTGTTTTCTCCACTACTCACGCTGCAATCGATTTAATTGTCCCCACCATATAATTCGCACGCTGCCTATAGCAAACCATGTAAAGATCGAAGATAAGTTTCAGGGTTACAAAAATACTACTTTTGAAAAAGAAAATTGAACAAAGAAAACATTTAAAAAAACAAAAATAATATAAAATTTTATTACATACATACAAAAAAAAAAAATAAAATAAAACAAATTCAATTAAAACAAAATAAAATAATCAATTAATTTATAAAAACAAAGTAAAAATTAATCACTGTCTGATGGGTCCATAGTGGCTGTTGTCGTAAGTCGGCTTTCTTTCACAAAAAATTGGTCCAATGTTTGCGTTTGTCCAAAAAATTTCGAAAAAGAAATTAAAGACTCGAACCGAAAACAACGCAACTTCGAAAATCTAACGACGCACAGTGAAAATTAGTACTAATTCAACAGCGACACAACTTCGAAAAAACGCAAAACGAGGTATTGGTGTATCGTGTTTACTGCAAATTATTTGAATAAGAAATACTTCACAAGATATTGTTGTTTTTTTTTTTTTTTTGGAAATTTCGTCAGCAAAATTTATAAAGCCAAAACGGGTCACTGTCTCTGTTACTGTTTACAACTTTTTGTACACTAGTGTATCTCGATTATTTTACTTACATACGTGTTTCGCTAATACGTGTGTGCAAGTTAAATCCATTAATATTGTAATGATAAAGTTTTCTTTGGGAAAATTACTTGAATGTTGTAGCACACATAACAACTACATAACTTCAATTTTACACTATTAAATACGCATTAATTTACATAATATTACATTTAAATACTTACTTAGCCAGACTTGGAAATTCATCTCCAAAAACTTTACACTTATTTTCTCCATTCACATTCAATATAATGTCTGTAACTACTATACTTTACTTCTTGTATGTAGTTTATAAAACAGGGGTGATTACATTTTCAAATACAACAATTAGTAATGATATTTATATTTTTACCCGACTGCATCTGCAGAAGGTGGGTTATGTGTTTGGGTTGCATATTGCATGCCTAAACGACTTGATGGATTTTAATAAAGGAGGTGTCGTTGGATTTGTCTTAATTGAAACAACTATAGGATATGTGAAATGTCAGAATAGGTAATGAAAAAATTATATAGAAAACTGTTGGGGCCAGAAATGTGAAATTTTGCACAGAGGCTCCTTATGTCATATAGAATAGTACTTTTCTTGTTGTAATCTCAAATATAGAGAAACAGTTTCCGGACAAAAGTTTGTGTCGAATAAGTTTTGACCTCAGACTGACCTCAGATTGAGCTAAAAATTTTTTTATTTGTTTATTTAACCATCCTAATCATCTGTACAAAACTTAAAAAAATTATCTCTAATAGTTTTCAAGTTATGAATTTTTAAAATTTAGCAAAATAGGGTTAAAATGGTGTTTCCGTGGTTATCACTTTCGGTGACGTTATTATATTAAAAAATCCATAACTTCTGTAATATTTAACATAAAGCAATAATTTTTTCATCAAAATGTTCAGAAAAGTCAGGAGATTACAGGAAAAATAAATTTGGTTAATTATCACTTCATGTTTCTATGTAATGCTTTGTTAGACTTAAATTTTAAAACATTATTTAATCGATAAACAAAAAATCTTTAAAAATGATTATTGACCAAAAGCATAGCAGTAACCGTAGTAATTTTTTTTTTAAATTTACCCTAAAGATGTAAGCTCAAATAATCTGGAAGAAAATTAATGGATTTTTACCCGCTAATATTTTTCAGACACGTCGGACGTCTGGCAGCTCAAAAAACGAAGCTTTTGGAATAATTTCCCAAAATTCAAGATTTTTGTTTACACCATGACAAAGAGCGAAAAAAATCATACAAAATCCGTTTTTGAACGATTGCTTTATGTAAACCAGTTTCTGAGAAAAACTAACTTTTTTAAATGGAAATTCGCTATGTTATGCATGATGCTGCGACAGTGTAACTTGAAAACTATTAGAGATAATTTTTTTTAAATTTTGTACAGATGATTAGGTTGGTTAAATAAACAAACAAAAAAATTTTCACCTAATCTGAGGTCATGGGTGACATTTTATTTATTTATTTATTTATTTTTTTTTTTTTTTTTTTGATTGGAAATGAAATGACCCCACTTTAAATATTCTTAACTTATGGCCGAAAACATATACGATTATATCATATTTTACTACGTTAATTTATATTTATCAATTTCGTTCGTCAGTTACGGGTTCTCAAAATTTAAAAATTTTTTAGGAGGGATTAAACATAATCAACTAATACTGCATAATTATACTATTAATGTTTAAATTAAAATATCTATCTTTTGGGTTGGATCACATAAAAAAATCGCACAAAAATAGATATTCAAAAACTTCATAAATAGCTATAAAGAGTTAAAGCATTATAAAAAGTTCGCTCCAGATTACAAAAAAAAAAACATTTTTTATGCGGTGGATTGGGGTTGTAAAAAAAAGTTTCATTAAAAATACGTAACTCAAAACACTCAAAATCTTACGATTTCCTTAAAAGTTACTTTTCTAAACAAGATAAAGCATTGATTTATACATGAGAACATTTAATTTCATTTTTATAATATTATAAAAATTGCGATAAATACATCTATAAAAAAAACTTAATTATGCAATAACTTATATTCTTATGCCATGTACTGATTAAATGCTTAAAAACAATCAATAAATAACTTTATCCAAAACTGATGTTAAAAATTCTTACTTTCTCTTGCTTTTTATTTACATTATATAGGGTGAATGCGGGAGAGACGCCGCACATTTTGAAAACACTTGATAATTCTTAAAGTATGCATTCAATTGATTTGAAATTTGATACACATTAAATGTAAACATTGTTCTTTAAAATTATTTATAAATAATTTTAAATTTTAAGTCATAAAGGATTCATAATTAACATTTTTGTAGAGCCTGCAAAGCGGGAGAGATGCCGCACCTATGGGAGAGATGCCGCATCAAAGAAGGAGAGGCGCCGCATATTTCATATTAAAAATTTTGCATTTTATACACATCTCCATACATGATGCATGCCATATGTAACCATTTTTGGCACTTTATACATCTTAACCAGTCAATTTTCTTTTGTTTCTGAGTACTCTTCAAAACAGTCAATACACAGGCAATCATCATTTTCGTTATCTTCACCAATATGAGAGCTCTTTCTGATCCATTAATGGATCTTTTATATTTACGTGGCATAATTTACAGTCAAAAAAAGAAAATTTTACATGCGGCATCTCTCCTTTTTGTTGGGGTAGATGCCGCATGTTGCTATAGCAAGCATAGTGCGGAATTCTAACCTAAAATTTTATACAGTACTTTTAAAATATACCTAAATTAATAACAAAACTCATTTTCATTAAAACAATGAAATATACATTCTTAAATTCTAATGAATTAAATGCTTGATAAAATATTATGTTAAAAAACTTACCTTTCAATAATAAAAAGTTGGATAATTACTAAACTGACGGACTAATCATAAATATTACCATATACAGCTTAAATAAGTAACTTATTCTAAACATATAATCCATTAATAGCGCTATCTGTCAGTCAACGGACGAACTATGGCTACTGCGGCATCTCTCCCAACGCGGCGTCTCTCCCGCACTTACCCTACTTTAAGGGATATTTAAAAAAAAAAACGCAATAAAAAATCGCACAGAAAAAGGTTTTGCTGTGTTTACAAAGGTATACCGCTAGTTCAAATGAGAAAATGCGTTAGCAAATAATAAACATTTTTAAAATGAGAATATTGTATCAAATTTATATTTAAAAACAAAACAGTGATTCGATATTTTGTCTTTAATTAATTGTACAAAAAAAATGTTTTGTTAAATAAAATAATATTTTATTGTTTCAAATAGATTAATTTTGTCTATAATTTTTGGATGTGTTCAATATGGACCACTCTGTACATACACCCTCGCAAATCACAAACTCACACATATGTACCTATTTTATATATTAATTCAAAATTGATAAAATATAATTTATTCAAAATTATAAACTTGTATAAAATGATTTCTTAAGTATAATATCATCAACAGTAAGAAGTAAAACGTATTATAAATACCAAGTACATCAGATTACGAATATATATTTAAAGTATGTATATTTATAACCAAAAAAAAAAAAAAAAATATATAATTAAAAATTACTTTGTACATTACGAGAACCGAATTTCAAATTAGCTAGTAACGTTTCACTTTCGTACGGACATCTATATCATGGCAGGGGAAGTATTATTCTTCCCATTACGTGTTCGTTTTAAATTCGCATTATTTAAAACAGGCCTCACCCACAGTAGAAAATCTCATTACAAACAGCCTACTTTCAATTTTTAAATTTTATTCATTCTTCCCAAGAAGTATTAGTTACGCAAATGTAACAACGCGAGATGTACCGAAAAAAAAAGTAAAAAGTTGAAAAAAAAATTCGTGTTAGCGTTAAACAATTTAATGAATATTAATTTACAATTCCAGCAGTAGAGTCTGCGAGACACACTTCAATCTAAAATAAATTAATACGATCAATTAAGAGTAAAATTTGAAATGAACTTTTTTATTTCTAAAAAAAAAAAAAAAATAATAATAATACCTAAACTCACTCTGAGGAGTGCTTAACTCCTTAAAAATAATGTAACCTCAATAAATAATCTTCTGATCGCTTTTCATCAAAATCGCTTAAGAGCTAGTATGAAAAAAAGATAAAAATATGATTTTTCAATAAGTTCTTGAAGGGATGTGTTACCCCTTAAAATACATTTGCGCACATACAATTATTGTAATATGTTTGTTACTTTGTCAAATACTATAATATATATCCAACACTTTTTTTACACTAATTTTTACTTTAATGTTTTGTTTTTTTTTTAAAAAAATGCACAAAAACACGAGACACAAAAAAATTTTTTTTAATTCAAAGAAATATTTCTTTAAATAACTCACTGCTGAGAGATTTACTCTGTGAAATTTCATTTTAAATATTGAAAATATTTAAAGTTTTAATTACATTGTCAATTTCACGAAAATACTATTCTTTTAAATTCAACCGGTAAAATAATTTAATAAGAGTTGCCTGACTGGCATTCTTTAAATAATGCACTGTTGAGAGATTTACTTACTTTAAAGGATAGTATTTTCGTGAAATTGACAAAGTAATTAAAACTTTAAATATTTTCAATATTTAAATATTTCTTTGACTAGGTACTTAAAAAAAATCCGAAACAATATTTCTTTGAATCAAAAAAATATTACCCTGATGTTAAAAACGTCAGTAAATTATTAATAAAAAAAATTTCTTTAATTCAAGACAATATTATTTGTTTTAGAGAAAAATAAAGACATTTTTAATCTTTAAATAAAAAAAAACCGTTTTGAAAGTGTACCAGTATATGGTACTATCACTTACACTACCCACGTACGAAAAATTTCAGCTTGATCGCTTAACAGGATATTAGTTACAATTCGAGTACAAATTTTGAATTAGAAAGACATATTTACTTAAATACCACCTATGACTCCCAAAATAATTTCTTTATTCAAAGATTAAAAATTTCTTTGAATTTTTTCTTTGGATTAAAAAAATATTTCTTTGAAATAAAAAAAATGTTTTTTTATTACTCATGCGGGAGAAGTACTAACTTGGCGCACACATTTCTGTACGCAAAATAGCTGTTTGCCCACTGTACTCTTCCCACATACTTGTTTGCGTGTGGAAAATAACTTTCCACACGCAAATTGACAATAAAACACGCAAAATTTAATCAAAACACGTAAAGCCGCCTCTTAATTTTTCATTTAATAAATATTTCATAATTATTTCTATAGAAACCACCAACAAAGTAATTTAAACGATAATTAATTCAAAAAAAAAAAGACGAACACTTAAAAATATTATTTTCTCACTACGTTCGTGCGCTCAACTTCGCTTTCGTGCGCAATCGACAATTTCCCGCACTTATTGCACAATATACTATTTTGATTTACAGAAATATTTCTTTAATTTTAGCGAATTTCCAGAATGGAATTCAGCTATTACAGCCACTGTCATAACGCGACCTGAGCCCGGGACCATGGCAGAAATTTGTTTTGAGGTCCCTAGAAACCGAAAATAATATTCGCTAAAATTTGTATATATATATATATATATATATATATATATATATATATATATATATATATATATATATATATATACTACAAACAATTAAGGGAGCAAAAAAAAATTGTTAATTTTTTAGTGATTTTTGAAGAGCTGTATTTACGTGAAAAATGGTCGTATCGAGATTTTTAAAAAAGCGTCTTGAAGCTCCAAGATTCTAGTTTTCAGATCTTTCGTCCAAAAATTTTTAGGAGTGACAGTTATCGAACAATTATAAGGAATAACACAAATTTTTTTATCTTTTTTCTTTTGATCTACGGGCTTGAAATTTTTTTTTACAGTAAAACCATGCTATTGACCTGATAGCCTGCTTATTCAGCTTCAAATTCCTTTTTAAAATTTTTCTCTACGTTGATTTGTTCCGGAGGTATCCAACTTTGAATGAAAAAGGATCGTTTTTGTTTTAACCATCGATATCTCAGTAACCAGTGATCGGACAGAAAATTGAAGGGCAGTTTTGGGATATGGAATAAATTTCCTACAAGTCTATGCCGCGTAAAATTTTTTTCATCCTTAATTTTAATCTGAAAAATGTGAAAAAAAGGGACTTTTTTCCTTGTTGCGAAAAATCGTCAGCATCCCTGCGAATATTGATGGGGAGTCTGTACGAATTTTTATACCTCACTGTACCCCCAATAACCCTGTAAATCGACAGGTCGATCTATTGAATGGTTTTCCTAAACCGTTTGTTCAAAATTTCCGAATTAAAAAATAAAGGAGCAAAATTGAATGAACAAAATTGAATGAAAAATGTTGTTTGTAGTAGTATATATATATATATATATATATATATATATATATATATATATATATATATATATATATATGTTTATGTATATGTGTGTGTGTGTGTCCGCACGATAACTCTCGAACGGAATGTCCGAGGTTTACGGAATTTGGTGAAAATATTGGAAGTCCCAAACCGTTGGACGAGTTCGTTAACCAGACACGTCGGATGCCAGGAACATGGTTTTTGTTCTTGCAAAAAATTAGTTTTTTTTTCAGTAGAATTAAATCAAAGAAAATATTTTTTAATCCAAAGAAAAAAAATTCAAAGAAATTTTTTTAATCGTTGAACAAAAAGATTGTTTTGAATGTGCGAACATAGCATAAGTTAAATAAAAGCTTGTATAACAGCAATGACAGCAATAAACCACCAAAGATATTTCAAAATTAATTAAATAACTTATCATCTTTAAAACTTGTTTTTATTTTTTATAACGTGGGATATTTTCGAAAATTACGCTACACTTGTTCATTTCAAGTTAAATTAATTAATTGCGGGATTTAATCCATATAGATTTAAAATCAATTAAGAGTGATTAACAAGCGACACACCAAACAATAAATAATTAACTAGAACTGACTTTGATAACAGCTCCGACAACAAAAAAAAAATGGTATGAATAAATAAATAAATGAACGTCATAGTCACTCAATCCACAGCCGAACGAATGAACGGGAAACACAACGAACGAACGCAACGTAACCTAACGTAACGTAACGAGCAATGTTATAATATTGACATTACAGCTTAAGGCAACATAATCTACACGGGGCCAACACCATCATCAGTTTAATACACATACATATATGATGCGAGAAGGGATGGTTTAATTTTAATAGGTTCGATGCAGAAGGTGTTTTTTTTTTTTTATTTTTAAAGTATGATTTTGGTGATTAACAATTCATGTTCTCCTATTAATACTCTGTGTACTATGGTTGCTATAGTGTTGATCAAAAAAAAAAAAAAAAAAATCGAAGAATCTCTAAAGATCATCCAATCAGTGATTCTCCAAGTGGGGGTCGCAAAAACAATTGACTATACAAATCATATACTCATTTTTTACACATTTCTACATATTTGGGGGTTCTTTAGGATTTTTAAGTGCAAAAGTGAGTCGCAGACCAAAAAATTTGAGAACCACTCTGATCTAGATAACTATCAAATAAACAAATAAAATTAGGGGGGGACAAAACGGGGTACTTAAGAAACCGTTATGATTTTAAGGACTGAAATATGCTGAATCTTATTATTTTCAGTCGTAATTAAAGTAAAATAATCAAATTTCGAGCTGCCGATGCCGCACATTGGGGCCAAAGAAGGTAAAAGATGGCAAAAATTATTTAGTCTTTTTATTGACTACAGAATAGTTATATAAAAATATATTTTACTTTTAATTGATATTTATTAATAAAATACTGGGTGTCCCACTATACAGAGTGTCTCATAACGGTTAGTCAAATGATATATCAAAAACCATTCGTCGCATGAATTTGAAATTTGCAGATTTTGTTTGACCCTAGGTTGAGACTTTTTTCATACAACTCGATTTCATTTCCGGTTACTGGTTTCTAGCCACGTGGTATCAACTTATAAATTTTAAATGGAATATCGAATTTTTGACAACGAATTTCGATGATATGCTTAATTTTAGCTTTGGCTTAACTGGAATATTCGGTATAGTTTTTCAATATTTAAATGAGATGACTTTTAAGTACGGCAATAATCAGCAGTATTGTTCGCAGCATGCATACCTACTTATCTATATTAATGCAAAAAGAAACCATTGCTTGTAAAACAGGTAACAAATTTAAATACAATTGGTGTGAACATAGGGTGGTATTTGTTGTAAGCAATAAAATAATTTAACATCTTGAATGTTTATGATCACTAATAACACCCTCTCGAAAAGTCATCCCAAATATTGTTGGAAAAGGTATACCTACATAAATCTAATAAATTCGAGGGTTTTATTTAATTATTTGAAATTTTTATGCACCACTGAGAGCTTATATGAACTTTATAAACTTCTTATTGATGATTTTTGCTTAAGCAAAATGAAAATAAAATCAGCAAATTTTGAAAAAAGGTGCAATTTGGTGCTAACTCTGCAATCATAATACCAAAATAGACTAATTGCTTTATCAAATGCCACGAATACATCCGTTGGATTCGATTCGATACGTAACTAAAATTTTTTGGGAAATTAGTTTTTACAGAATTTTTCTAGATAATTCAACCATGTTTCATTAAAGCTTGATAGTATCAATACGGGTAATGATTTTAACAAATAAGAGACATAAAAAAAATAACATACCATGGGGAACATCGCCCATTATAACCGATTTTAATTTTTTTTTACAACTTAAATAACGCTGCCGCAAATCACTACTTTACATAAAATGATATCGTTTAAAAAGCGATCAATTTATAGAAATAACAAATAATAGTCGATATATTTGCACCCCCCCCCCGCGCTATTTTACATAAGTTAATTACAGAGATCGTTGCTAGAATATTTTAGCTATTGATTTAAGGTGTCATATAAATTGTATAGCTTATAATTTAATTTTTTGTATTTTTGCTGCCTTTAATGGTATTTGGCTCCACTGTGTGCCGTAAGAAAAAAAAAAATTTTGCGGGCAAAATGAGGTACCCCTTAATAATGTAAGATTATAAATATATTCATAAGAAAACCTAGCAACTAAATAATAATATTTTTCTAGGAGTAATTTACGTAAAACGAATCACCATTTATATTAGTAATGGATGAAGAGGCGAAAAATAATTATTTTTTTTAATAATTCTTACTACATAAAGTTATATTATATCAATATTTTTTGTAAATATTGATATATTATAATATATTTATAATATTTTATTAGATATTTATTTGGTTTTCAATATTATCAAATTTGAAAATATAAAAATTTTTACCAAATTTTTGGGGTACTCCATTTTGCCCCGCTACCTCGTTTTGCCTCCCTCCCCTAATTTAAAATATCTAAATAAAGAAAATCGATTATTTAACCGTTATCTAGATAAAATTTTAGATAACAGATACGATAATATTTACATTTAATAATACACTAAATTTACCTTAGCTATTCTTTTTATTTCCAATGCTACTTTCTACTTCGAAACTTATTTAAATTTCAGAAAAGAAATAAAATAAATAAAAGTACGTAATTATACACTTCACGGTCACCTTATTTTTAGTTGTCGATAAAAAATTAATGGTCCAAATTTAATGAATTTTTTTTTAATGTTTGCCATCAGAGCGAATTAATTTTTTTAGATACCGATACTGGAAAGGCTGGGAAAATTTTCTTAAATCCATCTATTAAGAGAAACGAGGAACCACTGGAACTTTATTTTCGGACAAAGGATAATGAATACTCCCAAATGTAAGTAGTTACCTTTACCCGAAAATGAGCCCGAAATAGCCTAAAATAGAAAAAAAATCAGGTGATCGTGAAAGTGTATAATTACCAAAGAGTTAATTTAAAAAATCCAAAAACCAAATTGGCAAAGAAGCGAAATAAAAAGATGGAAATAATATGAAATAGAAAAATGAATAAATAATAAATATGTATGCCTGAATTGCTTCTAAATTTCTCTATTGAAATTACCAATTAATTGCTTCAACAGAAACGTAATTTTAATTTCAAATATTATCGAGTGCTTGTGAGACATTACTACGTACGACAAACTTTTGTTTGCATTTCAACACACGCAGTATTGATATGTTCACTTATCGTTCAGTTAAACTGAAACTTTAAGCACTCGACTTGGTTAACATGACCAAAAACCACATATGTAAATTAAAAATCACAAAGTGATTGAAAAAATTATCCGGATCGGCCTGGAATCGAACCCAGGATCTTAATGATCCACGGACGCCTGTCGAGCATATAGGATTGTTGGTGTAGTGATTAGCACGCCTGGCTAGTTACCAGGAGATCCTGGGTTCTATTCCCGGCCGATCCGGATAATTTTTTCAATCACTTTGTGATTTTAAATTTACAGAAACGTAATTATTTAATTAGTTATTTAACTATAGACAAAAAAAAAAATTCCCTTATATTTCAGTCTACAAAATCTTATAAAATAGCCTTTTTATTTAATAATTTCTTGACACCAGTTAATTAATTGAGTTTCCTTTGAAGCAATTACTGACCTCAATTTGAAAGCAATGTAGCCATATAAAAAAAACGGTTTTCGCTGTATTTTATAACGTTTCATCCCAAAAGTTTACTCCTCGAGTTATCAAAGCGCCATGTGTAAAGCTTCATTTTAATAAATCTATTATTTCTTTTTTAAACTTTAGACAAAAGAACCCTCAAATTTACTTCAGATATTAAAATCAGTATAGGTAAGTATAGTACAGCCATCCTGAATCTCCTACTATAATTTCACATTTATATGTATTCCTTCCAAGCTGTAGTAGTTAATTTTGTTGGAAAATCGTTTCAGAAAAACAAATAAACAAATTACTATACAACACAAATTTCGTTTTTACAAAAACAAATAACAAACAATTCAAATAAAAATTCTCTCTCTCTCCCAGAAACAATAAATTTCCTTTAATTAAAACATTTTGCTGTTGCTTGACAAATCCTAATACATTGACGAAAACAAACACAAAATGAAACTAAAAGAGAAGCCCGTCGTAGAATGGGGCTGGAGGGGAGGGGGGCGCACATGCACAGCACAACACAAAGAATTACACCTACATAATATACAAGTACCTATATACTTTATATTCTAATGTTACTTATTACGTAACAGTGAGATGACTCACTGACACGACTCTCAGACTGAGTCACTCACAGAGTCACTCGTGGACTTGTTTCGACGTGTGCATACATACGAAGCTGAAGAAAAATGTGTTCAGTTTATTACTGACAGTATTCATTCGCCTATTCCTTCTCCGTCCTTCTAATACATTCTAATTAAATGTCAGATTCCTTAACAAATACTTAACTGCGTTTTATTAAATGTGTGTGTGTGTATGTATGTATGGCACACGGCGACATACCACACTTATCAAACCAAAAGAAACTAAATATTGTAAGAATGTTTAACCCTAGAATCATACGTTGGCCTACGAGAAACGTTAATCATACATCGACGTCGTTTTGACGGATGGACTTTTTACGGAGAGTTTTAGAGTTTATTTGCAAAAAACATTTTTTTTTACATAACAATACTACAAAAGCGAACAAAATATTTAAAATAATTGGATTTGGAAAAATTTCTTAATATAAATATTTATTAATTTTTTTAATATTTTTATCAAAGCATATTTTCATTATAAAAATTAAAAAATAGATAAATACATCAATTGTATCATAAAACATGTGTTTCAAGTAATTAATTTATGAACTATTATGAGTCAGTGGACATGTGTGACTTTACAGAATGTGAAATTTCTCAGTCATAAATATTCCTATAGATATGTAGTTATTTCCTCATTCGGCACATTTGTAAATTTTCTAAAATTTGTTAGTAATTTTTCGAATAAGATCTTAAAAAATAATAAAAATTAAAATATTTTTCACAAAATAAATTGTTAATCTTTTATTAAGTCGTTCGAAACGCATTCTTTATTTAGTTTTCGATTCAATATATTAAAATTTCAGTATTATGTCGTCTTTATAAGTCAAACAGCTGTAATCATCTTTCACATTATCATAATCATTGAATAAATTAATTATAACATGCATATCTTTAATAAATTTTAGAAAAATTAGGAAAACTTTTATATGTGAAGTACAAAATCTTTTAAAAAAAACATCGCGTAATCATACATTGACGTCCTTTTGACGGGCACTATTTCAATACAAATAAAACGACAATGACTATAAACAAAATAAATACGTCTTATGTGTTATAACAACAAATAAATTAGATAACAGAAATCTCACAGCAACAGGTGCCGACAAGTTGTAGTATTGGAGCAGGTAGAGAAGTTTGTTCATTGTTTTGACGTGTACGTATGATTCTAAGGTTAAAGTAGTTCTATTGCGATATGTAAGGATACTAATATAAAAATTGTGATTTAAATGAGAAAGGAAAGTAAGAAGAAGTGAAAAATTTGAACATTAATTTGCGATAAAGTTACCTATTAATTTTTTGAAGCATTTAATCAGTACATTGCACAAGTATATAAGTTTTTTTACAGATCTATTTGTCACAATTTTTATAATAAATATTATAAAAATAAAATACAATGTTCTCATATGTAAATTAATACATTATCTCGTTTAGAAAAGCAACTTCTAAGGAAATCGTGAAGTTTTGAGCGTTTTGAGTTATGTATTTTCTATGAAACTTATGTGCGGTGAATCGAGACCTTAAAAAATTTATAATTTTCCTAATATATTATAAATTAAGATTTACACCTGTAGCATATAGGCATATCAAAATTTCATATTTATAGACTAAATGATGTACGGAATTATGGATGTATGATAGACAGACACACAGACGGATATAACAAAATTATAAGCGCTCCAATTTTTTTCCGTTCGGAACCTTAAAAATAATCACTACTGCAATTAATACTGTAGGAGAAAAATCAAAACAAGTCTCCAATTTCCCTCTTGACTCCGTGCTTTGTAGTAAAATCTTAAATTTTAGCAACAAAATTTTCCAAATATACCTAGAAAAATACCTTACAAATATCCATTTTTCACAGAAAACAACCCGTAACATTTTTTACACATTTTTTTTTTAAAAAAAACTTTTTACCTGTTTTTACGACGTAATATTACATACAATTTTTCTACGTCCGTCCGTTCTAAGGCATCCTTTTCACTTGTGTTACATCAAACAAGCTGTTATATTCATAGTCACTGATTTACACTATCCGTCCGACATGGCTCGGGTTTCGGGACACGGGAACGTTGATATGTATAAGTACATGAGGTAGAGGTATACCTATGATTCTAGTTGTGAAAAATTTATAAACTGACTACAACATCTGACGCCGCTTTAATATTGCATGCCTAATTTTCTAATAAAAAGGAAAGCGTAGACCAGTAAGTAATACACTTTTTCTTTTTATTTATTTTTTTTTTTAAATCGTGTAATATCTTTCTTGACAAGCGAAGAAGGATAAAGTTGATATTTACATTGCAATTATTAATATTTAAAATAAAAAAAAAAAATTAATTAGATTTTGAGAAAATTTTTTTAATTTAGAACATTAATTAAGATCAAAAAAATAATTTTAATCATTTTTTGTTTGTGTTTACGTAAGCCGGGGGCGTTTTCTTTTTTTTTTTCAAAACATTTTTAATGGAAATATTAAATTAAGTGTAAAAAAATTATTCATAAAAGAAAAAATTGTGCCTCTGAAAATAAGAAATCATTTGAGAAATATTGATTTATTTTACAAGAGTTGCCCGAGTGATATAATAGGGTTCTTGACTGAAGTTACGAAAATATTCTAAAAGCATTGTTTTTCCATTTCAGTTAAGTGATTTTTTTATTTTCGACAGATTCTGTAAAAAATCATCAAAAAAAGTAACCCTACAATTTTAAATGAGAAAAAGGCGGGAAAAACACCTCGCTATAGTGACGTCACAGTTTGAAGCAACTAAACGTCAATGTCAATATTTATAACCTCAAAACTTTGACTATATTCATAAAAAGTCAAAGTAAAAGCAAGTATTTATTTGAATTCCGGTCGATTATTATTACTATATATGTATATATATAGGGGAGAGTTGCCTAATTTGAAACCACTTTGTACATTTTCTGATTTTATGGAAATATTTTCAAAAATTTGGCAAAAATTTTATGTTGGAATGAAATTTTGAAGTTTTTTCTATCCATCCTGTCATGTTTTAATAAGAAAACTAAATCAAAAATGCTTAAAAAATGTAAAAATTAAGATTAGTGCAATTGGTATCAATTTAGGAAACTAGATTCATAATTCGTACCACGAGATTCTTAAATCGTACCAACGAATATTACTTAAATAAATGCTATTAAATTTTAAAAACAGAATTTGTTTTAGACATAAAGTGACAAAGGAAATATCCTCATATTTTTTAAAAAATCATTGTTTTATTAAGAACAAAAAAATCAACAAATGCGAATTGGGATATCGACTCATAAAACAGTAGACCCACTTTTTCTCAACCATTACGTTACTTTTGTTAGAATTATGAGGAATTTTGTTTCGTTTTACTACTTAATATGTTATTCTTCGTACATCAAATATGGTAAGGCCAAAGAAGCGTTCTTCAAATTTCAGTATGTAGCCTTCTATTTATATATTGAAAATTATGGGGCGTCCTGTTAATATTTATGGTCCTTAACTCCAAAATTTAAACATTTTAAGTGCCTTTTAAATATAGGTTTTAGAATTTTATATAAATAACATAACGTTCATTAGAGCCATACATCTTATTTCAGTATAATTTTAAAGCAATCTCTATATCTGCTTCTGACCAATTGTAATATTTTCTTTTCTTACACATATTTATTCTAAAAAACAGAAAAAAATTTTATAGGTATTATAATATATTCTAAAAATATAATAGAGGTTACAAATGCTAACGAAATAATTTTAGTTATTTTACTTTCGCAATTTTTTGTTAATACTTGTTAAGGGTACGATTTAGGTAATTACGTGTTATCAGTTTTCTGTATCGTACCAGTACTAGTACAATATAGGCAACCATGTAACTTTTTGAAAAAAAGAGTATATTACATTAACTAATGAGGTTAGGAAAATAAAAATTAGTTGAAAATAAAACTAATGTATTACTTTACTGAATAAATTTCAAAATAGTTGTTAATATCTACCATATTCTTCAACAAAGTCTTATAAAAATGACTCAAAATTTACATGAAACACTGGTCAAAACTTAAAATTGTTATAAATTTGTGTTTCGGAGTTTACACTGCTAGCTGTTAATTTTTATGACAATTATTTTATAAAATAACTTAAATGACAACAGATAGATGTCAAAAAAATACATTCTAATACGAAATTTTGCCATGGTACGATTAAGGCGACGGTACGATTTATGATACTTTCCCCTATATATATATATATATATATATATATATATATATATATATATATATATATATATATAAGCTAATAGAAATATTCAAAAGAAAACACAATTTTATCTCGTGCGACTTTAACGCCCATTAAAGTGCATAATGTGACTAAAAAAGTATTTAGTCAGTACATTGCATAAAAATATAAGTTATTGCATTAATACATTTTTTGTATAACATTATATTTCGTATATAAAACTTTATCTTGCTGAAAATAAACTACTTCTAAGTAAATCGTGAGAGAGAAAGGTTCAGCTGTAGGTACCTATATTAAATTTTCAAGGTTACCAATAATATGATAATATCGAATAAATTTCGGAAAAGGGAAGATCAAAAATGGATTTTTACTAGTTATTAACCATGGCTGAGAACTATTTAAAATGATTTCATTTTAAATATGTAGTTAAAACATAAGATGGCATTTTGAATTTTCTCTTTTAAATAAGATCGTTCAAACCATTTTCCATTTTGTATTTAAAATGAAAATTTGATACATTTTACATTTAAAATGAAAATGCGTGTACACTAAAATTTATGTGTATATGTATGACACTTATGACTCATATTAATCATCACAGAACTCGACTTGAACACAGTCTAACAATTTTAAGTTAAATATAAGTTGATTCAATTGACTCAAATTTTTTATAACTCGAGTTTCAACGTCACTTAAGTTAAATTTATTATTAGAGCTGCAGTTCTCTCAAGTGAAACTTTTCTGACTCAAGTTCTGTGTTATTATCTTTAAGACACGTTGATAAGAAATATTTTGGTATTTCGATTAGATGATTTTTATATATAATTTAGAAGTCGCAGTTGTAGCGTACTCAAGGTTTGAATCAGTTAAAGCTGAATTAAATTTTATAATATTTTTTAGTAACCATATTTCAAGAGTTAAATTTCGTCTTCATATGATACAAACTTGATAGAATTTTCTCAAAGGACTGCCCTTATTTGATTTCAGTACGTTTGACATTTTCTTAACTTTTTTTTTATTAATATAAATAAATCAATTATAAATTTATAGAATAAATTTAAAGTAAAAAATTTTGCATTTTATAGTCCATTTTAAATATAGCTATTTTCCATTTTCTATTTTAAATATGTTTAGCAAAATCCATTTTTCATTTTGTATTTTAAATGCATTTTTGGAAACCATTTTCCATTTTCTATTTTAAATGGTTTCTATGAACCATTTTTCCCAGCCCTGATTACAACTAACAACTAAATTGGTAATTAGTTAAACTAATAAAATCGAAATTTTTAGTCGTTATTCGTTATTAATTGCAATAAAAAAATTTTGGGTTGTTAATAGGTTTGACCAACACTTTTCACACCAAAAGAAAAAAAAAATCTCTAAAATAATTGTATGTACACCCCCCACCCTCCTTGTTCGAACGTTACAATCTGTTAAACCACCCCACGTCATCCTACGCGCACCCCCATTTGCATATTTATACGAGAAAATCCATGCTCCACTCTTCTACTACCATCACTTTCTACCATCCCATATCTAACCACCATAATACCCGCTTACTTCCTCTACTGTATCACCGTGTTGGGTATGTTACGACGAAATCAAATTACATGCAATTGGGATTTGTAACCTATAATGATTACACATGTGTGCTGACGGTAAAACTCATCCCCCACATCCCGCAATACTCATGGGCTAGAGAGCTATATTGTACGTACATATTATGTATCTTATATACAAATAAAATGTTACGAGTTTTTAGGAAAACGGTCCTTCAAAGTGATATCTCATTTTTTACTGCGTGTTATGTATAAGTATGATTTTTTTTTATTACAATTTCGAATATATATTAATGTACGCTGTCGTGTCACACGAATCTCACGTATCTCAGAAATGATATAGTTTTGAGAAAACTTGATTTGAATAAGGCCACTAGTGTGACATTTTGAAGAAATTGAAAAATTTTTTTCTTGCATGTTTCGATAATCTATACCTTTAAAAATAACATACTAGAATTTCAAGTGCATATCTCAAATAGTTTTTGAGTTACAGACATCTGAAGAGAGGATTCTAATTTTCATTGTTAACTTTGTGGTATTGAGAAATGTATGAATGTTGATAGTTCGGGAGTTTCTGGACGTGGCTGCCAGTCACATGTTGTGGAGCAACTAGACCCTGGCACATTTAAACGAGTCTTCTAGTTTTGCTATGACCGTTATAGTGAGTACATCGTAAATAAATTTAGTAAAAATTCTCAATGATTAAAACTAAAAGGTAAGGTAAAGAAAAACTACATTTTTCAAATTTGCTGCAGTTATAACTCGAAGACAAATCATCCGATCGATTTGATTCTTATTACAACTTTTTTTATATATGTTTCTTCGTTCCATAAACCTCCAGTTTTCCGGTCGAATAAAACATGTAATTTTTGCAGGCCAAAAATCATCAAATTTTCGCGCAAAATTTGAAACTTTTTTTAACAAGTCCGCCATTTTGTTAAATTTCAATTTTTTCTTTCGATTGAGTTTTTGATTTTTTTAATTTCAGGCAGTGTGAAGGTCGCTATCACTGCAGCAGTGGGGGAACTTTTTTTGGAGCCTTGGGAGATCGCCAATAACTCACTGAATTTTCAATTTTTTGGTCCAAAAAATTTATCATGAATTTATTATATATCAACGAATATATCCTTAAATTATTAAAACATTCCATACAGTAGTTTTCTTTAAAAAAATTCCCAAGAATCACGTTTTTTTCAGACGGTCTCCCTAGTGGTCCCCTTAATTATCTTAGACATTATTAAATATCTAAGATAATTGATTTTTATTTTGCGTTACTGATTCAACGTTGCAGCATTGATTTAATAACATATAAATGTAAGTATTCGAAAATATCGAAAATAGGGAATCTGATACAATTAAAATAACAATTTAAAAATACAATTAATTAATTTTATTGCCAATATATCTACTAGGGATTGAGTAGAGAATCCTTTAAACGTTGTTACCCGTAATTGTTGTATCTCAAGATACATGACATTCGTGTGACACGGCAGTTTACGTACCGTATATATTTATCACAAATTGATGTTCACTTTTTTCTCAAGGCCATAATCACACTAGTGAGAAAGAAACAATTCGGCCAAGTGCGTGTTTAACACGCACGAGGTCAGGGTTCATCATAGCTTTTGAGATAAATGCTCCTTGTGTACGCCTTATTTGCGGATCAGTTACGTGATTATTTCATTCCCTATACCTCTCAAGCAAACCCACAAATTTTGAAATTCAATATTTTGTAAACGAGACCTATAAAAATAAAAAGTGGTTACAGGTCTTTTTAACGATATTCCGCACAATAGTATACGAATTATTTTACGGAATTATTTCCGGGGGGGGGGCTATTCTTGCGATTTTTTGTGCAATTTTTTTATGGTCCGAATCCACCGCATAAAAAGAGAATACTTCAATGTTAAGGGAGGAGTTCAAATAAAAAAACAACTTTTTTATTTATGATTATTTTGCTTGTTGAAATTTTTTTCAAATTAGGGATGGTTTCAAATAGAAAATTTTGTTTTTGAAACATTCATTACTCTTCCCCTCAAAGGGCCCTTTTTCGCAAGTTTTTGAGCGTTTACAAGGAACGCCATATCTCAAAAATTAATGATTATTTTTTAAATATTTTTTCATTATTTTATTCCTAAAGGACCTGTCCATAAAGCTGAGTATGGGTTTCAGGTAATTTTAAAAATTAACTATAAAATTGTAATCCCAAATTTCTAAAACTTACAAAACCCAATTTTTTATTAAAAAAAAAACGTTTAAAAATAGTTACAATTGTTCAAATGGAAAAAGCATACTCCACTTTATGCGCAATATGTTGATGAACAAAATTTTAAAAAAATTAAGTCTCTATCTTTTCTAGAACTTGAGATATGATTTTCCTTGTCGGAAAAAGACAACTTTCGGGAAACGGTAAAAAACAAAAATAATAACAAAAGAAGCGGTTTACTCACTGTTTATTAAAACGTCTACAAAGGCATACAAATAAAGGAACATTATCTTAGTGCATACTATAACTCATGTACACACCAAAACTAAATATTACTGATCATATCGCAAGGAGGGGTGAGCGTTATCTACAAAGGAGCAGCAGCTTGGCTGTGCAGCGGCTCACAAATAAATATTTTTCTACTTAAAAAAAAAAAACTTTTGGCCATGTTTTATATATCACCGTGTTTGAAAAGAACCACAGAACGAAATAAAAACAAAAAACGAGATTCGAAAAAAAAATTAGTTTATTAGACGCTTCTGGCGTGAACTCCTCCCTTAATTAATTCTTCTGGAAGATGATATTAATCCTAAAGAAACTATTATATTTTCTAGAAGTGATCTAAAATTGTTTAACTTAAAAAATAACTTGAAAAAAATTTCTTTTTTAACTTTTATTTTTCGTACGTGATGCTGTTTTTAAAAATTTCTCATCCTGAACCCGATTTAATCAACGTATAAAACTGGTACTTTTTCACACAAAACTAAAAAAATCTGAATGTAACTAAAATGTAGACATAGATTAAAACTAGCGTAGATACCGATTTTCGGTAATACCTAAAAACCAGAATACCAGACATTTTTATACGTTTAATAAAGCCGGTATTAAAATTCAAAAAGATTGTTGGTTTCGGTATTAACCAAATACTTAATAAATAATTATGTTTGTGCCATAAACAATTTGGAAATATTTATATTTCTGTTTTATAGATACCATCCATTCATATGCTACCACAATTTAGAAATATTTCTCAAATCGTTCGTCAACAGAAAAAAAATTCTAAATGTGTTCATAAAATATTTTACCATTGTTTGGTATTACGAATTTTATTAATGATATTCGAAAAAAAGTTTTGAAGGATTTTTTACGGTATATTTGGAAAAAGCCTCAAGATCCTCCGTTAAATTATTTGTAAAATAAGAATTACTGCTACTGATCCTTTTTGGTAATTTTTTAGCAAAAAAGGGGTGCAAGTAATTTCCGCACTTTTTTTTCAAATGCATCAACTGTTTGTAAATTGATGTGGTAAATTCCGCACTGGTCAGAAAATTAACGTAAGTATGTACACGACAAACCTATATAGGTACCGGGTGAGTTTTTTGATAATTGACATTCGATTTATTCCTAAATTGTTCACAACAAAAACGAAACCACTTTTTTAGAAATTTGGACAAAAGAAAATGCTAATTATGAAGGCGATTAATATTCAGCTAGCTCCTTATTATCATGAAAATTTAGGCAAAGAAAAATGCTAAAAATGCTAATTAGACAGGTGACTAATTTTCAATTAACTGCTCTTATCTTATAAGAATTCGGGCAAAGGGAAAATAAACTAACCAAACCTTAACTAACCTCACCACCTAGTTTTATATCAAAACTAACTAAACTAAGCTAACCTAAACTAACCTCATCACCTAGTTCTTATATCGAAGTCGAAATATATTGTCAAAACTAAACTAAACTAACCTAACCTGAACAAACCTTACCACCTAGTTTTATATCAAAGTCGAAGTATATTGTCAAAACTAATTAAACTAACCTAACCTATCTTCAAAAAATATTCGATAATGTAACATTGTGTTTGGTACTAATGAACAGCATTTTTAAAGAACTTTCCAATGATGTACCATAAGTGGGGTCTTACAATTTAAAAAAAAATAGGAATGGGGTGGCTGAAGCTAAGGGGTTGGTTGTAAAAGTTTCCCATGCCGGTCATAATGCTTCCCCCTTCATGTTCTAGAAACGATTTTAACAGATTTTTATTACCTATTACGGTTCCAAAGATACAAGGCCTGGCTTGTTTCTAAATTGACACACTGTTTATGTATTATACACACCAGTTAAATATAATTTTATCAAAAAATAATTAGGATTAGTTTCAATTGTTTAGTGCAGAAAATACACATAGAATCATGATAATTTCAAAAGATGAGTGCGGAATTTACCTGTAATCTTTTGTTTGGTGCGAAAATTACTGCCGCCCCAAAAAAGTCGCAATATAATTAAACAAACAAACTCAATTTTAACACTAGAATCATACGTACACGTCAAAACGACGAACAAACTTCTCTATCTGCTCCAATACTACAACTTGTCGGTACCTGCTTGCTGTGAGATTTCTGTCATCTAATTTATTTGTTGTTATAACACATAAGACGTATTTATTTTGTTTATAGTCATTGTCGTTTTGTTTGTATTGAAATAGTGTCCGTCAAAAGGACGTCGATGTATGATTACGCGATGTTTTTTTTTAAAGATTTTGTACTTGACATATAAAAGTTTTCCTAATTTTTCTAAAATTTATTAAAGATATGCATGTTATAATTAATTTATTCAATGATTATGATAATGTGAAAGATGATTACAGCTGTTTGACTTATAGAGACGACATAATACTGAAGTTTTAATATATTGAATCGAAAACTAAAGAATGCGTTTCGAATGACTTAATAAAAGATTAACAATTTATTTTGTGGAAAATATTTTAATTTTTATTATTTTTTGAGATCTTATTCGAAAAATTACTAACAAATTTTAGAAAATTTACAAATGTGCCTAATGGGGAAATAACTACATATCTATAGGAATATTTATGACTGAGAAATTTCACATTCTGTAAAGTCACACATGTCCACTGACTCATAATAGTTCATAAATTAATTATTTGGAACACATGTTTTATGATACAATTGATATTTTTATCTATTTTTTAATTTTTATAATGAAAATATGCTTTGATAAAAAGATTAAAAAAATTAACAAATATTTATATTAAAAAATTTTTCCAAATCCAATTTTTTTTTAAATATTTTGTTCGCTTTTGTAGTATTGCTATGTAAAAAAAATGTTTTTTTGCAAATAAACTCTAAAACTCTCCGTAAAAAGTCCATCCAGATTAACGTTTCTCGTAGACCAACTTATAATTCTAGGGTTAATTACACTAGTATTTTTTTACCACTCCATGTTTCTTTCAATACCGCGAAAATACCGAAATTCCGGTATAAATCCCGGTATTGTAAAAAAGCACCGCCTAAATCTACATAATTTTGTGTTGTGGACATAAAGTGAATCATTTTTATTATTTTCATCGCATCGTCTTTTAATTTTTTAAATAAAAAGTTTTTTTTTATGAATTAACTTTTTTAATTGTACTTTTCTCAAGTGGAATAGGTAGTTACGCACGCAAATTCCCACGTAGGTACCTCTCTCTACAAGTATGCACTTGACGTAAATCAAAAGAGTAAATCGTCAAATAATCGTCTGAATGAAGTAAAAACGGAAAAGAGCAAATGAAAAATTTATTTTTCTTTCACTTTTCTTTCACAAACAAAGTCTTAAAAGTAATTAATTTTAAATTATGAACGTAATAATAATGTTATTCATTCACTTAAAATCAACTTGAAAATGTTGAGTTAATATTTCGTCGTAACGAGTTAAACAGAAGTTTGAATGAAAATAATGTATTGTATGTTTTTAATTTTAATTTTTTAATTAAAAAAACGCTGATCTACAAATTTAATTCACGTTGATTTGATTTTAGTGATTCGATCAAAATTCTGACGTCATCGATGTGACAATACACACTACGCAAGTACTGAAACTTTAATTTTCATAACATTTCAAATTCTTTGTTCTATTTTGACCTGTGGTTTTTGATAAAATACATTTTATCAGTCTAAGAATAATCTAATCCCACCTAACCCCCATTTTTTTCCCACCCAAATACTGCAATTTTAAATAGAACCTTCAAAACAATGTGCCAGAAAGAGACGTATAACAAATACAAATAGTTTTCTCACTCCCTCAACAATGACTTCAACAGTAGTTTAGGAAAAAAGAATCATTTTATCGAGAGAAAATTATAATACGTACTTTCACGTTCAGGGCAATTAATTATTAAACTTCCCGTTAAATCTGTATAATATGGGTATACACTTAACGTAACCGTGTCATTTTATAAAAAGAAATAAAGAAGAAATTTAAAATTCAAACTCTCACTGCTTTTTTTTGTTTATTTAAATTCACTGTCAAAAAAAAAAACAACACACGTAATCCCAAAATGAGTATTTTCAACGAGTAAACACCTTCCTGTTGCAATCAGTTATCGGCAATCACATTTTAATTCAAAACAAAAATAATTGAAAGCTTTTAGTAATTCAATTGTTTCTGTGAACGATTCATAAAAAGTTATCCAAAACAAAGCAAACAAACTATACGCAAAAACTTTACAAGAGTTTTTTTTTTTATTTATATTTCAAAACAATATCGTAAAGGAGTGCATTGAACGTTTAACTACATTAGCTACATTAATCCAAACAATAGACGGAGATCAGTTTAAAATAGTGCGCGGCTATATTATAGCTTCTTGCAATAATGCATATATTACGCTTATTTTCCAAGCTCGACTGTTCCCGTTCGTTGATAACCTGTATGAATAACGCACTTGAACGGCACGTCACCGTCAACTACTACTGGCGTTAAGTGTGAAGCGTCGTCACCACCGTGTAGAGGACACTGTGCGCCCGATTGCGCAGGATATCATCACACAAAAGTCCTGCTTCTGTAGTACTCCGGCGCTATGCATGTGTGTGTGTGTGTGTGGTTATGTGTATGTGTATACGGTTTTTGGTGTATGTAATGGTTTTCATCGCATGTTATCTTAGCTTAATTTTGTTTATAACTAAATTATGATCATATAGTGGACGTATATATACATACGTACATATAATAACATCATTAAATGCGCCCATTATTATGTTAATAACGTATCAAATTGTGATTAATTTGAATGGGAGACACTGTAAGATAAATGGAATTTATATATTACTAGCCGTACGCCCGATGGGATTTCCCATCGACAACATCCTTTTATTAGGTACTCACTTTCTGCTCACTTTTAATGTTTTTCAAGAGCCTAAATCAATATCCACGTTTCTAATTTCAAAAATGACGAACTTCCCGTACGAACTTTCATTTTCTGTTTTAAAACCCATTAGGGAATAAATTTCCAGAAACAACTGACTTTTATTTATAAATAGAAACCTAAACGCCAATTTTCATAACTGCTATGCTTAATTTCGTCCTTCTAAACCCAACAGTTTAGGTTGTGCGTTATCTGTAAGTCAGAGTTAAAGATTCACATCTACTTAATAAATTTCTAACACTGACTGACAGACAACGCACAGCCTAAACCATTGGGTTTAGAAGAATGAAATTTTGCATATGAGTTCCCTATGTAACGTAGATGAGCACTAAGAAATGATTTTTGAAAATTCGTCCCCTAAGGGGTTTAATAGAGGATGAAAATTTGTATGTAAATTCGTTATTTTTGAAGTATATGTTACTATGGCTATTAAAATAAATAATATACATATTATTGAATAAATCTTTAACACTGACTGACAGACAACTCATAGCCTAAACTATTGGGTTTAGAAGGACGAAACTTAAGCACAGGAGATACGAAAATTGGCGTTTAGGCTTCTATTCATAAATAAGTCAGTTGTGTAAACGTTTCTGGAAATTTATTCCCTTAAAGGGATTAAAACGGGAAATGAAATTTCGTATGGGAAGTTCGTCATTTTTGAAGTTAGAAACGTGTATATTGATTTAGGCTTTTGACAAACATTAAAAGTGATCAGAAAGTGAGTACCTAATAAAAAGATATTGTCAATCCTTTCTTAGTGCTCATCTACGTTACATAGGGAACTCCTATGCAAAATTTCATTCTTCTAAACTCAACGGTTTAGGCTGTGCGTTGTCTGTCAGTCAGTCAGTGTTACAAATTTATTAAGTAGATTAATTACAGTAGAAACCCTCAATAACTGCCCAAATTTATCTAACAGAGGTGTAAAATTCTTAGCTAGGAGCTACAACCCGACTCAAACTCCGTGTTTTTCGTCATTAAATTTCGTTTCATTTCATCCAAATTATGTCAGCGATTAAAAATAAAAACATTTGTTTAATACAGTGGTTCTCAACCTGTGGTACGCGTACTTCTAGGGGTACGAGGTGAACCTATTAAAGACACAAAACCATAAGATGTCTCAATCAAAACACAAAATAATTATAATTATTGTTTAAAAAGAGAAATGAAAGGAAAAGAAATAATAGAAATTGCAAATTTTATAAATCTCTAGAATCGAAAATTTTATTTAAAACGCGATTGAAAGTAGACCATCACTTTAGTGTTTGATTGAGCGTCACGTGATTTTAATTAGATATTGAAGCTGATTGTTGCAAAGCAGGAGAAAATTTAAATACCAATTGCAGCCAGGGCCGACGAAAGGGTAGGGCGGGTGGGGCAATTTCCCGGGTGCTCAGCGAAAATGGGAGGAGATTCTCTGGCCCTCAAAAGTGATAAGGGGGCCCGAAAGGTTTTTGGAAGAAGTTTGGAGGGCCCGGTAAAATGCCAACGAGGTTTTTCTTTGCTCGTCAATTGTATTTTGGGGAAATATAAGACGCCAAGGAGGGGGCCCGGAAGGTAGATTGAGGGCCCTTTCAATGCTAAAGGAAAACATTCAGTTACTAAAAGAAAAAATTACCTGGCTAGAAACGGAAAAAAATAATAATAAAAATGCACTTTTAAATAATGAAAGGAAAAGAAGTGAACAGGAAAATATTCTAGTTTCAGAATCAGAAACAAAAAATTATAATGTTCAAAAAAGTAATGAAAAAACTACAACCGATAAAAATAACGAAAGTGAACCAAAACCATCGTCAAGTAAAACGGTTACATACTCTAATAAATTAGGGTTAGAAAAAAAAATCGAAACAAATTAATCAAGATGTTGTGATTGGAACAGGCAGTACATCTAACTAGAGATGTGCCAAACTCGTGAATTCACGCGTGATCTGACGGGTCACGCGTGACCCATAGTGATCGTGAACAATTTTTTATGATAGTGCGTGATCGTGACATTTAATTTCTTGCCGTGAATAATTCGTGAGTCACGAAAAGTTAAAGACCATGAATAAAAAAATTTTAAAAATAATTTTTTTCAATTTTAGGGAATATTAACTAAGCCAATTTGATTTTTTAACTAAAAAAAAAAAAAAAAACGTTTCTTTTATATTAGGTACTTTTTATGAGTACAAGTAGGTAGAAATCCAATAACCCTTTGTACTAACAAATTCCAGTTTTTTACCGAGATACTTGGAGTGTATACAAAATGATTTACAATTTAGAAATGTCCAACTGTGTTTATGATGTTGTTCTGATTATTTCTTCCGTTTTTAAATAATTCCTTAAATTCTTAAAATTGGCCTGCCTACATATATTCGGTCTCAGTCAATGGGTATATTTAAAAATATTACAAGGTCAGTTTTACAGCTTTCAATAGTATGATCTATCATTCTATGAAGGAATAACAGATGGGTTAATTTTAAGGAAATATTATCTTTTTCAACATTTTAAGTTGTTTATTGTCATTATTATTTTTTTTTTCAATTTTATTATTTATGTATGTATTTATGGGTACCTTCTAAAAAAATATTTTACCACAATTTTGTTAAAAAACTACATATATTATTTAGTTTGGTTGTGCGAAATATCATATTTATATACAAATACAGTACCTACAATAAGAACAAAAATTAAACAATAAATAACCAGATGAAAAATTTTGAAAATTTTCTCACTTTCCAGAAAAAAATAAATAGCATGTAACTTGCATCAGTATTAATCTCAGTGAACCGTACTAACCGTATTTCTGATTTTATCGTGAGGACATAATTTTTACTGACTGTTAAAACGCTAGTGATTTTTACTCAAAATTCAAACGATTATATTTAAAAGCTTTTATGTTTAATTCGTAAGCGTGCGTGAGTGTGAAAGTATTAAATTTTTTTGTTCGTGATCGTGCGTGAGTGTGAAAAGAAATAAATTTTCTCGTTCGTGATTAGGCGTGAGTACAAAAGCTAATTCGTGACTGTGCGTGATCGTGAGTAAAAATGTACTCACGAGCACATCTCTAGTTGGGACTACATCTCTACGATTGAAATTTTAATTTAAAAATTGCTATGTAACCGCATAAAAAAAAATTGTTTAACACCAGGGCGGCGCCACGGGTTATTCGGAACTATATCTCTATAGTTGGAATATTAATTTCTAAAAGTAAACAATATTCCTAGGTAACCGAATTAGAAAATTTCGTTGCTAAAGTGAAATTAACAGAAGATTATTTTTGGTTGGTTAAACATTTAGAAATGTTAACATTGGCATGTATCTTTGTGTACAGTATATTACAATATATTCATGAAAACAAACAAGTTTTTGTATACCATATCATAGATTAAGAAAGTCACAACAACCAATTAATTATATAGGTATTATTCTTTATAATAAATTACCAGAAGATGTGAAGAACTTATCATCGAACGGTTTTAAAAAACAAGTCAAAGATGCATTATTGAAGAAAGCATACTATACGGTACATGAGTGTCTTGCTGATAATATTTTTAACATGTAAATTTCTGTTTTTTGTATTGACGTACTCAAAAAATTTTGTAAATTTTATAGAGGAAATAAATTATTATTATTATTATTATTATTTAATAAGGCAAAAAAATAAAGTAAAAAAAATGTTTTTTAAGAAAAAGCTTTTATTTAAAAATGAGCTAAAAAAAAATGAAATAACTACTGAATGAAGTTTGAAGCAATATGCAACATAATTTATAAAAGCTTGAGGCGTTATCATTAATTATTTCTGTTTTGGATATGTGTAGCTATTTTACTTTTCAGTACTTACCAAACTTGATTAAACGCCTCAAGCTTTTATAAATTATGTTGCATATTGCTTCAAACTTCACTCAGTAGTTATTTCATTTTTTTTAGCTCATTTTTAAATAAAAGCTTTTTCTTAAAAAACATTTTTTTACTTTATTTTATTTTCTACTCTTTAGTCTGATTACAATTAATTTTAAAAAAAAAATAAAGAAGTAATTTTTTTACCTATATTTTAATCGGCTAATTTACCCTAATCAGACATAACTATGGAAACAAAAAAATGCAATGTAAAATCAATGGACAATATTTGACAATTTGAAATGTCAAAAAGTTGCATAGGACTAAAAATCAAAATTTTGGTTTGGGGCAATTTAGGGAAAAACTAATTATACAATATTGCATTGTCATCAAGGTTAGAAACGTATGCAAAATTTGAAACCTCTAGCTCAATTAGAACCTGTCTAAATTTTGATTCCAAGATTTGATCTAAACCAACATACTAACAAAGCAAGTTAAATAAAAGCTTTTAAAAAATGGATTTTTTGAAATTTTCAAACCCACCTAACCCCTTAATAAAAAAAAAAAAAATGTTCTAAAACAGTAAAACATTACAAAGTCTTTTTGTAAGCTTTAGAATATTAGAACCAAAAATCATATAAAATAGCCATTCACTAGAAATAATTTTCAGATTTTATGAGGGTATAAGACACAAATGGACATGGGAACATGAGAACGTGAGAGACAGATGGACGTACGAACATTTTTTTCTACGTACATAAATAAACTCTCCAATTAACTTCTCTGTCTGACTTGCGTTGAAAATAGACGTCTTTAATTTATTCAAAAATAAATGTTTTTCTTAAAGATTTGATCAAATATCAATTTCTTTGTTATTTTTGTTCTTTAATACACTTTTTATTAGTTCAACAAGCAAAAATGGAATTAATAATATAATAATAGACGATATTTTCTTACAATGATGTTCAAAAAAAAGGCACTTTCGTATCCTATTTTGAATTTGTTGTATCCCCAGAATACATAATATAATAGAGAATGACCAGAGCTAGAGTCCCTATAATAAATAGGGTCGTGACATGTTATCCATTTTCTGCCCAAGCGGGAAGCTTCAAAATTAATTATCACATGTTTGAGTAAATATTTTTGAGCACATAATTATTGTTAGTAAGTTATAAATTAATGAACAATTAAATTTTTTTTAATTTAATTATTCTTTCTAGGTTAATCGAAATGATTTTTGTTAATATTTAATTTATTTCCAATGTATTTTACGCAAACTTTGGACAGAAAATGCCGGAACCAATCAGCGTTCAGCACATATATCACGGACTCTATTTATTATATTATAGGGACTCTAGCCAGAGCTATTATTAGTCATTTGTTCATTGGCCGGTATCTCAATTACGATCAAAGTATGATTTTAAAAAATTGAAAGTATTATCTATCATTTACTATTATTTTAGTTGTATTAGTGTGATAAAATCATTTTTCTAAGGAAATTTTAATTCTTTTTAATTAAATAAAGGTTAGCTGTAGTATTCCCGCTTGTAAAAAGTTTAGATATGACGGGGAAGGAAACTGGAATAAGTTGTCATTTGTAAGTAACTTGAATAAATTGGGTGATAAATTTGGTAAATTGATAACGTCATCAAGTTTACTAAATTTTTTAAATGATTTAAAAAAAATAAAAAAAAAACTGGATGCGAATTATGAGTTTTTAAAGTCCTTCTTTTGGCTTCTTAACCAAAATCCAGCACATTGGACTACTAGAAAAAAGACTCCTGTCAAATTAATCATATTTCCAAAAAGTTATTTCGTCATTTTAATAACAAAAATGAAAATTTCACACCCAAATTATTATCCTAATTCGACCAATCATCCCAATTCAAATCACTTCAATAAAGCCAAGCTTGAGAAACGGGAACATTTTTTTAATTTAGTGCCTTAAAAACCGTCAGTTCAATCAAAACAGTGTATCAGTTGGGCATTTCATCATAACCCCTCATGACTATCAACATTTAAAAAAATCTGAACCCCTCCTAATTTGAGAGTTGAATCTGCTTCTGGTTATGCCACTCTTAGACAATATGTATTTTCATAGACGGAACTTAGGAGGAGAAAGGGGGGGGGGGTAATGGCGTCCGAATAAAAAATTAAAAAGTTAAATAAGATTTATTAAAATGATGTGGCAGAAGAAAAGGGGTGAGGGTGCAGAAGTTAAGTCAAGCATTTGCCGATCTGAACGGGTTTGCTATTCTAAGAATCTCCCATGGTGGTTTTTATGTCAAATATATTCCTTTGCCGCCCCCCCCAATATTTTTCTAGAAATTCCACCTATGTGTACTTTTGTTAACTTTAAGAAAACATTTTTTTATGAAAATTTTTTGAACTTCACTGTAGGACGTATATTTGATATTTTATTCTTTGCTCTGCATATCTTTATTTAATATACTGTACGTTATTTAATAATATATATTGTATATTAATATTGCAGCAGAATAAAAAAAAATATTTGATATGATACAACGCTTCAGGCAAAGCTTAATATATGATATTTTCTTGGAAAAACCTCCATACATGCATACGTTCGTACAAACGAAGACGTTCGTTCGTTTGTTAACTTTACCACACACAATATTCCATTTTTCTTGATTTACTTTTTCTTTATTTCTTATTATTGATGCACTCACTGGGTGGATTAGCTTGTCTTGTTTTATTTTCCCGCGTTTGTTTTTATTTTGGAAAATGTAATTTATCCTTTCTAAAAATCTTTTATTATAGATGCAAAATTTTATAAATTATTTTGAACAAAATGTATGCATTTGAGTAATTTAATTGTTTTCATTCATGTCCCTTAACTTTTGCTACTACTTTTATTATTTAAATGTAAATTTAAGCATTTAAGGGAAGGTTTACTTGAGAGTCGTTAAAAAAAAAACGATTGTTTTTGCAGAAATTGGTAGCTAATTATGTGTAGAATATGTTCCCAAAGTGATTTTGCTGAAAAGTAATTTAAGGGAAGGTTTACTTGAGAGTCGTTAAAAAAAATTGATTTTTTTGCCGAAATTGATAGCAAATTATGTCTAGAATACATTCCCAAAGTGATTTTACCGAAAATAATTTAAAAACAAGATTCTTGCACATTAACCGAATCCAGCTTTCGATAAAAAAAAAAAATTCAAAAAACGTAGTTCACGCAATAATGAGTATTAAATATAAAATTTTGAAAATACGTTTCTTTATATATATTTTATAATATCTCGGAACTACATTTTTGGAACTGGCGGACACGATAACTCAAAAACTATTCGATGGATCTTTTTTCTTAAATTTTTTATTTTAAAGATAATTCAATTCTTCGGCACCTCTACCTAAGTCCGATACCCTTTCAATATTTTTTTTTTTTTTTAAATTTACTTTAAAGAGCGAAAAATAAGACAAAAACCGTAATCAAAAGTTCAAACATCCGCCATTTTTTTTCCTTTCAGCAATTTATTGATATTATAGGTAGAGGTGCCGGTACTCGTCATATATTTTATAAATATTTTTTGTTTTTGGATTTCGGTGGTTTATTACCGGCGCTAGGATATCCACCAACAAGGCATTGGATTTTCGGATCGTCACACTGCACTATCTATAAAATTGACACTTTTTTATATTTTTCCTTGAAAATTTTTTTGTGTAGTTTAATACTTAATAAATATGTATACAAAATTTGAAATTGATATTTACTTCCGTTCTTGAGAAAAAAATTATAGAAAAATACGTAATTTTTAAGGACTCTCGAGTAAACCGCCCCTTAAATGTAATTAAACAGCCAGATTAACCCACAAGGCCACAAGAAATAGAGGACACAAAAAATATAAAACAAATCATAAGGTCATTGGCCGAAAAGTCGTCAATTTTCGCAATTTTTTTTCGAATAGATAGGATGGGGAAATGAGGATGAATTTTTTTTACGATTAACACTATGAGACCCGAGCACTTTCATAGTAAACTTCCCCAAAAGCCGGCAATATTTAAAAAAAAAAAAAAAAAAAAAAAAAAAAAACCAAAAAAACCAAAAAAAAAACAAAAAAAAAAAACAAAAAAAAAACTATATAAATAAATACATAAAATAAAATGATTCAAACACTGAATATATTCAACATAGTTCAACATGTATGTGTAAAACTGTAAACATACGTACGTGATACGTACATACTACGTATACACTGACATTCAAATCTATTTTATTTAAAAATATAAATTATATTTTTTATGTATTTTTTGTTTATCTTAAAATTTTTTATACGTAGAAACCAAAAGAGTAGTGTGTGTTGATATGTATTTGTGTGAGTAGGAACACATCCGTATGATGAATGATGATAAACATCGCACACATAATGCGTAACCAACTAATCAATTAATGGGACTGAAAGTGTTAATATTACTATTTAACAATACAAAAATATTTTTTTCTACTCCTACTATTAAAAGTAACATTTTGTGCACGGCTAACTATATATAAGAATTAATAATTGCCCACACTGTGCGGAAATAGCAGTGGGAAATTATTTCGCACGGCTTAATATAATAAAAAAGTTGGCTATGTCTGATTTAATATATAATGTCATATGTAAGGGCGCATGTAATTTCCGCCCTTTTTTTAAAATGCATCAACTGTTTGTTAATTTATGTAGTAAATTCCGCACTGGTCAGAAAATTAACATAAGTATGTACACGACAAACCTATATACCGGGTGAGTTTTTTAATAACTGCCATTCTATTTATTCCTAAAATATTCACAACAAAAATGAAACTACTTTTTTAGAAATTTGGACAAAAGGAAATGCTAATTATGAAGGTAATTAATATTCAGCTAGCTTCTTATTATCATGAAAATTTAGGCAAAGGAAAATGCTAAAAATGCTAATCAGACAGATGACTCATTTTCAATTAACTGCTTTTATTTCATAAGAAATCGGGCAAAGGGAAACTAAACTAACCAAACCTTAGCTAACTTCACCACCCAGTTTAATATCAAAGTCGAAGTATATTATCAAAACTAACTAAACTAATCTAACCTAAATTAACCTCACCACCTAGTTTTTATATCAAAGTCGAAATATATTGTCAAAACTAAACTAAACTAACCTAACCTTAACTAACCTTACCACCTTGTTTTATATCAAAGTCGAAGTGTATTGTCAAAACTAATTAAACTAACCTTCCATTTTTAAAGAACTTTCCAATGATGTACCATAAGTGGGATCTTACAATTTAAAAATATAGGATTAGGGTGGCTGAAATCTAAAGAGTTGGTTGCAAAAGTTTCCCATGCGAGTCATAATGGTTCCCCCTTCATATTCTAGCAACTCTTTTAACAGATTTTAATTACCTATTACCGTTCCAAAGATACAAGGCCTGGCTTGTTTTTAAATTGACACCCTGTTTATGTATTATACACACCAGTTAAATATAATTTTATCAAAAAATAATTAGTTTTATTTTCAATTGTTTAGTGCGGAAAATACACATTGGATCATGATAATTTCAAAAGATGAGTGCGGAATTTACCTGTAATCTTTTGTTTGGTGCGGAAATTGCTACCACCCATATGTAATTCTAAAAATATACATATTATGTATGTTGATTATTTACTATTGTTTCCATAGTTTCAAAGTGTGCTTTGGCAAAAATTTGAACATCTTACCACTGACATTATAAATTTAAAAAATTTTTACTACTTATTTAAATTTTATTTTATTTATGTTAAATTTTACGAAACAAATGTGCTCGTAGAAAAAGTATAGTGTAAAATACGTGGGAAAAGCTTATTTCTCACACATGAATTGTTGCACTCGCCCTGCGGGTTCGCGCAACAAACTCATATTCGTGAGAAATAAGCCTCTTTTCCCACTTATTGTACAATATACTGTTTTACTCTTGGAATTATGAAGGTGATTTAAATTAATTTATATTGCCAAATTATTGGCAATATAAGCCAGATTTTCATTATTTTTTTTACTATTATACTAAGTATTATGGTATAATCTCTTTAACGAAATTTTAATTTTATCAGAAGAAGATTGATCTTTGAACTTTTACCACTTCTGGAACTTTAAGGACATACCTTGACCTGTAGTGACATCTGGGCACCACTCTGTCTAACTATATTAGGGCAATCTTGTTACTATGTAATGTGGTTAATGTTACTCTCTGTAATATTGCTATCATTTGTACACTATTTTATCTTAATAATTTCCGACTTTTGATATTAAAAATTATGAAAATTATATTTAATAATCCCAAACAAGGATAATACATAGCCAAAAACATCAATTTCTCTTAATATAAAAGAGCACGTGGGCGTTTAACATGCCGATTTTACAATTAACTTCCGTACAGGGCCGAAATCGTACATTCACATATCTTGCGTATCTGTTTCCATGCGTAGAAACTACGTGTGGCATGGACGTAATATTTTTCAATAACTTTGACATTGACACTAATGACAGCTCCCAGATGAAGATGATTACAAAATAGGTTATGTTAAACCAAAATAATGTCCTTTCCGGATCATGTATTTATCATTTTTTTGCTATTAAAATAATTTTTAGTTTTTAGTAAATAAATTGTAATCAAAAAATGGAAACCGGAGGTTCACCTGAAGAAGTATTAGCCGCTTATGATTTAGAAATTCGACAAATTCAATTAGAACAGCAAAGACTTGCTGAAAAATTAAAAGAATTACAAGCGGCCCGAGAAAAGGCGTACGATGCTTATATGCGTTCGAAAAGTGAAAAACTTTTACAAGAAGATTGGGCTAACAAAAGTATCGTAAATATTTTTTTTAAATAACTTAATTAAGTTTCACTTTAATAGTGTTTTAATTTGGTTTTACAGATTGTAAATGGAAAGACAAAGTTTATGATTTGTTAAAAAATAAATTTAAACTCGAAAAATTTCGTGAAAAGCAATTAGCTTGTATTAACGCCACGTTATCGGGACAGGATGTACTTCTGCTTATGCCTACCGGAGGTGGAAAATCATTGTGTTTTCAATTACCAGCACTTGTGACAAGTGGTATGTATGATTTAAGGGGGTATTCTAGTCTAGAAATACGAAAAACTAGATTTTTTTCATATTTTCAAAGTTCAGACCTTTAAGAATAAGCCTTTAAAAGGATTTACGGAAATTCGAATTATTTTATGAGTTATGGTTATTTCTCCCTGTGTACTGTGTATCTTTTCAGTGTTAAATTCAAATTTTTAATATAAATTACTCGAAACTACTTTTTTCGATACGGTTGACATGATATCTTAAGTTCTAATGCACTGATTTACTTGAAATTTGGTACAGACCTTAATACTATCAAAATTGGTCCGACGTAGGGGTCTTTGGAATTTTTTTTTTTTTTACTATTTTTAAAAAATTTCCAAAGTTGAAAAAAGGAGGCGAAAAAATGAATTTTTTTTAAATGGACGCCATTTTATGAAAAAAAATTTTTTTTCGAATCGGCTACGTCCAACTAATTCTACATCCTTGTTTATTAAGAATTTAGACACCTAAGAGACCATTTAAGAGACACCTTTTTTTGAGTCCCTACTTTGTCGGCCTGTACCGATTTTAAATTTGAATTTTTTTCAAATTTTTTTACATTTTTATACTTTTCAAATATCAATAAAAAAACTGTTAAAATACGCTGTCAATGGAGTGTGGCACACAGCTTCCTTGTACTCGCGAAAGACTTTAAAATAGTATTCTACCAAATATATATACCGTGAAATTATATTTTTGCCTTAAATTTCATAAAAAATTGTTGTAACTCAAAATACTTAAAGGCTAAATTATAAAATAATAGCAAAATTATTTTAGAAACTAACCTCCAAAATACTTTAAAAATTTGAACGAAGTGAGACTAGCAGTAAATAAGATATTGACATTTAATGGGATTTCGTGGTAGCGCCGTGGATACTATTACCCCGATTGCAATGAAATTTGTAGGGGACCATCTAGGAACCAGACCGCATAATTTCTGACAATTTCATGAAAAAGCATTGAATAGTTCAGAAATTATGCCACCTGGTGCAATTTAGTATATTAATGGAATGACATGGTAGAGACGTAGCTATCGTTACTACGATTTCGATTAAATTCATAGGGGACAATCTAGAACCCAATCTGCATAATTTCTGAAAATTTCATTAAAAACAATCGAATAGTTCAGAAGTTATGCCACTTAGTGCAAACTGGCGACGCACAGATACCAAACCAAAATTATCCAGGAAGCTCTAAAACGTAAAATGTGCGTGAAAAATTTTATTTTGGAGAGAAAAAATTTTTTATTTTTCAAAAGTGATCACAATTCTTTCGCTACTTTAGTAGTCTCGGAAGCAAAACTGTTAAAAAAATGGATACTAAAAATGTTTACTGTTTTCTTTTTTATTACGCCCGTAAAATCACCTCAAAATCGAGCCTCTAGACTTTAATACCCCCTTAAATCGAAATTTTGATTCCTTCGTTAACTAATTTGTTGTTACCCGCTAGGAGTCACTCTAGTGGTATCACCGCTTGTATCACTCATGGAGGATCAAGTAATGAAACTGAAAAGTTTGAATATTGGCGCCGAAATGTTATCTTCGTCATCAAGTAAAGAATTAATTAAAAAAGTACACGATTGCCTTTCGAACGGTTCGTCGGAAATTAAATTATTGTATGTTACGCCCGAACGTCTTGCCAAAAGTAAACGACTAATGTCCTGTCTGCAAAAATGCTATTTAAAAAGCAAGTTAGATCGAATTGCAATTGGTACGCTTAAAATTCCAAAATTTTCCCCAAAAAATTTATCATTTTTTAACGATTTCGTTTAATTTTAGACGAAGTTCATTGCTGTTCACAGTGGGGTCACGATTTTCGACCCGACTACAAATTTTTAGGTGTTTTTAAGTCAATGTTTCCAAAAGTTCCAATATTAGGATTAACTGCAACGGCCACGTCTCGAGTTCTGACCGATGTCCAAAAAATGTTAGACATTAACGGTTGTCTAATACTAAAAGCATCGTTTAATAGACCTAATTTATACTACGAGGTAATTTTCGCTAAAAAACAAAATCTTTTGAACATAAGAAACATAATATGTAAATTAAAAATCACAAAGTGATTGAAAAAATTATCCGGATCGGCCGGGAATCGAACGCAGGATCTCCTGGTAACTAGCCAGGTGTGCTATCCATTACACCATCGATCCTTTGCTCGACAGGCGCCCGATACACACAACATTCAATCACCTATGTGTATGTACTCTCTATAATGCGAGAAGCAGTTACACCTTTTTAATTTCAAATATTATCGAGTGCTTGTGAAACACTACTACGTATGACAGACTTTTGTCTGCATTTAAAACACACGTAGTATTCATATGTTCACTTGTCGTTCAGCTAAACTGAAACATATTTTATTCTCTAGGTCAAGCTGAAACCGTCCTCCCAGACCGAATGTGTTGATCTGATCGAAAATTTACTCAAAAATAAATATAAAGACAAATCGGGAATCATCTACGCGAATTCGATCAAGGAGAGTACCGATTTAGTTCAAGAACTTCGTAATCGTGGCCTTCGGATTGGATGTTACCACGCAGAACTAGAAGCGGATGTTCGTAGTAAAATTCACAAGAAGTGGCATTCGCAAGAGTATCAAGCTGTCGTAGCCACGGTTGCTTTTGGAATGGGAATTGGTAAGTTTGATTTGCATGGTACTGACCTGGACCAATCGATAGGAGGGTTATCTATTATTTTCTAACCAAAACAACTATAAATACGCTGCCAGTTGGGTGTGGCATACAGCTTCCTCGTACTCGTAAAAGCACCTTGGTAATTTAATGCCCAATATATCCTTGTATAATTTAATATACGTATATAAATTAATAAAAATAAATAAACAAAACGATTCATAAAAAATGGAGCGAAGTGAGACTAGCAGTAAATAAGATATTGACATTTAATGGGATTTCATGGTAGCGCCGTGGATACTATTACTCCGAATGTAATGAAATTTGTAGGGAACCATCAAGGAACCAGACCGCATAATTTCTGATAATTTCATAAAGAAGAATTGAATAGTTCAGAAGTTATGCCACTTGGTGCAATTTAGTATATTAATGGAATGACATGCTAGCGGCGTTACTCCGATTTCGATTAAATTCATACGGGACCATCTAGAAACCAATCTGCATAATTTCTGAAAATTTCATTAAAACCAATCGAATAGTTCAGAAGTTATGCCACTTGGTGAAAACTGGCGACACACAGACGGACGGACGGACAGATACCAAACCAAAATTGTTCAGGAAGCACTAAAACGTAAAATGTGCGTAAAAAATTTTATTTTGGAGAGAAAAAATTTTTTATTTTTCAAAAGTGATCACAATGTTTCCGCTACTTTAGTAGTCTCGGAAGCAAAATAACTTTAAAATTTATTATTATTTTATTAAATATTAATGTTACATTTCATTCGGTTTTAGGATTTTGTAGTACAACAACGAAATCTTTATATAAATTCATCATATCTGTCATCACATTAAGTGGTTTGCCCGCATATCTGTCATCACATTAAGTGGTTTGCCCCGTTTCAAAATTAATAGATAGTGTCTATTTTCTTTTTCTTTTTTAAAGTAATTTAATTTTTTAAACTCATTTACAAAGTAAAAGATTCAGATAATCGTATTGTTAACAAATTAAAAGCTAATTTTAACATTAGATTAAAGCCAAAAATATTTTATCTTGAGAATTGTGAAAAATTCTAGTTACTGACTACCAATTCCTAACTTAATACGAATTTTTGTTCTGAATTATGTCATTGCAATATTTTTGCATCAATTTTTTTTTTTTTTGTGTGGATTTAGGACTAAAAAAATTTGATAGAAATAAGTAAAACTTATTTCTAGTTCTACTGAAACTAGGGGAGCACTACTGAAACTTCATTTTCGGGCAAAGGGTAATTATTTACAGTTAGCACTCCACATATCTTTTCATAGCTTTATATAGCTTCATATCTTTTTTTCCATTACATCTCTACTTGTATCTAATTTATTATGTATTAGAGGCAACTAAATTCTAATCACATCATATCTGCACATATACTAACTCTATACAATAGGGACTCTATACAATAAGCATGTCCCTGCCACTCTACATATAGTCCATTATAAAAAAATGGGTCGTTTTTTGACCCGCTGTAACTAATATACCAGATGGCGTTGATGTACAGGGAGTAAAAATTAGAGTCGGGACATGAGTTTCGATAGTTCGCTATTTTTCATCAGATTCATCTAAAATAAATTGGAAATAAATTAAATATTTAAAAAAATACTTCAACTCAACCTAGAAAGATTAATTAAATTAAAAAATTTTAATTCTCTGTACTCAATCATATGATAATTAATTTTTTATTACTCATGCGGGAGAAGTACTAACTTGGCGCACACATTTCTGTACGCAAAATAGCCGTTTGCCCACTGTACTCTTCTCGCATACTTTTTTGCGTGTGGAAAGTAACTTCCCACACGCAAATTGACAATAAAACACGCAAAATTTAATCAAAACACGCAAAGCCGCCTCTTAATTTTTCATTTAATAAATATTTAATAATTATTTCTATAGAAACCACCAACAAAGTAATTTAAACGATAATTAATTCAGAAAAAAAAGACGAACACTTAAAAATATTATTTTAAAAGGTAACAAAAATGTCAAAATTAGTGATAATAATAGAAAAAAGTATGTGAAATTCGTAATAAAAAATAGTATGTGCAACTCGTGCGGGATTGTCGATTGCTCCACTCAAGCGAATGAGCGCACTCACTACGTTCGTGCGCTCAACTTCGCTTTCGTGGGCAATCGACAATTTCCCGCACTTATTACACAATATACTATTGACATCTATTTGATGAAAAATGCTCACATGTCCCAACTCTATTTAGTATACTCCCTTACAATCAGCGCCTCCTAGCAAACTGTGACAGTCATTGGTCCGTCCTTGAAAACAAGTGGCAGGGACATGACAATAAGTAATAATACCGCCATCTGTGGTCCTTTATTGATAATAACTGATAGAAAGTCAGCCATCTATGAACGTTTTTTAAAATCAACAAACCATTAATCCTTTTAAACCATGTCCCTGCCACTTGTTTTCAAGGACGGACCTTTTCATGTCACAGTTTGCTACGTTTGCTACGTGGCGCTAATGGTATAGGGGGTATACTAAATAGAGTTGGGACATGTGAGCATTTTTCATCAAATAGATGTCAAAATTAATTACCATATGATTGAGCACAAAAGTATCATCACCAAGTTACGTGTTAACGAAGAATTAAAATTTTTTAATTTAGTTAATCTTTCTAGGTTGAATTAAAGTATTTTTTTAAATATTTAATTTATTTCCAATTTATTTTAGGTGAAAAATAGCGAACTATTAAACCTCATGTCTCGACTCTAATTTTATCCCCTAGTAAATCAACGCCATCTGGTATATTAGTTACAGCGACGTCAAAAAACGGTCCATTTTTTTATAGTAGACTAAATGGAGAGTGACAGGGACATGTTTTAAACAAACCATATGGAAAAATTTTTTTGTCTCAAAATGTCGGACTTTTTACTGCCAGTGATAAATACAATAGATAAGGTTAGAAAAAAAGAAAAAGAAAAAAAATCCCAACATAAAAAAGTGAACCCTAGGAATTTACAAAATATAAATTATACTACGCTATGTTGATAAAACTGAACATTATTTAGAATTATACCGTATTTCGAAAGATGGCGGCACCTGTACCAATGAATATACACATATCATAGCATTTTGTGCCGCCATATTGCAGGACGAGTTAACTCATCTTAATCATTTATTGTGTTTTACAGATAAAGCTGACGTTCGATTTGTGATACACTACACACTGCCGAAAAGTATGGAACACTTGTACCAGGAGAGTGGACGAGCCGGTCGCGATTATAAACCGGCCGATTGTATACTGTTTTATCGACTGGCCGATGTTTTTAAACTCAGTGGAATGGTGTTCTCGAATAAAACCGGATTACCAAACCTCTACAATATTGTTGATTACTGTATTGACAGTAATCGGTAACTATAAATACACCAAGCCCTCAACTAACACGGTATTTTAATTTGAATCAATTGTAGATGTCGTCGTAGTGTAATAGCAAAATATTTCGATGAAGTTTGGGAAGCGTGTTTATGTAATAACATGTGTGATCATTGTAAAAGGCCAACGGAAACTAGAGAAATTAATATCACAAATTATTGTAGAGACATATTTAAGTTATTGAATCACGCAGCCGCACAAGATGTCCGATTAACTGCAGCGAAATTACTCGACGCTTGGTAAGAACGATATTTAAAAATTAAAAATTAATTTGGTGTTAATAAATTTCATTTTAGGTTCCAACAAAAAGGGGATACTAAACTACGTGTCAAATCATTGAAAATCCCGCCAATTTCGCGGGAGCTAGGAGAAAATATTGTGGCTTATTTATTAATTAACGAATATTTGAAAGAAGACTTCCATTTTACCGCGTACAGTACTATTAGTTATATTAAACGGGGTCCAAAAGCAGTGCTAGCGCTCGAAGATGGTTATGAAATTAAAATGTCGATACCAGGAAAACGAATTAGTTCAGATTCGAATGATAAGAGTAGTTCTGTGAAACGGAAAATTTCCGAAAATGGAGAATCATCCGCGAAGAAGAAACATCAAACTGTTGAAAAAATAGATTTGACTTGAATTTTTAGTATTATAATATTAATTTTATGAATAAATTTATTTATTTTTACTTATTTTGTAGATATTTTTTCTTAGAAAATCTTACCAATTAGTTTCGTTTTAATTAAATATCAAAAGATGGCTCTACTACCGAATACCTCTAATACAAAATGACGTTTATCAGTTTTTTCATTAGATATTCACAGATGGCAACACTACTAAATTCTTTTAAAAATATAAAATCAACAGGAAGCAGTTTTATTGTTCAGCTTCTCACACTTGAGTAGCTTTTTTTTTTTTTTTCAAAAATTTTATATAAAAGACATCAATTAATCATCTTACACCGTCGCACAAAAATAACAAATATGGCATTTGAAAAATTCTTTAATGATGTTCATTTTTGTACATTTAAAAGTCATTAAAAGCATTTTAACACCTCATATAATCTTTTTTCAAAAATACTACTAACAATTGACCGTTTTGATTAAAATCATTAGACTATTAATAATTTAATTTTTCAAAAAATATTACAGCTGAATAAATTTTATAGTAATAACCTAATGTTTTGTTATTGCTAATTTATAAAGAAAGACTTTACCTAATCAAAATACACCCCGCACAACGTCAGTTTCTCCTGTACAAGTATTTTCCGTACAAAATACTTGAGTCTCTTATACTGTTTATGTTTGTCACAGAAAAAACATGATAGAAATTGAAGAATAAATAAGAAATATTCAGGAAACGCTAGTTCATTTTAAATAAATAAATACTTAATTGTCAGAAGAGCCAATTCATCCACAAAAATATTTGACCACCCCAGCATAATATATACAAGTGTCAAAGTCAAAATAGGTGCCATTCATGTATTATTAAAGATTTAAAGAGGGACAGCTGAAGTTAGAAAAAGTCATTCATAAAATAAAATCACGTCTAATTGAATAGGTGAGTTTCTGAAAAAGGATAATTTATATAACAAAACTAGTAAAGTATATTTTTTCGTTGTTGCTATTCAAAAAATATTAACTGTAAGCAGCATAATTTGTTAATAAAAATATGTTCACAAAATTTTTGGTAAAGTGATTCATGATTATACAAAACATTTTCAAATTATTGTTAAAAGTTATTTTAATATATTTTTGGGTGGTATTGATGAAATTTTAGTTTTTTTGAGAATTAATGATATGTTTAGATTTAAATAAGCTATAAATGTAATAATTTTTTGAATATTGAAAGAATTCACTGTAGAAGAGATGACGTCATACGACCCCACCCAACGGAGCAACACTATTTTGTACAAAGCGCAGCTTTAAAATCTCGTGAACCATCATAACTTTATTAATTGTTGAAATACATATCTTAATTTTTCGTTCATACTTTTGTTTAATCTTTTTTCCTTCTTTTTTCACTTTTTAAACATGTGCTTTGCTTTTTGTAACTATGTCGGTAAAATCGATAAACATAACGTAAATTTGATAGAGAACACAAAATTTTTGAATTTAAGTTACAAATAGGAAAAAAACTACTTTCATTATAAAAAGTAATAATATTTCTTTCTTTTTTTGCTTTTTCAAAAACGATAAACACCTGGTTACAAGTGCAGACAAATGGTCGAAAAATATTATGGCCATTTAGACCTTATTTGTCAATAATAAGTAGCTCTAAATGTCGTATATACATACTATTAATTTCTTTTCATGCTGGGCTATTATTAATTTTGTTGAATACTGATGTGTCTTATGTATTCTACCTATACCATAAAGAATATCTATGTGATTTAAAAGGCAAACGCGTCTTCGTTCTTTGATAACCGGGACAAAGACTATAAGTATAAATTTCTTATGAACAGAATCATATTTTAGAGGCTTTATTAAAACAATTAGTTTCAGCCTCTTACCAACTTATCTTTTTCGGACACTTCCGTTCCTTTTAATTTACGCCTTTAATTTTACGTAAAATAAAAATGGCGCCACTAAATAGTTATGAATAATCTCAAACTATTTAGATCTATCAAAAGAAATTCAAACATGATGACGTTATCTAGGTAAAATTTTAATTTTTAATAATTACTGAAATATTGATCAAGAATCGTCACAATTTTAACTCACTTTTTAAACTCGATACCTCTTTTAAAAGTCTCTGCCATCATTAGCAGAGACTTTTAATTCTAATACGGTACTTGACTGTATTTAAAATTTGTGTCAAATGTTAAATAATTCTATGCATTATCATTAGGTACATATGTCCAATTTTAATGATGAGACATAAAAAAATTTGATAACTGTTTAGAAATTTTATTTTGAAAATCGCCATTTTTCAACTAATATTCAAATTGGTGAAGACGCGCCATTTTTTGAAAATGACGTAACATTTTGTAGCTAGATATGTCGATTTTGGTAATTTTGATCTGTGAGGTGAAATTGTGTTTTCTTTTGAATATTTCTGTTAACTTATATATATAATAGTAATAATCGCCCAGAATTCTAATAAATACTTTCTTTTACTTTGACATTTTATGAATATAATCAAAGTTTTGAGGTTATAAATATTGACATTGACGGTTAGTTGCTTCAAACTGTGACGTCACTATAGTGAAGTGTTTTTCCTGCCTTTTTCTCATTTAAAATTGTAGGGTTATTTTTTTGATGATTTTTTACAGAATCTGTCGAAAATAAAAAAGAAATCACTTAACTGATATGGAAAAACAATGCTTTTAGAATATTTTTGTAACTTCAGTCAAGTACCCTATTGTCTCTGCCACAATTTACATTCCACGAAGAATATTTTCCTGGTAAAAATTTTGTTATAAAAATTAATTTCAAAAGTCACGTACGTTTTACATAGTTTGAATTCCCGAAAAAATTCGATTATTGTAAACAAAAATTTATCTTTCCAACACTTTAAAAGATCGTTTTTAAGTGTGAATAATTTAAACACACGCTTAAAACCACGTTCTAATGCCAAACTAATAATTCATTTAATTCAAAAAAGGACTTTTATAAATAAATATAATGTATAATTTGTATAGATACCTTTCTTTTCATACCTTTATCCATGGTTAATACTAGTTAAAGGTAACATTTGTCGGGTAATAAAAGAGTAATCATTGGATTTTTATTTTGTTTTTATTGACTTTTTAAAAACCCGCACCAAGTTTGTCCCTTTCTTTTCCGTATCAGCTCATTTATTAAAAATATTTTACAGACGAATTGAAAAATACAATTCCACGCTGAAAATACAATTTCTTGGTTATTCCTGTTCTTTTTGGCTACCGATTTCTGGAAGGACACAAACATTACTATCTTTACAAATTTTTGTTGAAAAAAAAAACTGTTTCAGTTCCGTAGGAACGTAGTAGGGGGAAACACGTAAGCAGGATAAGGGACTTCTTAAAAAAAGTATTTTAAGAAAGAAAGGTCATAATTTTCTTATCGTATTAAGGAAAGACTACGAATTCTAATTAATTCACACAAACAGGGCCGGATCTAGAGGGGAGCAGCGGGGGCACGTGCACCCCCTGCAAGCTTTTAGGGGGGCCAGAACGGTAAAATCAGATGTTTTTTGGCTCGCCACTTACTTTTTGTAGGGAAAAAATTAAAAAGTATCGGTGCGAATTTTTGTCGCGGAGGGCGCCAACAGCACAGTTTGCCCCCCCCCCCCCTCCTTGTAATTACTGTAGGTCCGGTCCTGCACACAAATATAATAAAATTTGCAATGGGAAATTTAACTAATTTTGGGAAACTATTTTAAAATACACATATCTATATATTATGCATGTATAATATTTTAAATTTTAAAAATAATGCCAAAAATCGTAAGAAAAAATTAATTTAATATTTATTCTGATTTGCGCGAAAACGTCTATTAGCTTTAAATTACGTCACATTCTCTATACGAGTATAGCAACAGGTGTCCTGTAACTAAGAAAAGAATCTGTTTATTTTTCTTATAACTAAGAAAAGAAATTGTTGATTTTTTTAAAAATTAATTAAATTCAGATTATTTTCTATAGTTACGTTTACTAACCGGAATTAAAATAGCGACCCTAGTGGCGACAGTGTTGAAATATAAGGGAATGTAACGTCAGAGCTCGTTTCTACTGACGTCATTTTTAGCAGAAAAATTACTTTTTTAATTATTCTTTTAAAATTAAATAATGATAGTTAGGATGAATTAACATAATAAATTGCTCTTTTATTATCAATTTTCATTAAAATTTGTATTTATTGTTTTCCTTTGATACTGTCAAATACCCCATTCCTTAAAATAATGTGAAGTTTAAAAATGCTTTCAACATTAACTGTCGGGTCCAGGGAATCGAAGTCCTTTTTTTTGTGTGCACTGTCAGCACAAGTCAATTTAAGAAGCCTCAGTAAGATAGGAAATCTCCGGATATCGATTCCTATTTTTAGTAATTTTTTTCATTGGAAAATTAGAATTTTTCAAATAAACAATTAAAGAATTTTTGCCAAATATTCTACTCCTCATTACGAACTGTATACTGAAAGTGTTATTGGGTTTCACACCAGAAACTAATAGTTATATTTTAATATTTCAAACCCAAACTTTTTGAATCTGTAGCCCGTGATGAGGTGTCAAATATATTTCATGCAATGTTGCTCATTAGATGATATTTGAAACTGATTTTGAGCAATGTTGTGAAGTTTTTAACAGTACAAAAGCTTTTTTTTTTTGTTAACATAACATTTCCAATCCTTTTTTGGATCTCATCGAATTTAATACAATATACATAAGATGCACAATATTAAGACTATTAAGAGTACAGTACTACAGTATAATTCAGTTGTGAAGACCTGTTGTGGACAATTTTATTAACGCATAAATTGCATGTGGATCTTCAAAAATAAATACAACATTAAGTATTATCTATCAATACAATGGTAAAGGTAGAATTTTTTTTATAAATTGTTATCTAATCATCATTTATATGACAACTCTTATTAGTGGTTGACATCGGTTTCAATTTGTCACGCAACAATGATTTTTTAAACAATAAAATCCCATGTAGTATTGGTATTAAAAATAGATAAATGTGTCTGTAACCGCTATTGGTCGAGTCGTGTGATTGTTGTGAGCTGAGGTGCACATAATTAGTGTTTATGATTATTTATGGATATGTTGTTGCTTTAACGCCCTTTAAACCCTTTACAATATTTTTTACAGCAAGGGAACATTCGAATCGCTATAAATCCTATAAATATTGTTTGATAGTTTTAGTAATACATAATTTTGAAAAGAAAAAATTTTTTTTAATTTTTTGAGTACAACTTCTTATCACGAAGTAGAAGGTAAACCAGCTGAAGTACCATAAAAAAAAAAAACTGGTCTGGTATGCTGATGAGTTTAAGATGGCTGAGGATAATAGTGCTGGTCTTTTCAGATCACGAGTCCAGCTAATCTACCCTTTGGGAAAACAATCAATACTTTTCCAGGCGAAAATGTTTATAATTTCGGCTGATTCAAATTGGATACAAAGTAGTCTGCCAGGATGGGGGAAACATTAGATCAGCTCCCCGTCCACTGTCCAGCTATATTGGTATGAGAACCAGTCCAGTCCTAAGCGAGACTCAACTGAACATTTAATATGTTCAAAATCAGTCCGAATAATATTATTTTAATGATGAAGCTTCCTCTAGGAAGTATGTACAATGGCTAGACAGGCTCCAGAAAAAGAGTTATTGTTTTTAACGAAGGTACAACCGAACCGTTCAACAGGTTGTGTTTCTATGAACATAATGTCCTGATAAAGGGTCTCGTATTATGGGAGAGAAAATATTCTCTACCACAGATGCGACCTGAAGGATAATTTCTCGTCGGAAAATTTTTTATATTCTTACGAAAATTGTTCTCATTGAGATGTAAATATCTAGGATCTCCAATACTGAATCCCGAAAACACTAAGAGAACAAATTTGAGGATAACCCTGAAACTCTATGAGGGACTGGGTACTAGCTAGCTCCTTGTAGATTACGTGAGGTCCAATGAGTCCGTTTTTTTTTTAAAGAAATTAAAGTTAAAACTCATACTTTTTTACAGAAATATCTGTAAATACCAAAATATCAAAAGAAGCCAAAAATTGAAAATATCTATTTTTTTACATTTAGCAAAAATTTTTGTAAAGAAACTTTTGTGTCAAAAGTAGAGTAAGACGATCAGAAGAAAAAGGATCACAGGATATTAAAGAATAACCAATTGTGTTAAAGTCATTGAGCCGTGTGATGCGACTCACTGTCTGTCAAATTCACCTACTACTAAATAATATTCGTTCATTTATTTACTTTCAACTAAAAAGAAGAAATATTTCTACGACAGCTGCCCTTTTTTTAAGAAACATATAATATAGTTGTTATTAATTTATAAAAAAACTTATATAATTCATAATATGTTATTAAAAATATTTGGTAACCAAAAAAAGAGGTAATACTTTTTTATTCTATTTTGGTTTCATTTTCAAAAAAAGTTTTAACATTTAGAAAAAAATGGCATTGTTAACAAAAAAATCTTCCCACCGACAGACTATGGCGAAATTTCATATTGAAAATAATAAAAAAAAGTAAAAGTTTAATCAGCAAAACTGCAGGGAAAAACATTTTTTGGTCTTTTTTGGAGAAAATAAAAATTTCAAGACCAGTCTGAATTTTAACACAAAGTAGATTTTTACAAAAAGCATCCGAATCTTTTTCTTTCTAAACCCTTTATGATAACGTCCAATTTAACCATTAAATAAATCTAATTCTACTCCATTTTCTTGTTATCTATCAAACTACAACATTTTCCAATTTAACAACACCTTATTTTGACAAAAAATGGAAAAAATTTTAAGCCCATACGCTCCCATATTTGTGCACTGACAATAACTACCGCTTTAAATAGATGTAATTCATAGTCTATTATTCGAGTGGACAAAAAAGAAAGATTTAACCAAAAAAAAGGAGATGATACAAAAAATAATCAGGCAGATTATGTCACATAAAGTGTCAAAAAGAAAATGCCGACAATTACTATTATATTGGAGCCACGTTGGATCTGAACGAACAATAACGTATGATATTTTTGATGTGTGATGGATCTTCTAGATCGGACTCATTTTTGCAAATGATATTTAATAACCTACAGGATGATTTAGTGGATATCAGACGTTTATTGGACGTTCTTGGCGGCAGGCCCGGAGCCCAAACTGTCGATAGAGGGCCCGGAAAACAGTTAAGTTTTTTACTTATTTTTTGGGAGGAAATTTTTTAAAAAACTTGATTATTCCCGGGGCCCACCATTTCTCTCCACGGCCCGGCTTGGCGGTACCTGTGTGAACATGTAGGAGCCTCTAGGTAGTGTAAATCTCGGAACGCCTTCTTCTAATTTTTTTTCCTTACATTTTAGGGTTCCGTACTGTAAATGAAAAAGCGAAACCTTTATATGTAATCACTCTCCTATGAGACTGTCAGTCGAAAACTGTGTAACGTAAAAATTTGAAATTTGGCATGATGTTAGATCTTGAAGATGCGCACAGACACCGTCAGTCAACAATTAGGTAAAAAATTATTTTGGGAAATCAGCTTGGTCCAAAAAAATTTTTCAATTAATACGTCGTATGAGGTATCATTTAAAAAAATTTGCCTCTAAAAATTCTAAAAATGTATTTTTTATAATTTTTGGGCTAGTAGTTTTAATGATATAACTTAAAATTTGCTAAAAATGACCGTCCCTTCTTGATATCTTAGTTTTCTAAAACTATAATTTTGATTTTAATAAGGTTAGGAGATACTGAGTCATCGATTATCGGAAAACTACGGGTTTTTTTAACAGTGTAACAGTTACTAAAAAAAAAACCATATTTTCTTACGCCGGAAGGCTCTTACGAGATACCGGGTCCCTAGGCAATCGCCTATTTTACCGATTTAGAAATTCGACCCTGAAACGGATTGACAAAACTGACAGAATGTAGCAATTTCTTCTAAAAATCAGTCAACAAATAAAAAGACCAACCTATATAAGTGTTATTGCAATAACCCACGCAATGGCTCATTATTCCATTTTTTTTTACACGTAATGGTCTTATTAAAGGATTTATCTGATGTCTTCGGGTATCATTTGCATTCACCTCTTACATTTGTAATGTACAAAGGGGTTAAATAAGAAGATTTTCTATTATTTCTGCAAATCCGATATCTATTTAAAAATAGATTTCCATGTATTTGAAAAGAAATCGACGTTCTTTGTAACGCGTTTGACAAGACAGTTGGCACCAAAAACAGATCTGAAGAATCTGTAACACTAATTATGTGTGCTCGTTAAAAAGCTTAAATAGATTGGTAATTCCTCACCTTTTATCAGTGACAATTTTGAAAAAAGTAGGCTTCGGCTTTAATAAATTTTATATTGAATAAAACAAAGAACAGCAAATATCAAAATTACTTTAAATGAAATGTCCGTTGACATTTAGAATTAATTTTTATTAGTTTTAATTTATCTGTGAGCGAAATTTTAATGTCTGTAATTTTTTTCTTTTGAAATTTTTTGAATTAAAATGCATTTATACATAAAATGGTCATGGCTCACCTACTTAGGGATGATGCTATGGATCAGTTTAGTCGTAAACGATTGGAACTTAGAAAGACATGGCGGATTAATTCATGAAAGTCTAGATACTCAAATTCCGATAGAAAATATTCCAGAATCTAAAGCAGAAGAACATTACAGTGTTGTCAGTGATGGTATTTCTTAAAGGATGAAACCAAATCCCTTGAACTAATCCAAAAATTCTAAATATTTTTCGCAGAATTATTAATAAGAAAGTATTTGCAAGAATTGGCTGACGCGAATAAAACGACAACGTTAGAATTACCATTGGAGCTTCCATTGTCATCTAATGAAACTGACAATGAGCCACAGGTTGAAACAGAGCCAATATCATCACCAGATTTACGAATAGAGGAACCAGAAATTGTGGAACCCGAACAAATGAATGAAGAAAAATCATATTTGAAGCGATTTTGGAACATCATTTTATTTATTTTATTGGCAACAATTTATACATTCATGCAATTTGGTTCGGAATATATTCAGTCGAATAAACAATGGTAACTTTAGTTTTAGAGTTCTTTTACAATTTTGAAGAAAAAATCTTGGAACCCTTGTAATTTCGTCAGGTCCGTCTGTTCGTAGGTCACATCCCGCCAAAATTTTGAATCTGTAAACATAAAATTTTGCATGTACATTAATTTCTTAAGGAGAAAACGTTAAAGGGCTCGTTAAATGAGGTTCTTCTTACGATTTTTCATTTTTAAGCTCGTTTTCGAAATATTGTGCTTCAAAATGGCGAATAACTTATCTCCCTCTCCGTACTTTACAAAGTATTTATACAAAAAATCAAAAAAAAAATTAAATTAAAATTACTTCGACCATATTATGTCAGCAACTTTCGGAGTTACAGACAAGTAAATTTTCAGAAATTCAAAAAGTATTTTAAAGTAGGAAAAAGTAGCTCCCAGTAAATGAAATATGTTTCAATACTAAAAAACATCTCCGAAAAATTTAAGTCCAAATCATTAAGAAAAATGCTGGAAAACTGATAAAATTGTCGTTTTTTCCACCTACTCTGTAGTGCGGGCAGGGCCGAATTTACCCTATTTGCCGCCCGGAGCACTGTAAAAAATGCCGCCCCTGACAACAAATTGAAAAAATATTTCTCATTAACTTTCCCACTTTTTTACTTTTTCCTATCAAAAAATAAGCGACGAGCAAAAAAAAAAAAACAGCTCCCTTTTCTTATTTTCCTATCAGAAAATAAGTGACGAGTAAAAACATAGTTCCCCTTTCTTATTTTCCTATTAGAAAATAAGTGATGACCAAAAAAAAAACTAATTATCACGTATGTTCCAAATTTTGTCGCCCCTAAAAATTTACCGCCCGGGGCCAGTGCCCCGCGTGACCCGCGTGAGTTAGAAAAGTTTGACTTAAGAGAACTGCAACAAGTAACAAATTTAATTCAAGTGACATTGCAACTCGAGTTATAAAAAATTTGAGTCAATTAAATCAGCTTACATTTAACTTAAGCGGGTTCTACACGATGCTACGAACGTTCCTTCCAACATTCGATCGAACGTTTGAGGCAATTAAGTTCGATAGTTGGTGCGACGAATGTATCTGCTACACGGTGAGTCGAATGTTTGATCCAATACGAATGATGATGTGTTGGTACTCAGTCGACAACGCTGTTATCTGTCTGATGTTATCTCTAATGTTATACACTGATGTTGTCTCTCTTGTATAATGTGTTGGGACAAACGTGACGAAGATGTTATCTGTCTGATGTTATCTCTAATGTTATACACTGATGTTGTCTCTCTTCACATGAACGAGTCGTGCGCAACCAACGAACACAACCAACATTGACCTTCAAACGTTCGAAGCATCCCTTTGACTCGGTGCAAGAATACCGACATCGAACGGGACACGACCAAATGCGAATGTTTGACGCTCGACATTGGACACTCGTAGGTTCGAACAACGGCTACACGATGCTATGAACCATCCAACGTCGAATGTTGGAAGGTGTTCGTAGCATCGTGTAGCAGCGGCATTACAATTTGTTAGACTTCAAGTCGTTCAATTCAAGTTCTATAATTAATATTGTATATAGATAAATTTGAGTAAACATGCATTTTCATTTTAAATGTAAAATTAGATTCAAATTTCCATTTTAAATACAAAATGGAAAATGGTTTGACTGAATTAATTTAAAATAGAAAATGCAAAATGCCATTTTGTATTTTAAATACATATTTAAAATGAAATCATTTTAAATAGTTCCCAGCCCTGAAAATAATATTTCAACTTTATAGTATCCCGGGAAATCAAAACAAACCAGAAGATAACCAACAAACGCAGAAGCCAAACGTTCAAAGATTGAGTAAAATTCCAAAATATCAATTCAAAAGATCACAGTCTACAACCAATTTGTTATCTGCTTCATCTCCTGAGATCAATTTACAATTAGAACCAATTATCGCTGACGCAAAAAATGACCAGAGTATTCAATTTAAAGATGCAGCCACTGAATCTAATCAAAACCAAACAATTGAAGCCCAAAAAATGAATCAAAATTTAGAAAATGAGTTACAGAAATTGATCGCCGAATATTCTGCGGAACGCGAAACAATGAATCGAAAACTAGATGCAGTTTTGGCGCAAAAGAAAGACCTTAGTAAACAACTGACGATCGCATTGAAAGAAAATCATCTCATGAAATCCGATTTCGACGCTCTGATTCGTGAACGTAACGAAATCGATCGAAAATTTAACAAAATCAAAACTGAATATCGTAAAATTGTTCACATTAAACACGCACTGACCGAACAAATAAACACACTGGAGGGGGAGAATATAAATTTAAAACAAATATTAGAATCAAATCGAATCGAACAACGGAAACAGGAACAAAAAATTATACAATTACAAAAAGAAATTTTCAAATTACGCGCGCGATTATATTTACTAGTACGTTCGAAAAAAATCGAGAAACAAAATGAAAAATCCGAAAAAAACCTGTTGAAGGAATCTGAAATTTCAGATTCAAGTGAAATTGTCAAATCGATTAATAGTCCAAACACTGATTTGTACGAAAACGTACAGAATCGTTTGAAAATTATCGGCAAAAATATAAAGGAGTGGGAGAATAATTGTAATAACAAGATTATCGCGGAAATTTATCAGTCTTGCTGTGACAGTACCTCATGTGATGGGAGTTCAGAAGGTGATTTGATTTCGAATGATGGCCTACCAAGTGGTAAGTTCGAAGCAAAATTTGTATAAATAATCAAATTAAGGGGGTGTTCTAGTCTAGAGGTTCGATTTTGAAGTGATTTTGAAAAAAAAAAAAAAACTAAACATTTTTAGTATTCCTTTTTTTAACAGTTTTTTATTGATATTTGAAAAGTATAAAAATTTATAAAAATTTTAAAAAAATTCAAAATTGAAATTGGTACAGGCCGGCAAAGTGAAGACTCAAAAAAAAGGTATCTCCTGGTTGACGTGATTCCAACCCTCCTGATGATCTGAAATATAAAATTTTAGTTAATTCTTAATAAACACGGATGTAGAATTAGTTGAACATAGCCGATTTGAAAAAATCAATTTTTTCACAAAATGACGTCCATTTAAAAAAAAAATCATTTTGTCGCCTCCTTTTTTCAACTTTTAAAATTTTTTAAAAATAGTAAAAAAAAAATCCAAAAGCCCTTGCGTCGGACCAATTTTGATAGTATTAAGAAGGTCTGTACCAAATTTCAACCAAATCGGTGCATTAGAACTTTAGATATCATGTCAACCGTATCGAAAAAAGTAGTTTCGAGTAATTTATATTAAAAATTTGAATTTAACACTGAGAAGATACACAGTACACAGGGAAAAATAACCATAACTCCGAAAATAATTCGAATTTCCGTAAATCATTTTAGAGGCTTATTCTTAAAAGTCTGAACTTTGAGAATATGAAAAAAAAATCGATTTTTTTGAATTTCTAGACTAGAATACCTCCTTAAATCAGTTGTCTCTTACAGATGTTCTTAGTACAAACGAATTAGCTCAAATTAACAACCCCAGTCTGGATACAATTTCACAAAGTAGCTCAATTCCTATATCAGGCACATCGGACGATTTGAGTAAGTCCTGTGATGAATCTGCATCAACCACTTCGTACCACGACATCTCTACCACAGAACTACCCAATCAAACGTCAAACTATTCGGCTTTGAACACCGAAATCAAATTCGATAAAAATTTTGAAAAATTAATTGAAAAATTGGACAGAACGATCATTACCGAACAACAAACAAAATTTTTACGACAATATTTTCAACAAAACGGTGTAGTTGATACAAATAAATTGACCGAAGAATATTCCAGTTTGACCGAATTCGGTCAATTATTTAACAATGAAAATACCACGTCACCGCATATGACGCCGCGATTAAATAAAAATTTTCTAATCAATCCAACGGGTGGCATTTATTTGGATAACAGCATGGACAAACAATTTCCAAGTCAAACGCTGGTGTTTAAACATTTATATACACCGAGGGAAATTTCCGGGCACACGAATAGATCGAAATCATTGCCAATGACAGCAAGACAAGCACCACCACCACCAAGTGGCGGAGAAAATAGTAATGATTTGGGGTCACTTGATTAGAAATAATTTTTTGTATTTTATTTTACCGCATGTAAAAATTCAATAAAGTCTTTTATGCGGGAGCTTATAAAAAGGTTTTAAGAAATAAATAAAAAATTGTGTATTTAACTTTATTTTGCTGTATTTATATATTTTTTCCTTTTTGAAACAAATAAATAAATAAAAAATAATATTTATAAAAAAAATGTTATTAACGGATAGACAACCTGAAATATTTTGGTATCGTAAAATCAGCCAACATTGCTAAAATTTTCGATTTAACCTTTAACCGGTAAGGTGATGTCTGTCAGTCGTATGCAAATATATTCTTTCAGTTTTCTTCCTGATTGTTTTTGTTAACTGAACGTTTGTGTATTCTTTTATGGTTTAGGGCAAATTTTAGCCTGCTGGCGTAAGGGGAGTGTTTGATACATGCATATACGTGTGGTCTCCAGTTTTGACTATCTATGTTACCAGCCCGCGGTATGTTAATTTGTTGATGTCTCTCAGACATCACTTTACCGTGAGTATTATAAAAATTCATCATACCGGTTAAGGGTTAAATTTGAATAAAACGAAGACCAAATTAAATTGATAAAAATCTTTGATCTGACTACTTAAATTTTCCAGATATTTAAAATAATTAGTCAAAAATAAAACAAAAAGTAATAGATCAGGATGTCAACGAATTAATAATTTTGCTTTTTTCAATGTGCTACTGTTGTTTACACTTTGTTATTAATTCCAAACTATTATGGTCCATTTCATTTAAATTTAACCATACTTCATCACTTTGAAATTAAATAATTTCCGTTTTCTTGGATTTATCTCTTTCATTGTTGCACTTACGTAAATTTTAAATTTGCAGTTTGTTTTTAGAAAAGAATAGAAGATTGATTTGTTTGGAATATAAGAATTATTTAATTTTTTAACGATAACTCATGATCAATTGTATTTGAAATGAGGTATATCTAATAACAAAACGTAGTAGAATTGAAATTTCGGACAGTTGGTTTAGTTACTAGATATTTATGTTAAATTCCAATATTTTACCGTTTGTGTTAGGCGTCTTATTAGCAATGTTACCAGCTGTTAAAAGACTGAAATTTTACCTAACCTATAGCAACCATTACTTAAACGAATTGTGCGCGAATAAATAAATGTGAAAATTATTTTTTTTTTTTTAAATTATCTTCATACTTGAGTTTTATAGTTTTTAAAATATTAGCTAAAGTTTGTAAACTCAATGAAAACACTAAATTACTACATGAACTAAAAAAATATTTGAAGAAATTTGACCACCAATGCCAAAAAATTTATATAACGTCAGCACTTTGTTGGAAATATCCCTGTTACTCTTTAGCCATTAAATTTAAAATTTGAAGAAATTTTACCACCAATGCCAGAAAATTTATATAACGTCAACACTTTGTTGGAAATATCCCTGTTACTTTAGCCATTAAATTTAAACTTTTTTTAACACAAAGTGTAGTGTGGTCAAGTTGTCTTCAATAAGCAAAGTGTGCTACATTTGGTTATTATAATTTCTGGAAATTTTTATTAAATTCGTATAAAATAATGACTAATTTTTAGTAAGATTTTTTACCAAATTCAATCTGTATTAAGGAAATTTCTTTTTTGCAGTAGGGTGAGATACTAGTCTTTAAAAATTGTCGTATATTAACTACGTATAATGACAAAGTGTCACGAAATATTTTTTTTTAAAATGCTCCCAAAAAGATTCTTTTTGTCTAAAATCTAATACCCCAGATCGATACACTCAACCATAATAAGACCATAATAACTAGTCTGTTACATACTGGCATTAACAATAGACGAAAAGTATGTGTGTATGTACCTTAATTTTTAATTTTAGAGCCGCCATGTGTACATAAAATTAGACACATTCAGAATTAAAATGTTTGAAAACAAATCATGCAAAAAAATAAACAGTGACCCAAGAGCCTAATAGAGTAATAGCAGAAATGTGTATTTTTTTTGCAATATGTAATGTAAAATAAACTTTTATCTACCTTTGTAAATCTTAAACGAAGAGTGAAGTAGAACCCCGGCTATTACCGTATGATTCAAAAAAACCAAGTTCATTATCAGCAGTTTTACAGTATCGTAAGTATTATAATTTTCTAGGCAGTTACTCTAGATATAAATATCATTTTGAGGAAAGCAACTTTTGACTTATTCCCTTCTGCTTGTCTATCACGAAATCATGGAAAAAATGTTGAGAAGAACGATCAGAAAATACTGTTAATATTTTGTAATAATAAAAAAAAATGTAACGGATTGTATCCGAACTCCTCCGCTGCTCTTTTCATTCGTGTCTAGCATTTCTTTACCTTTACGGTGTGTGATTTCAACTTTTTGAAGGTTTCCGTATAACCCAGTGACTGTTGTAATTCTTGGCAGGAACTATAATGGGAAAAAAATCTGGTGGCTGCTTGAACGTTTTGACGTTTTTTAAAAGTTTTTTATTTTTTAAAAATAGTAAAAATTAAAATTTTGCAATATCCTTAGTCCCTACTATAAAGCAACAAATATTGAAGGTAGTCAAATTCGAAGTCGATTGGATAAATGTAACCCGAGATATCGTGTCAAATAGCTTAAAAAATGTACTTTCAAAAAAAAAAATGGATTTAAAGTATTGAAGTATAATAATATTTCATACCGGAACCTACCGTATTAAAATGGCTATAGCGTAAAAGCTCCTATACTCGAACGCGATTCAATATTCGAACAGTTTTGATATTAAATATCAAAACTGTTCGAGTATCAGGGCTTTCACGTTAACTTAATAAATTTTCAAAATTTTTTTATTTTTCTTTTGAGGACACTTTTCTAAAGGTTGTGATCAAGCAACGGAAACCAAATTAATGTGCACCATCAGCACAAGATCAATCAATATCCAAAAAAATTTTGTTTCTTTCTCTTTCGAATGTCGTATCAATCATATACACCTATTCAAAATCAAAACTGTCTTGTAACTACCTACTTAAACATACTTCAAGCGGGGTTCTATACAATTTAATTGTAATAATGTATCTTTTTTTTCAAGATAATTATCATGTATGTACCTTCATAACTTCATAGGTAAATATGTGTAAATATAAAATCTTTTATTTACGCAAAATATGGAACGTATTCGTTCGGACAATCGTTTTTCAAGCTTCCATGGTTTCCAATTTAATCTTCAAGTAAATATAAAAATTTTCTACATTATTAAATTTTTATCTCTAGGTAAATAAAATATACTTTTAAAATTTCATTTTTTGTGTACCTGAAAGTGACTGCTGTTTCTCTCATGAACGCCATCTTCAAGAAATAGAAAATTACATCGAAAATTGGTTTGTAGTGACAGTGATGTCGGATGATTAACCGACTAATCGATTTGATCAACTAATTTTTTAGTCGACTATTTTACCCTTGACTAAATGACTTAAAATGATTAATTTTTTTCTAAATAACTAAAAACGACTAAGTTCATAAATTTTATCTATTATTTATTGGATCCCAAAAAACGAATATTGTAAAAAATTATCTGTTTGTAGAATTTTTCACTTTTAATGTGATTGACACATTGTAATATGTTATATCTTTCTTTTTCTTAAAACAAAAATTGAAAATCAATAATTCTAATTCAAAAGAAAACATCGAGTTATAGTTTGATTAGCGCGCCTCGGGTATACTCAACTTTTTAGCCCTTCTACTTAAAATTTATTTCTGCGCATGCGCAGTTAATTATCAGCTAGAATACGCATGCGCGTAAATAAATTTTAACTCTGCACTCAAGCAAAAAAAAAAATGAGTTGTAAGAGTTGTAAATAGGCTGGTAAGACATGTAGCACATGACAACGACCGACGTTCTTTTTTTGACGGATTCTTTTGACGTTCTAACCTTGTTTCCCCAAAGTTGAATACTAAATGCGCTAAATACGTCCTCAATGCTGTTTTTATTAGTTTTTAATTTTAAAAAGATAATTCAACGTGATTTTGTATTATTTTATTTACAATTTTTCTAATAAATGAATGTGTTTGCAGTTATTAAATAAAATATTCATGTAATGTGAAGTATGAGCAGTCATTACAGTTCAACATTCAGTGTGTCATGTGGTACATGTCTTATGATTCAACAGACAAAACACCTTTAAATATGGTAGAGTTATTAATGGACAAACCACTTTGTCATGCTGTACATGTCTTATAAGCGCAAAGGGTTAAGGGAAAGGGAAGGGGTCAAATATTCGAGGCGCAAACTTTCGCTAATCAAACTATACATATTTAGATTATTTTATTCATGAATTTGACTAAAAATTTAGCCGATTAATCAACTATTCTATGCTCGATATTTTCGACTAATGACTAATTTTGTCTGAAAAACAACTTTAGTCAATTAATCCACTAACTGTTCTTCGGCTTGACATCACTATTTATTAATAATGTAGAACAGACTTACGAATAATTCTAATTCTCCCACAAAACAATACGTTTACAATTTACAATGGCACAGTAAGCCATATTGGGTGGCATCCGGTAAGAAATTTAATAGATATAAACACAGGTGAATTTTTATTGAATCTAGTTCACATAACACAAAATTGAAATTTGATATTGCATCGGAGAATATTTTAACTGTTTTTCTTAGTGTGTTAAGCCTTGTATGTATTTTGGAGGCCTTGACCTAATTACGTAATACTTTTTTTCGGAGAAATTACAAATATATTGATAGCATCACAGTTTAAAGGAAACCGAACAAAAACGTTTATTTGATAATTGGTACCATTAAGTTTACTAAATTTTTTTAATTAGGTACTCATGCGAATGAAATTATAGAATAATTTCTCGAGAGACGTTTGCAAAACTATCTCGTCAATTTTACCAAAATTTGGACCCCCAGGAAGAGGAATTCTGTCGAATTAGTAGTATTTCTAAAAGGAATTTTGTCATTTTGATGACAAAATTAAAAAGTTCACAGACAGATTACCCTAATTCGAGCAATTGAAATCGCATTCCTAACGCTTGATTTGAGAAAAATAATTTTTTTTATTTGATGACATCACCAAGCCTAATAACATTTTTTTGTGCCTAAAAATCGTAAATGAAAACAAAACTGAAGCAAATTGTGGGTTTTCGAAGGCTCGAAGCTATTATTGTCATTTTATTAAAATTAGGTATATAACAGTAGCGTAGCGTGCCTTGGAGGGGTCCTGTATCAAAATTAATTGCGGGGCCCAAATGAAGGGTAAAGATTTTTCACAAAAGAAACAAAAATGCTTGCATTAAATTAATGCAATTGATTGATTATAAGTTATCGCTTCCTAGAATTTGAGCTAGCCAAACAATTCAAATTAAATATACACTTTTCTTGCCTTTTTTCGGCAAACTGATTTATTAAATCATCTATAGCTGAAGACGGTTTCAGTTTTCCTAAAATTTCTGCCTCTATAGACAATAGTGACAAGTCTGATAGTCGTTCCTGCCCCATCGAAGTCCTTAGGTAATTTTTTATCAGTTTTAATTTTGAAAAACTTCTTTCAACTGTTGTGGTTGTACTGGAAGGATCAAGAATAGAAAGCATGCTGTTATTACCTCCGGAAAACTAGATGCAAGGCTATTGAATTTTATCAGAAATAATTCCATGAGTCAATGGAATGAATTTTTTGAATTTCAGATTTTCAGCATGTTTTTAGAGCAATTAACCCGGGAAAAAAAGAGATTGCTTTTTTGACTTTTGTCATTTCTGAAGTGAAAACTCTATAGGCACGTATGACAGTTTTTTTACATGTTTTTTTTTCCCGGGAAACACGAGATTAAGCGACATTATGGATAGCATTTTACTAATTTTTGCTTACACACGTTAGGGGCCTCTGTAGCCCGGAAGCCCCGTATCATTGATACGGTTGATACGGCGGTAGCTATGTCCCTGGTATGTAAATAGAACTATTAGAAAAAAGACTTTCTGTCAAGTAAAATATGTCTAAAAGGAATTTCGTCATTTTGATGGCAAAAATAAGAAGTTCACACCTAAATTACTCTAACTCAATCAATGACTTTAATTCAAAACACTTTTATAAAGCTTAATTTTGGAAAAAAAGTAATTTTTTTATATGATGACGTTACTAGGTTCACCAAAATTTCCCAAATGCCTAAAAACTGTAAATTTACATTTTAGTCAAAACTTGAAAATTTTTTCTGTTGAGAATTATCTATACAAATCATTGTCACTTTCAAGGACTTACTCTTTGTGTCATTTGATATGACAAAATTTTATCATTTCTATTCGAAAGGGGGCTTGTTAAGTTCACATTCAAAGACAAGGCGTATCCAGGAGGTGGTTCCAGTACGTCCCATCGTATTCATCGTTTGCGATCATTATACCTATGCAAGTGAATTTCAAAACGAAAGTTCTTTTTTTAACCGTTTCTTCGATAGTTGGTATTTAGATTGATACAAAGGACCTGTGATTTACCCTAGATACCTGTTTTTTTGTCATCTTACTCTGATATTTGTAAGAGTATATAATTTGAGGTCAACGGTTTTCAATCAAACAGTAAATAGAATTTAATAAATTACAGTAAATAAAATAAATTAAAACAGCTGTTTTAACAAATTTAATTAACTAAGGCAGGTAATTCCCAACGGCAGTTTGATTATCAGGCCGGATATCGCAATTGTGATTGCGTCGATTTCATTCTAAAGCTTAGAAAATTCTAGCCACTAAAAAACTCTAACTCAATGCGTTTTCAACATGGACTTGGCGAAGTTTTTTACTTTTACAGTGATAATTTAACTCATGTGTATTAAATCTAGTGATAAGCAAATGCAAGACCAAGACCAAGACTTGGCAGTCTTGGTCTTGGTCTTGTTCTTGCATTAAGAATCTCGGTCTTGGTCTTGCTAGAGCAGTTTGAGTCTTGATCTTGGTCTTGGTCTTGCAAAATGCAGTCTTGGTAATGGTCTTGGTATTGCTAAAGAATCTTGCACTTTCTTGCATTTTATTATTAGCGAATTTTTTCCTTTTAAAATCAGAATTTTCTCTCTTTACGGTATTAATTATACTTTTAAACTATTTAAATAATTTAGCAAGAGTCTTGGTTTTTTCTTGCTATTGTCTTGGTCTTGCTCACTTGAGTCTTGGTATCAGTCTTGCAGCCATACTCATAGTCTTGGTCTTGGTCTTGGTCTTGCAAAAATGCAAGACCAAGACAAGACTGCAAGACCAAGACTAATTTTGCTCATTTTTTTTCACTTTGTCCATGGAAAAAAATTTTTCTACGACAGATTTTTACAGCAAAAAGAATGATAGAAAACTTTTCATTGACAATTTAACTCATGTGTATCAAGTGATCAAGTCCTATAAGAATATTGCAGTTTTTTCACTTTTACCATGGAAAAAAAATTTAGGACAGATTTTTACAGCGAAAAAAATGGTACAAAACATTTCATTGATCATTTCACTGTAAGTAAACACGATAAAAACAAAAGAAAATTTCGTATTGGTAAATTTAACTGATTTTAAAACCATGGTAAGAATGCATTAAATAATAATATGAATTATATACTAATTTATTTTTTTCGTTAAATTGTCTTATCATATTAAGTATACTTGAGTTTTATTTTTTTTCTGAATAAATTTGTTTTTTCTCAACTCAAATTTCTTGCCTAAAAGCAATTTAACTCGAAGAACTGTCAACCCAAAAACGCTTCAGCTTCGCTGTCGCGTTTTTGTTAGTTGACAGTTCTTCTTTTTATATTACTAGGCAACAAATTTTCGTTAGACAAACCCAAATTTATTCGAAAATATACAAACCTGTCGTGTAATACTAACTGAAAAAATATCCATTTAGTAAGGTGTTAAGAATTTTGAATATCAAAATTTTTTTTTTAATTCCAACTCTTTTATACTTCACTGCTGGATAAAAATTAATAAGATATATTCATAATCGAAAAACTGGACACTTTTTCAATCAGAGAAGTGAAATATGATTCTCTTCAAGTGTCCATTTATCAATTTTTACAATAGGGTCAAGTGGTCAGCCCGCTCTATTGATATTCGTTTATTAATGAACATAACTTCCGGTCCATAACGAGAATATATCAAATCATTAAGGTAGTATTCTAGTCTAGAAATTCGAAAAAAAAATGGATTTTCTTTTTTTTTTGTATTTTTAAAGTTCAGACCTGTAAGAATAAACCTCTAAAAGGATTTACGGAAATTTGAATTATTTTCGGAGTTATGGTTATTTGTTCCCTGGGTACTGTCTAATATAAATTACTCGAAACTACTTTTTCAATACGGTTGACATAATATCTCAAATTCTAATGCACCGATTTACTTGAAATTTGGTACAAACTTTCTTAATACTATCAAAATTGGCCCGACGTAGGGGTTTTTGGATTTTTTTTTTAATATTTTTAAAAAATTTCCAGAGTTGAAAAAAGAGGCGAAAAAATGAAATATTTTTTAAATGGACGTCATTTTGCGAAAAAAATTATTTTTTCAATTTGGCTACGTCCAGTTAATTCTACATCCGTGTTTATGGAATCACGTCAACCAGGAGACACCTTTTTTTGAGTCCGCACTTTGCCGGCCTGTACCGATTTCAATTTTGAATTTTTTAAAAGCTTGTATTTAACTTGCTATGTTAGTATGTTGGTTTAGATCAAATCTTGGAATTAAAATTTAGACAGCTTCTAATTGAGCTAGAGGTTTCAAATTTTGCATACGTGTCTAACCTTGATGACAATGCAATATTGTATAATTAGTTTTTCCCTAAATTGCCCCAAACCAAAACTGTTGATTTTTAGTCCTATGTAACTTTTTGACATTTCGAATTGTCAAATATTGTCCATTGATTTTACATTGCAATTTTTTGTTTTCATAGTTATGTTGAATTAGGGTAAATTAACCCTCCGTCTGCAATCTGGGTCATTTGTGGCACAAATGAAGCTATTTATATGAATATTTCTGAATCAGCCAAATGTGTGTGATTAATATCTATTCATAAAAAATGTTTACAAAGAATAGGTCGCCTATACCAACTGATGTCGTCCGATCTTCATTAGTATTTGAAAAACTGTTTAATAAAATTGACGCAGGGTCATTAAGGACCCACATTGCAGAACGCGTTGATATTTTTTGTAGTAAGAAAAATTTTTATGATCGTTTTCGTAACTTTTTTGATACGTTTTATTACAAAATTATACTGTTTCAATACCATATCTAACATTAGAATATCGCTAAGCAATATAAAGAAATATATTACGTTATTCATTACTCAATCATCTATAGTGTGTTATAACAAGGTCCCTGAAAACGATGCATAAAATGAAGAGAATGAAGAGGAACTTTTGATAAATAAGTATATTTGACATTTAAATTTATCTTTCTTAACTTTTGATGTTGATATAATATCCCCAAAAATACTCAGTATTTCTCGGCCAATTAATTGTACTTTTTTTTAGCTAATCCAGGTAATACAATTTTTTCTAAGGGAGCCTATACTGAGACAAAATACCCTATAATAGTTTTTTAAAATATTTATTATTTCAAAGTTATTGATTTTTTGACAAAATTTTATTCCTAAATTCTTTTTGAACAAATTACGCTTTGTAGTAATATAAGAATTGACATTTAACTATACTAAGTAATCTGAAAATATTGTAGCTAATGTAGTAAATAACTGAACATTTTGCGGAAATTTTTTGGACATTTTATTTAGTGTATAACATAGGGAGGACATTAATGACCCAGTTTGCAGATGACGTAGGTAAAGTTCACATTGCAGACGACGGGTTGACCGATTAAAATATGGAAAAAAATTACTTCTTTAATTTTTTTTTTAAATTAATTGTAATCAGACTAAAAAGTAGAAAGTAAAATAAAGTAAAAAATGTTTTTTAAGAAAAAGCTTTTATTTATAAATGGGCTAAAAAAAAATAAAATAACTTTTGAGTGAAGTTTGAAGCAATATGTAACATAATTTCTAAAAGCTTGAGACGTTTAATTAAATTTGGTAACTACTGAAAAGTAAAATAGCTACACTTATATCCAAAACAGAAATAATTAATGATAACGCCTCAAGCTTTTGTAAATTATGTTGCATACTGCTTCAAACTTCACTCAAAAGTTATTTTATTTTTTTTAGCCCATTTATAAATAAAAGCTTTATCTTAAAAAACATTTTTTTTTACTTTATTTTATTTTAAATTTTTTTACATTATTATACTTTTCAAATATCAATAAAAAAACTGGTAAGAAAATGGATAATAAAAATGTTTACTGTTTTTTTTTTTTGTTTTTTTTTTTTTGTTTTTTTTTTTACGCCCATAAAATCACCTCAAAATCGAGCCTCTAGACTAGAATACCCCCTTAAAACAAATTTAGAATCGTAGTCCGTAAAACCGATGGGACCATCCAGTAGCTCAACATGTCACTTTAATTTTACACCTTGATTACCACCAAAAATATAATACAAAATTTTTATAAGAAATGCTAATTGAGTTTTGTTGGGACGCGTGCTTCCATGCTTCCCACTACCATCCAACAGGACACGCGGCTAAAATTTCTTGCTGCCATGCGACACTGGTCGACCGTTCGCAAGCCGCACATTCTACGACGTAATTCGTTCCAAAAAAAAAAAGAAATAAATTTCAAAACCTTTTAGAATATCAAAAGAAAATACGTTAAACAACTTATTCAACATGTCTTTGTATATAATTTTGTATATCGTCTTCAAGAAATCTTATTATTCTTCAAGACGTTTGTCATACGAAGACAAGCTTCTTGCTTGCACAAGTGTGGTATATATGTATGTACATATTTATTGGTAGTGTTATTTAAGCCCGTGAGAATTTTATATTGTTTTTTTTGTGTCGAATATCTAGTACGAAGAAGAACGGTTTTAAATATTCATAAAATATTCTAATTTAATACTTTTTTCTTCCAACGATGAAAAGATTTCCTTTCCGTTCACGCGTTTCAATTCATAAAAATCCGTTAAAAGTTTATAAAAATTTTTATATTAATTATAATCGTTATTTTTTTTCTGTTACAAAATCCTTTAATGGGCTTGAAATGTATGGAAGAAAGGATTCATGTGTATACTTACATATGTAAAATAGGTTTCAAATGACAATTTTTAGTTCTTGATTTGGGAGAAGGAATCATGTCAGTGGCAATAATTAAATTTTATTAATTTTTAACTTCCCATAGGAAGTTATTGTAATGGGTCCGATTTTACGAATCGCTAATTTTGACATATCTCCACGTTTCAAGGTCACTAGAATCCGAATCCATCGTTTTTAGCGTGATGTCTGGGTGTGCGTTCGTTAGTTCGATCGTTCGTGAATTTTTTTTCGTTTCGCATATCTCGAGAACAGATGATGATATCAAAAAATGAAGACCGGATAAAATTTTCAGCAAATTCGGATTAGCGGTTTGCTTTTTGTGGTAAAAAGACAGAATTAACTTTATTAAGATAATATAATTATATAGATTTTTTACCATAACATTATTATATAATGGCCTAAGAACCTTCCTTGATGTTAAAAACGCCAGTATTTTATTACAAAAAATAAAAAAAAAAATAAGAAACTTAAAAAATTAGTTTTTGCCAAAATATAATTTGTCTCGCATATCTTAAGAACAAATGATGTTATCATTTGTTTGATAAGGGTGGAGCCCCCACCCTTAGGTACAGAAGGCGAAGCTCCCGGTATGGTGCAAGGGGCAAAGCCTCTATCGGGGGCCCAGGGGAGGAATCGCCTGAAATGAAAAAAGAATTATTTATGTAGAATAATCTCTAGTCTTTAAGCACACCCAATGGGAAGTTGACAGTGTGGGTAGACCTGTTCCCCAAATTTTTGAAGTTTGTCTTTCAATCGATCAGTTTGCTGATTTTGATTTTGATCTTTCGTTAGAGGAAATCGATTGCAGACATATTAGTTCGTAATTAAGTAAAAAAAAAATACCCCTGTCGCAGCATCCTGCATAACATAGCGAGTTTCCGATTATAAAAATTAGTTTTTCTCGGTAAACAGTTTATACACAATGATGGTTTAAAATCTTTTTTATCTGATTTTTCTCCTCTGTCTAATGGTGTAAAAAAATGTTGCAAAAATTTTTGAAATTGGGAAAATTTTAGCAAAAAGAAATTTTTTTTCACGAAAAATGCTCAAAAAAACATGCTTACGGCATCAGACGTGTCTGACTAACGAATTTCCAACATTTTCACCAAATTTCGTAAAAATAGGACATTTCATTCGAAAGTTATCGTGCGAAAACATATATATATATATATATATATATATATATATATATATATATATATATATATATATTAGTGAATATTATTTTCGGTTTCTAGGGACCTCAAAATAAATTTTTGCCATAGTCTCGGACTCAAGTCGCGTCATGACAGTGGCTGTAATGGCTGAATTCCATTCTGGAAATTCTCCAAAAATCTTGCCATAAATGCGATGCTCGGAACATGGCTTTTTGGGCATTTTTCGTGAAAAAAATTAAATTTTGCAAAAATTTCCCAATTCAAAAATTTTTGTAACATTTTTTTACACCATTGAAAAAATCACATAAAAAAGGTTTTTGAACAATAATTATTCTGTCAACTAATTTCCGACAAAAACTAATTTTTGTAAACGGAAATTCGTTATGTTATGCAGGATGCTGCGACAGAGGTATTTTATATGCTACATATTACATTAAATCTATAATAATCACTGCTTGTACGGAACACTATTGGCGCAAGTACAACTTGCACTTGGCGGCTTTTTTATTTCGTAATTATGTACATGCCATAGATATATGAATAGTATTCATATATCAATGGTACATGCATAGGTCTTTGAGGAATATGTATATAGTATCTGGTTACAGTCTCTTATCTGGCTTCACATTTCACACTTCAATAAAAAAAAAAAAATGACCTTTTTCGAGACCGTAATAAATTTTATGACTTTTTTTGGTAAAAATATTTTATCCTTTAAAATTTTTCAATATTTTTAAATTAAGTTAAAAAAAAGTTTAAGTTCAATATGGATTTATATGTGACGAAGCAAAAAATCATAGATCCTTGATATTGCTTGCATTAAAGTTGGGAATTTCAAAATGCCAATTAGATTGTGAACTTTATTTTATCGGCTGATTTTTCTGACATAGCAGTAATTTTATTAGGTAAATTTAATAATTTTAATAAATAATTTTTTCTTATTTGAAATTGAATTAACTATGATAAGCAAACTAAGTAAATAATTTATGATAATTTTTATAGCGTAATGATTTCCATAACAGTTAATAATTTAAAATAATTTTCTTTTTCATAACATACTTTGATGTTACATATGTTACGTCACACGAAAATGGATATACAGACATTGACAGACAAAGGACTAGTAGACAGACAGATGGGACCGACTGACAAACAGACAAGACCGATTAACAGACAGACAGGACTGGTAGACGGACAGACAGGACTATTATACAAGACAGACAGGATAAACAGGCAGACAGGATTTGACGGGCAGACAAAAAAGACAGCCAGACAGACAGGATAAAATTAAAATACAGACAGACGAACAAGCAAACAGGAATGACTGACAGACAGACTGTAGACTAAACGGACAGACAGACACAGAACATAAAGCCAGTTAATAGGAGAGGATTGACATACAGACAAGACACACGGTAAGACATGACAGACAGACGGGGCAAACAAACAGACAGACAGACGAGGAAATTTTATTGTAGAAAAAAGTATTTTATTGCTTCTATATAATTATAAAACAATTCTTCTGAGTTAGGAATCATGCTTCTCCTCTTCAGTGAGGACAAATGTACCCTGTGACCGCGGAATGCAATTCATATGTTTTTTTTACGTCCGAAATTTTCAAGTCCACACTGTAGGTAATTATTACAGACAATTGCAAATCCCTAAAAACTAAGTATATATGTATAGTTTCAGGTAATATTTTTCTGAGAATTTGAATATAGCGGAAAAATCCAATTTTAATCCAGTTATAGGACAGTAAATAATTACTACATTCATTCTTTGGGAATTAAATTAACTATATAATTACGAAAATATCGAATATTATTAATTAAATTCTGCCCCACCCCCGTTTTGAAAATATGGCTATGTAAATTGTTCAAAAATGGTTTAAAATCGCACTACAAGTTTTTCAAATTTTCAAAGGATCAAAGGATCTCTGATTTTTTGCTGTTATTATAATTAAATAATATTGAATCCTACAGGAACATCTAATCGGGATAAGATTACACCATGTGTTAGATCAGGGTAAATAGTGTCTCTGTGTGTACTATAAATTTCATCGACTTCGATTTAGTTAGTTGGATGTGATTTAGCAGTTGATTTTGTTTCCACCGGGAACCTTCAATTGGGATAAAACTATCCTATGTATTATTATTGCTATTGCATTCACTATGAATTTCCATAATCATTTCAACACATCTTTATAATATAACTAAGTCTGACCCGCGGCTTCACCCGCATTGAATTAAGCCCCCCCCCCTTGTGTCTCCCCTTCTTCCCCCGGAAACCTTCAATCGGGATTAAACTATCCCGACTAAAACTATTTCAAAATTATTACTATATATGTGTTCATAGTAAATAACGTTTGTATATTAAATTTTATCAAATTCGATTCAGTCATCCTACAGGAACCTTTAATCAGGATAAGATTAGCCTATGCGTTAATTCAGGATTAATCATGTCTGTGTACAAAATTTTATCAAATTCTGTTTAATTATTTGGACATGATTTTGGAATTTCTTTTGCATCCCCTGGGAACATTCAATCGGGATAAAACTATTCTACGTGTTATTAAAATTCTAGCTACATGTGCTCATAGTAAATAGTGTCTCTATATTTTATTTAATCGAATTCGGTTCAGTCATCCTACAGGAACCTTTAGTCGGGATAAGATTATCCTATTTGTTAACTCAGGATAAATAATGTCAGTGTACCAAATTTCATCAAATTGAGTTTTGTTTTTTGGGGTGTGTTTGAATAATTGTTTTTGTATCCCTCAAGGACTTGCAACCGGGATAAAATTTAAACATCGAACAAATTTAAACATCTAAACATCCAAACTTTCACATTTATAATATTATTTAGATATTAATTTTTGTTAAGTTACATATAAACCGATATAGAACTTAAACTTTTTTTTTAACGCAATTTAAAAATACTGAAAATTTAAAAGGATAAAATATTTTTACCAAAAAAAGTCATAAAATTTATTACGGTCTCGAAAAAGGTCAATTTTTTTTTTTTTTATTGAAGTGTGAAATGTGAAGCCAGATAAGAGATACAAGCCTAGTATCTTACTACATACATATTGGTATGTACATACTAACTCTATAAGTCGTTATTTGACTTCAGTAACGAAATATAGTATATGGATAATCCATATCAAATATCTCCTTATTGAAAAACCATGTTCCTGACGTCAGACACGTCTGGCTGAAGAACTCATCCAAGATTTTTGGACTTCCAACGTTCTCACCAAATTTCGTAATCCTAGGACATTTCGTTCGAGAGTTATCGTGCGGACACATATATATATATATATATATATATATATATATATATATATATATATATATATATATATATATAATTAAGTTCACTCGAAAAATAATAGAGTTTTTAAAAAGAATTACAATGTTATTTTATTTAATCTTTAGTCACAAAACAATAATTACAAAAATTTATTATTACAATAATCGTCAATACAATAAGCTTGTAGTTTTATGTCAAGGAAGTAACTTATTGCTGGCCGGTTGATCTTCTTTATTTATAGGCTTCATAATGCTGATTCGATATGCCCGTGTCACTGGATCAGTTTCCCAGTGATGCGATGTTTGTGAGAATTGTGAATTATGCATTTTTGATACAGTGCAAATTCCACCATTTCCGTTGGACTGAATATTTGAAATCGACATTTGAAATCTGATACTCTCTGCAGTGTCATCATTTATGTGTCTATTGTGTTAAGCGTGTGAAGAGACTGTAACTCCTCCCTCCTCAGTCGAAAGCGACGGCCAAAGGAGTTTTACTTCTTTGGTTGGAGCTGGGGTTGTATGCTGTACTTCTATTTCCTTAGGTTTCCATATTGTTCTTCTCCGAATGTAGAAGATACTAATAGCAACTATTAGTGGAGCTAAGATGAAATAGGTTACTGAAATATGTAGTGTTCCGTGCTTCTTTATTAGTTGTATTTCCTCTCGGTTCTGGATATGGAAGTTTTTCAGTTTGTGTACGTCCAGTTTTTCTTCGAATTTTGATGCGTTAACCTCGATATTGTACGTCGGAGCTAGATGAATTTCGTCTTCTTTTTCGGTTATTTGATTGGTGTATGTAATTTCGTTCATTGTTACGGAGCAATTTCGAAAATGTATTAGGATAGTTCCTGTGATATTTCGGTCGTTGATTCCGCAGGTAGATGATAGGCTGGTCCCCGGAGAATTTTTTATAATGATGTAATTGCCTCTCAGTGGTTTTATCTCCGTTACATTGTTAAAATCTTCGTAAGTGCAGGAGGCAGGTTTATTGAGAAGCAGATTGCCAAAGCACTTTGAATGTTTTGTTTTGATACTGCTTGTTTTGAGGTGGCATATGTAGATTTGCTCTACTCTGGGACACTCTTGGTCAACTAAATACAACTGATACTCGTTGGAAAGGACGTATGGTTGGGTGATTTTTATTGTTTTTAGGGTATAAGTGGGTAATTGTTCTAGGTAATTTAACTGGTAGTTCTCGGAATAAAAATTGGGGATACGGGTGTTAAAAATTATGCTTGTATCATTATAGTAAGCTTGTAGCTCGAGAAGTTCGTATATTTGTTCATAAGAGGCAATGGGTATTGCTTGATGTCTTAGAGATGTGAAAGCATCCTCTAACTCATTCGGTAAAAGGATAGATTTGGAAACAATATTGAATTTGGCTAGATTTATTGAATGTGTAATATCTTTTAGATGCTCGTTTAAGGTGTCAATATTATAAGTCAATTGATACACGTACTGCATGAATTTTACGTCTTCTTCTACATGCCTATTGATATTATTTGATATCGAGTTTAAGTAATTATTGATTATAAATTGTTCTTTGTTAATATGTTCGGTTATGTTGTTAAATCGCTCAATCATTTGTCTATTAATATGTATCTGTTTGTTCAGTTGGTCTGAGATATTGTCCTGGTTCGTCATTAGTCTTTCGATATCCCTGTTAATTTGTAACGCGTCGTCATTGTCCAGGTTACCTGTAATTTGTTTAATCACTGACCCAAGTCCGTTTATCAGTCCTCGTTTAGTAATTCGTTTGGGGTAGAGGGTGTGAAAATTATTTTCTAATTCTTGCAGCTTTAGATTAAGAGTGTTATGGAATCCTTTTAGGTGTCGATTTTGTGTTATGAGTTTCACAGAATATTTGATGTTTGCGATGTTTTCCCTGTAATTATTTAGGTTTATTATATGAATGTAGTGGTTATAATCTTTCACGACTCGGGCCTGCCCTAGGTTCATCAACAATATTCCTGGGTTGTTTGTTAAGTCCGTCATTTCCATCTTTTGTCCCATTGTCGTTGCCGTCAGTACTAGCCTGAAATTTAGATGGTCTTTTTAATTTCTGTTTGTGAAGTTTCCGATTTTTCTTATCTCTAATAGTAAGTCTTCTATTTTGTTTTACGGAGGTTTCTTTGAATTTTTTATGTAGCTTATTGTTATGTTTGTTCTCTTGTAAGTAGGCTTTTGTGTTAGGCTGGTAAGTTAGTGGTTCGTCTCTGTCTCTATTTAGTTTAATAATTAGGTCATGTTTCTTTTCTAAAGTATGGTTATATACTTTTTCGTATAGTTCTTGTTGTTTGTCATTGATTTCTTGGAGGTCAGGTTTTACTTTTAAATCGTATGGTCTACCAAAAAATAGCTCGAACGGGGTGTATTTAGTTACTGAGTGTATTGAGTTATTGTAGGTGAAAACTGCAGCTAAGAGTTTACGTTTGGGGGACATTGTAATATCGCTATTGTCGTTATGAACTATACGATATATTTCTAAAAGTGTCGAGTGAAAACGTTCAACTGGGGAGTTGGAGTTTGAGCTACGAACGGAAGTGATGTGTAGGTTGATATTGTATTGTTCACAGAATTCTTTGAATCGTATTGAGTCAAAACCTTTCTCAGAATCCGCGACTAATGTTTTGGGGTGACCGTACGTTGCTATGAATTTTGAAAGGGCTTCAATCAAATGTAAACTATTCCTTGTTTCTAAGAGATATGCTTGAGCGAATTTCGAAAATTTGTCAATAATTGTGAATATGGTGTTTTTGTCAACGTAGAATATATCGCAATGTGCTATTTCTAATGGTTGGGATGGTGTTGTTGTTAACTGGAATTTCTGTTTGGGGGGCCTCCTATCATACTTGTTTTCGTTACAGATTTTACAATGACTTATATAATAGGATACTTTAGATTTAAGATTCGGGAAATAGTACTCCCGTCTCAAGTGAGCTATTGTTTCATTTATTCCCCGATGGTTACTGTTCTTATGGTAATTTGAGATTATTTGGTCTTGTTCGTCGTCGTTCAATATGTCGGGTAGAATTTTCGTACACCGGACTAGTCGAAATTGTCTTCCTTGTGAAAAGTATTCTACATATATGTCTTGAAATTTTTTAAATAAAGAGTCTTCTACACAGTAAATGGCTGTCAGTCTGTTTGGTGAGATATATTGTCTGATTATATTAATTATTAGCTCGTCGTTGTAGCTAGGATATTGAAATATTTGTCTTTTCTTTGTTTTGAATAATATTTCGTATTTTCTGTTCGGTTTACTTTTGTTTCGCTTTAAAATAATTTGTTGACTGAAATCGTTTAAGGGGTTTTCGGCTATTGGTATGTATGGGGTACTGTCTTCATCAGCGCTGTGAGCTGAATTCGTGTCTGATAGATCTATTGTAACGTGAGTTGAAGTGTTACTGGCAGTCTCGTTATTGTTTAGTTCGGAAATTTTTACTCGAGAAAGTACGTCCGCGTTCGTGTTATTTTTACCGGATTTATGGATGATAGTATAGTCGAACTCTTCCAGCTTTAAGCGCCATCGAACCAATTTGCTATTTGGTTCCTTGAGCGACATTAACCATGTCAGCGGTTTGTGGTCGGTTATGATCTTAAATTTTCTTCCGAACAAGTATGGTCGGAAGTACTTTGTCGCCCAGACTATTGCGAGCAGCTCTTTCTCAATAGTGGAGTAGTTCTGTTCGCTTTTCGTCAATGTTCGACTGGCATAACAAACAGGTCTGTCTTGTCCCACGGGACCTTGGGACAATATGGCCCCTATAGCAATGTTGCTGGCATCTGTTGTCAGATTGAACGGTTTGGTAAAGTCGGGGTATGCTAAAACTGGTTCGTCTATTAGTAGTTTTTTGCACGTTTCGAAAGTCTTTACATAGTCGGGAGTAAGTTTTATTTCTTCTCCTTTCCGTAAGCATTGCGTCATGGGTTTTGTCAGCTTCGCGAAGTCCCTAATAAACCTTCTATAATATCCTAAGAGACCAAGAAAGCTTTTAATTTCTCGCGCTGTTTTGGGGATAGGGAAGTTAACTACAGCCTTTATTTTATCTGGGTTTGGTTTTACACCCTCGCTGGATACTACATGTCCGAGAAATGCTACTTCCTTACACAGGAACTCGCATTTGTCTGGTTGGATTTTTAGATTTGCTGCTCGGAGTCTATCAAAAACTTTCTGCAAGTTCTCAATATGCTCTTGTAGTGAGGTGGAGTAGATGATTATATCATCCATATATACGAGACATATGGTACCTTGTAAGTCGCCGAGGACGTTATCCATTACCCTTTGAAAGGTCGCTGGTGCGTTCTTCAATCCAAAGGGCATACGGACATATTCGAAGTGGCCATGTTCCACCGTGAATGCGGTTTTTGGAATGTCTTTGGTGTTTATTTCTATCTGGTGGAAGCCGTTCGCGAGGTCGAGGGTTGTAAAATACATACTCCGGCCTAACTTATCTAAGATGTCATTAATATTCGGTATCGGATACTTATCATCGATCGTTTTCTCATTAAGTTTCCGATAGTCGACGACCAGTCTCCATTTTTGCTTACCACTGGCGTCTCTCTTTTTTGGTACGATCCAAATAGGAGACGACCACGGCGAATAACTTGGCCGAATGATACCCTGTTTCAATAATTTACTGATCTGTTCGCGCACTTCGCTTTTGTGAATTTCCGGGTATCGATACGACTTTGTATATATTGGTACGTCATCTACAGTTTTGATCGAATGTTTGATTTTGTTCGTGAAGGTCAGATCTTGTCCTTCCCGATAAAATATGTCCTCGTAGTCCCTACAGAGTTTATAGATATATCGTTTCTCTTCGTCATTTAGGTGATCAGTTCGTAATAGGTCTTTCACTTGAACATTGTCTGTGTCGTTGTCATTTTGGATATTAAAATTACAAAATTCAGAGTAAGATTCGTTACTGTCGTATTGTTGTACTTTAAGGGGTTGTTCTATTAAAAATTGTTTTTGTAGTTCCGAATAGTTAACTACTTCAACATAGGAATACCAATCGTTAGCGCGATATATTCCCTCGGGTATAATTAAATCTCTCTCTATTTCTATTGGTTTAATGTAAATATCCCCTGACTGAATATCTACAGGTAAGTATGCTATTATTTTGGTATTAGGTGGAACTTTATACAATTTTGACATGAAATTTGGTTTCAATAGTAATGGTATAGTTGCTCTGTTCGTAACTAATATCTTGTTATTGAAGTCTAACTTTGCTTGAAGTTGTGTCAGTAAGTCTAGTCCGATTAGTCCGTCGAAGTATTGATGAAATTTGAAAAGCAGAAATTTAAATGGCTCTGTTGTGTTAAATTCCGTGAATCCGTTTAATGTTACTTGTTTGTCTATTGTATGTTTGTTAAAGACAGTTGTTATGGCAATTGGTTTAACGGTTTGAACTATACTTTTGTGAATTAATTTTGGATCCAAAAATGAACTAGAACTGCCTGTATCAATGAGAAATTTTAATAACTGACCGTCTAAATCTCTAATATGAATGTATGGTAGAACGTTCGTGTTATGAGTGTTTACGTCTAAATATCCGATTTGTCGTCCGAGGCTGCTGGCAGAAAATTTTCGTCATCAATTTCTATTTCGTCTTTAATAGGGGTGAAATCATCCAGTTGTTGGTAGTACTGGTTGTATTGGTGTTCGTAGGAGTCGGGTTCGTTAAGTGTGTTGTATAGGTTATGTTCGTCATACTGGTCTGGATGTATGTTCTGTTGTGCGTATTCCGCTTCGACATTAAATAATTCTTTTGATTGGAAATTTGGAGGACCGGTAGTTTGAAAGTATCTATTCGGTGGGGGTAAATGATTGGGTTGAGCCCTGTACGAATTATTTTGGAATCTAGACATTCGTGTGTTACCGCTGGATGTATCCATTGGTACTGGTTTAGGTAATGGTTGTCGAGGTGGTGGCTGTGACTGTAATTGTGTTGAATTTGGCTGTTTGAAGTTGTTGGTATGAGGGGGTAAATTGTTAGGAAATTGTGTTCTTTGGTACATTGGATTGGGTCTGAAAGGGTTGTACTGGTAATTTTGGTATAATATAGGTGGTCTGTTTGTGAAGATTGGTAAAGAGTTTGGACGTGTTGTGTAATTTGTTGTGGGTTTACTGGTTGTAGGTTTGCTTGATGAATGGGCCATATTCCTCACGTAATAAATATTCTGTTCTTTAAGACAATAGTTCAGCGCTTCGGTCAATGAATTTGGTTTCATTGCACGTATGGTTGAACCGATGGGTTCTTTAAGTCCTATCAGAAATGTATTGAGACACATTTCATGATGAAGTTTTTGTTTTGCTTTAATTACGTTAATGTCCGGTTCGTGTATTTGTATGTGGTTAGTCATAGTAGAAAGTAATTCGATTATGCGACTGTAAAATTGTTCGACTGTATCGTTTCCTTGTTTCAGCGAGTGTAAATCCCTAATTAAGGAAGTTTCGTTTCTCTTATCACTATAATGCAATACGAGATTTTGCTTGATTTCATGCCAGTTAATTGAGGTGCCATACATATTTAGTACTTCATTCGCTTGGCCGACTATCTTATTTCTAATTGCCCTAAGAATAAATTTTCCATAACTACTATTTTCTACATTTGGGATTAATGCTAGCAGCTCCTCAACATTGTTTAAAAAGTCATATAACAGTCTAGGATTCCCGTCAAAAGTAGGTAAATCCTTTACCGCATCAGGTATTCTTAAACTATTGTATATTTCTAAAGGAGTCGGGGTTGCCATTATTGTGGTAGTGTTAATATTATTACTAATTAAATTACTTAAGAGGTTTGTATCAATTGAATTATTTACTAATACGTTATTAGAATATTCTGTATCAGTTAAATTATTAGTTGTTTCGTTAATAGTGCCAATATTGTCTTGTTCAGGACAACTAGCAAGTTCGACACTGCCTCCGTGTTCCTCGGATATAGTATCGGCAGAACTTCCCCGTTTAGAATAAGGCGATACTCTTAATGATACAAGCTTATTTTTTGGACGAGTGGACATAGGAAAAAGCGAATAACAATTGTAATAATCGACTTACGTGAACCAAATGTAGAACATTCCGTTGGTAATGTGCCTTCACCAGCTTATTGCTCCTGGTTCCGTTGATTGGTGTTGTAGGTTCGTAATCCAAACACTTGAAAGTGACCAGGTGATCCTGTGATTGTATTGGTGCCGCTAGTAGTGGAAACCCTCCAAGTCTCGATTTTCTTTCGAGGTCGAAAAGTACTACCGATGATCCGACGATTAGTACTGTTCGCGAGTTTAACCGAAATTTCTAGAGCACACAATTATCCTACCGACTGCGCCAATTAAGTTCACTCGAAAAATAATAGAGTTTTTAAAAAGAATTACAATGTTATTTTATTTAATCTTTAGTCACAAAACAATAATTACAAAAATTTATTATTACAATAATCGTCAATACAATAAGCTTGTAGTTTTATGTCAAGGAAGTAACTTATTGCTGGCCGGTTGATCTTCTTTATTTATAGGCTTCATAATGCTGATTCGATATGCACGTGTCACTGGATCAGTTTCCCAGTGATGCGATGTTTGTGAGAATTGTGAATTATGCATTTTTGATACAGTGCAAATTCCACCATTTCCGTTGGACTGAATATTTGAAATCGACATTTGAAATCTGATACTCTCTGCAGTGTCATCATTTATGTGTCTATTGTGTTAAGCGTGTGAAGAGACTGTAACTATATATATATATATATATAAATACATATATATATACATATATATATATATATATATATATATATATATATATATATATATATATATATAAATACATATATATATATACATATATATATATATATATATATATATATATATATATATATATATAAATTTTAGTGAAGGTTATTTTCGGGTTCTAGGGACCTCAAAACAAATTTCTGCCATAGTCCCGGGCTCAGGTCGCGTTATGACAGCGGCTGTAATAGCGTGTATCCATTCTGGAAACTCGCTAAAAAATATTGAAAAATAAAATCAATAATCGATAATCGATAATAACACACAGATCTTCAATAACGAATAAAAAAATTCATTGTAAAATGATTTTAGTACACGGTGATACACAGAGAATTGACAATACGGAATAGAGATGTTAATCGGGCGGAAAAAAATGAATCCCATTGGGACCCGCCGGGTCCTAACGGGAACGGGTTGCTTTTTTGAAAACGGGCAGAAGTGAAAACGGCCGGGAATAAAGAGTTTTTTACGGGATTGGTAGTGGGCAGGAATGACACTAAAAATAATGTAACTCCCGATCGAATCCGGTTATTACTGCGGATCCCGTCGGAAACGGGACTGAAATTGATAAGTTGGACGGGAGTGGGATTGGACGGGATTTGAAAATTTTTCTCAGGATTGGGAGCAGGTTGGAATGGTAAATCAATTTCGGGAGTGGGCAGGAATGGGACCAAAAAATTACTCCCGGTGACATCTCTAATACGAAAGTTATCACACAGTGAAAAAATTTGTGTTAAAATTAACACATTTCACATGTCCAGAACGGTCTACTCAATTTTTTGTGTTCTTTTAACACAAAGCATATGTGTCAAATCTTTATACAAGATCTGTGTCAATGATTTAACACACAAGAGGACATACATTTTGTGTTAATTTTACACAATTATTTAGTTATAATTTTACCACAATTATATGTAAAATTAACTGATTTAGAATGTAGAAGTTTACTCAGTAAATGTGTTGGTATATTATTTTTTTAAGTTTTATTTATTATATAAATGCAAGGAAATAGTAAAAAATTATTTTTCAGTACTTAAACTTTTTTATTTAATATTTCTACAAAGTTATCCTCTGATGAAAATAATGCTGAAGCAATACCCAAAAATTTTGAAGATCGTTGTCAAACTGAACGTGGAAGACAAAATGGAACGACTATTCTTCCTTCTTTACCTGATCTTCTTTGCCCGTTGAATGTGTTCTGGAACGCCGAATATTCGATAATTTTTTAATTAATTGAAGTAAATTCTGCAAACAAAGAAAAAAATTCAATTTATAATATTTTTAATTAACTTACCAATATTTAATATCTAAATAATTAAAACCAATTTAACCTTAGGAATGTACGCTTTTGATTTTGAAATATTTTCCGTCTGCTTCTATACATAGATATGTTTCTGTTGAACGTACGTCGCACAGTGTCCAATACTGCAATGATTATGGCAATGATGCTATACCGATGGGACCGATGGTATCAGTTACCACTACCCCCGCTCTTATAACTAAAGCAATAGATGCGAGCTAAACCAGTTTTTTGATCTTGTCAATACACAAATAAGTGTATTTATGACATTCTTTCGCATTTTACACAAACATTGTGTTATTTGTGTGTTGTTCAAAACAGATTAACATTTTATTTCTGTTAAATCAAAATTTTTGTTAATATTTTTATTTAACACAAACACTAAATGTTACAGTAACACAGGATTGGGTTACTTATTTAACACAAAAATTTTAACCACTAGTTTTTTTTACACAGAACACAAATTTTTTCACTGTGCAAGATTGGAAAATTCTAACGTGAATTACATCAGACCCATGTTTAAAAACAAATTATTGTACGGAACACTATTTGTGCAAGTACGATTTGTACTTGATCAATTTTTTTTTAAATTTTTTAGTTATATTACTAGAAAGACAAGAAAAAATCTTTTGAAATATAATTCAAAAAGAAATTATGGATCGTATCACAGAAATTCTATTTTTTAGTTGCCTAATACACCGATAATGGGAAGGCCTGACGAGAGGATAGGCAGCCGGGGTTACAACTCTGGGACCCAGGCTTGAAGAGAGTGTTCCTAACTGTCGGTAGGGAGCCCGGGAAAGAGACGAAAGAGCTTTTTGTTTGTTCATCACTATTTTAGAGAGAAATTTTTTTTAAAAATGTGAATTATTTCCGAGGCCCACCATTTCACTTCACAGCCCTCGTAATGGAACATACTCTCAGCGATATTCCTTCTCAAAATAAAAAAGATTTTCACTGATAATATCGATACTAAATCTTTTTGATTCACTTTGTACTCTTCAAAAAAATATTTCATATATACTTAAACAAAAATTTACAGACTATACGTGACCCCACAAACATCCACGTACCTACCCAGTAAATAGATCCAAATAAGTAATGGACGACTACCATCATTATAATATAGAGTTGATCGATGCGGTTACCGTAATTTTCTTGTTAAAACATAAGCCCAAAAGAAAAAATAAGCGTCCAAAAACCAAATCATAATATATCATTACGAATTGAAAATACAAAATAATTATATATTTTGTGTCCGCATTATCAAGGGAGCACTCCGCAGTCATCTTATTTGTTTTAAAATTATAATTGCTTTTTAAACGAACTGGATCAAATTATTTGTAAATAAACAATCAGATACGGATCACGATCAATGAGAAACTGGATTCTGATCGCGGTGAGACTTATGGTCGAACGATTTCTATCAAATCCAGCGAATAATATCAAAAGTGTGTTATAATATAAATATGTTTATTTTAAAATTATTAGAAATCCACCCAGTATGTGTTGTACACAGGCCCGACGAGAGGGTGGGGCAGCCGGGGTTGCAGCCCTGGGGCCCGGGCTGAAAAAGGGGACCCGTAGCGGTCAACTGGGGCCCGGGAAAAAGTAAAAACAGCTTTTTTTTACCCATCATTTATTTTTTGGGGAGAAATTTTTATGAAATGTGCCCCTTTTGTTGGGGCCCGCCATTTCTCTCCACGGTCCTGGTTGTACACGCATTAAGATTGGCTCAGATCCGACGAGAGAGTGGGGTAGCCGAGGTTACAGCCGGGTCATTTCATTTCAAATCATCCAATAAAAACATAAAATGTCACCAATGACCTCAGATTTAGCTAAAAATTTTTTTATTTGTTTATTTAACCATCCTAATCATCTGTACAAAATTTAAAAAAATTATCTCTAATAGTTGGAAACTATTAGGTTTACTGGATGGAACTTATTCTTGGAAACTAGTTGACATAGAATAATAGTTTAAAGACCTTTTTTATGTGATTTTTTCTCCTCTTTCCAATGGTGTAAACAAAAATTTTGAATTTTGGGAAATTATTCCAAAAAGCTCGTTTTTGAGCTTCCAGACGTCGGACGTGTCTGAAAAATATTAGCGGGTAAGAAACCATTATTTTTGTTCCAGATTATTTTAGTTGACATCTTTAGGGAAAATTTAAAAAAAAAAATTACTACGGGTACTGCTATGCCATTGGTCAATAATAACTTTTAAAGATTTTTTGTTTATCGATTAAAAAATGTCTCAAAATTTAAGTTTAACAAAGCATTACATATAAACATGAAGTGATAATTAACCAAATTTATTTTTCGTGTAATTTCCTGACTTTTCTGAACCTTTTGATGAAAAAATTATTGCTTTATGTTAAATATTACAGAAGTTATGGATTTTTTAATATAATAACGTCACCGAAAGTGATACCACGGAAACATCATTTTAACCTTATTTTGCTAAATTTCAAAAATTCATAACTTGAAAACTATTAGAGATAATTTTTTTAAACTTTGTACAGATGATTAGGATGGTTAAATAAACAAATAAAAAAATTTTCAGCTAAATCTGACGTCATGGGTGACATGACCCGGATGAAGTGGCGTGTAACGACTCAGCCCCAGGGCCCGAACTTTAGAAGGAGGCCCGTACCTACCGGTAGTGGGCCTAGTCAAGAAGTTAAGAGTCTTTTTTGCAGATTACTTTCTTTTTTTAAATAAATTTTAAAAAAATAAGATTTTTCCTGAGCCCGCCACTTTTTCCACGACCCTGAACAGGATTCTTCACAGATTTCGGATCTATTAAGATCCGCCGTATTATTTAAAATACTTTTTTTCAGCAATTACATTATCTTTTATGACTCAATATGTATTAACCCTAATAAAATTAAAATTTTAGCTTTAGAAACCCCGGAAAGCAAGGCAGGACGGTCAAATTTTGAGCTATCTCATCACTGGACCAAAAATTATAAAAAAAAAATATTTTAAAAATTATATTTCACACGATGTATTAATTACAATATTTTTTCTTTGAACCAATCTTACATAGCTTTCAAAAATAACCTCTGTAACAGACAAAATTTCCTTTTAGGAATTCCATTTTTGCTATTAAGGTACGGAGCCCTAAAAGTTAAGAAAGATGCAGGAATTTTGGTGAGTGTGACAGGTAGGCACACAAAATTGATGAAATTATTAGGGTTCCGAGATTTTTTTTGGGAACCCTAAAAAAGGAAAGTTCAAAAGAAATTTTGCACAAACATCATTATCGCATAACTACCCAAGGAGTAAAATTTTTAAATAAAAATATTTTCTTATTTTAGAGAAAATTTTATAGGATATGATATTACCAAAAGTAAAGATTTGAATGAACAGTTAAAAATAAAACCCCAATGAATAAAATAGTAAATAATATTCAAGAATTCAAGAGTACCCTGTACCAGTTCGTAGTCGAAATACCGATAAATATAACAATAGACTTATTTTGTAAGACGTAAATATATTTTTAGAATTTTATGTATGGAACGGTTTAAGTTCATATATTATGAATTTGATTGCATTTTTCACAAAAAAATCACTACAATTGACAATAATTATTATTGTTAAATAATAGAAATTATTCCACAAGTACATTATACTTTGTTTTACGTTTATTGTCTCTAACGAAATTGAAACAAACGTCGTCACTTGACAGTAAGACTAAATTATTTAACTAACTTTACAAACCACAGATATGATACGAATTAAAATTAATTTTGACCATGATGACAAGGGCGCCCATACTCGGGAGTAGAGGGGGGGGGGTCGCGGCCCCTCCCAGCTGATCATGTTTGGGAGAAAATTTAAAATCCGGGTCTAAAAAGGAACCCGAAGAAAGCAAAACGGCGTTTTTTTTGCTCGTCAATGCTATTTTTGGGGTAAATAAAAAATTGGGAATTGTTATGGTTACTTATAACTAGTTGCAGAGTTTTTGAGGTATCAAAGTCCAACAAAAAGGAAAGATGTATTTTTAGTAAGAGATATACATATTTTATTATATTAAGAAGATAAAATACTTTTGCAATAAAGATGGATATAGAGTAATTATGTCTAAACTCCCCCTATTAGTTGTTATATCTCTCACTCAGGTAATATTGAACGATACATACAATGTATAAAAATACACTACGTTGTAAAAAAAAGTAATCGAATTTGAAATAGTTTGCTTATTTATATAGTAATGCAATGATGTACCTACTTAAATAAGTAATTTTAAATTAAATAAATTTCCTATGAATGTTTTTCAATATGGGAACAATTTTTTCCGTCGTAAAAATATTTTGTATAATATTATTAAGTACTCCCTTATCGAAGCTGTCCAGATCTGTTTTATGTTTTACATGTTTTTTTCTTTCTTTTTCAGCAAAAATAGCTTCCGATCCATCATTTTTTTTTTTGCTCCACTAGCTATTCTAGTTAAAGTTGCCAGCGATATACCCGTAGCTGCAGTAACACGATTTTTAACTTGAGTTAATGGGATTTTCACACCATCACTTTCACTTTTCATAAACACTAACACATTTAAAATGATAAGTTTTGCTTGTGGACTTAATTAACATTTTATTTTTAATACTCGTATTCATTTCCATATTTAAATTAATTAAATATCAATAGATAAAAACCCGATTAAAATAGAGGGTATAAAAAAGTATAATAATAATCAAGAATACGATAAGTTAAAAAAAAATTGTTAAAATATCGAAAATTGTATCTCGCAGGTAAAGCACTTGACTAGCCAAAGCTAAGTAAAAGTACTGATTCTAAAAATTACAAATTTATTTGTAAACATACAAATTTTGTAAAACTAATAAACAGATTTTATTGAAAAATTCATAATAATAGCAATATTTACAAAGGTAGGTTTTATACAGGTTTTATGACTGTATCAGGTAGTTCAATAAAATTGAATACATTTCAATTAATTAACCACTGAAAAGTACAGACTTTAAAAGAGAAAATTGTAGACCGTTTTATTATTTGCAATATTTAGTAAATTGTTCAGAAAGTATAAAATATTAAAAATTAAACGTTACTAAACTACAAGAAATATGTAATATAATTAAAACTAGAAATACCTATGATAAGAAATTTAATGTTTCAAACCGACTTAATGCTACCAATTTTAAAATATTAAATACTAACAGGGAAATTTTTTATGAAAAATACCCTTACATAGTAATAATAACATATTTTGGTATTTATAAATACGATTTTTTTAATGGTGTAGACCCTTACTTTCATTTATTTAACGGAGTACTGTAGTAAAACTGGAAGTGGACTTTAGTCGCTCAGAAACTTTGCAACTACCTATACAAATCACTATTCCTGATCCATAATATTAGAAACATTCCTAACCCTTAGTTCTAGCCTCCTCCTACAAATTATCATATGGCCGCCCTTGCTTGACGACGTCATCAGTAAGTAATCGACAAAATATTACCTAACTTTCAAAATGTAAGGTACACTTTGGGAAGAAATCTCGTAATTTGTTATCAAAATTGTTCAAATTGTTCAAATTTCATCAATTGGCAGCGATTATTTCGTGTTTATAATGGTAATTATAAAAAAAATTGTACGTCGTGACGTCATCAGGTAAGTATTCTAAATTTTCACTCTCTATCTTTTTATCTTTGATGCTCATTTTATTTTTGATAAAATTAAGAATATTTAACCAAAAAAGAACCGACTTTCTTGAGGGCAATTTCCAATTTTTCACAACAGAAATGGATAATTCATTTCTAAATTACTTCAAATCCGCGAAACAATCAACTGTTAAGGCTTTTTAGAGGTAAAACACCTTTTAATTTTCTACAAACTATACACTTTGTCCTTTTTTTGAGGATCGACAACAAAGGACAATACGAAAACTACTCTACCAAATTCTTTTTTTTCGGTAAAGTAATAGTTATAGTACAATTATTTAAATATTTAATAATAGTACACTTCCTGTTGGGCGGTGATTTGTAATTTGAAACGGTATATGAACTTCAACTTATTTTTCATTTATTTTTTCAAAAATATCGTAAATTTCTAAAAAAAAAAAAGAAACCCAAAATAATTTTTTTTGAATGAAACGGCAGTATTGAAATTTGAAAAAAATTATTTCTACTCACACACACGCTCCATGACGTCAATAGTGTCCATTCTCTCTAAAAAAAAAAATTGAATTTATGAATGAAACTCGACTCTTTGTTATTTGAAGTAGGAGAATTTTTGAAAATTTTCAAGTACGTCCTACGTGGCTATTCCACCCTCCACACATTAATAATATTGATTTCAAGTGTTCCGATAATTGACTGTATTTCCGGTTGATTGTATCGACAATGATACCGGAAATTGAGTATATATTTGTATAATTTCCTTTTATTCTTAACTTTAAACACTTGAAATTTTGTATTTTAACGTTTACGACTGTAAAATGAATTCAGTGGATTTTGTATAGAATAAGTCGCGTGCCAGAAAATGATTTTGATTGATTGTCAAAAACCAAAAAAGCAATTTTTAAAACATAAAAATTAATATTATGGGTTTTTTTGAAGTCTTGTCCAAATGCCTTTAGTTTTCTAAGGCTAAATTTCCAACAAAGAAAAATTAAACAGTTATATGATCGGTCACTTTTCGTTAAAAACACAATATGGGATAATTCTCAGATAACGGGAGCCACCCAACAACTCATAGTTTTAAATTTTGATGAGTCCTCCTGAGATTGATAAGTTATGGCATAACTTGTATTCAGAAGGCAATCGACGCAGCTGAGGTGTGGGAAAAACGCGGGATTTTTAATGACGACATGGCGTCAGGACGAAGGTGTTTATGGATATTTGAAAGAATAATTTTTGATAGTTTAAAAAATTACTATAATTTTTTTTAAATATTCCATTGTATTCTTGTAATATTATATTAATAAATTAATAATTATTTTATTATATAAATAATAAATTGAATATTTTTTATAAAATTCTTGTTTTTGAAATATTAAAATGTCAACACAGTCAGTTTTTCCGTTCAAACTGTCATAAATTATTATTATTTTTTTAATAGCTAATCAAAATTATTGAATGAAATTAGTCATTCTTATGTTTTGTAAATTCTCTACATTCAAACAATTGTTTATTATAAATGTCACTGACATTTCAATATGTGTTGAATAAAGATAGACAGTATGTTAGACAGAAATCAATGCAAGTTTGGGGAACAAGGCGTGAATTTTCTTCTCCATGTACCTATACTATGCTTACTTGTTTCCTTAGTGTAGAACTTCCTGAAATTAATTTTCCCGTTTTTCCCCGAACTAATTATAACCAGGGCTGGGAAAAATGGTTCATAGAAACCATTTAAAATAGAAAATGGAAAATGGTTTCCAAAAAGGCATTTAAAATACAAAATGGAAAATGGTTTTGCTGAACCTATTTAAAATCGAAAATGGAAAATAGTTATTTAAAATAGATTATAAAATACAAAATGCTTTTTTTACTTTAAATTTATTCTATAAATTTTTTATCATTAACTATTAATATCATTTAAAAAAAAAAAAAAAAAAAAAAAAGTTAAGAAAATATCAAACGTACTGAAATTAAATAAATAAAGGCAGTCTTTCGAGAAAATTTTGTAAAGTTTGCATGATATGAAAACGAAACTTAACTCTTCAAATATTGTTACATAAAAATATTGTAAAATTTAATTCGGCCTTGGCGTATTCAAACCTTGAGGACACTACGACTCCAACTTCTCAATAAAATTATGAAAATCATCTACTCGAAATACAAAAACATTTCTTATCAACGTGTCTTAAAGATAGTAGTACACAACTTCAGTCAGAAAAGTTTGACTTAGAGAACTGCAACTCTAGTAACAAATTTAACTCAAATGACATTCCAACTCGAGTTATGAAAAATTTGAGTCAATTAAATCAACTTACATTGAACTTACAATTTGTTAGACTTCAAGTCGTTCAATTCAAGTTCTATAATTGATATTGTATACACATAAGTTTGAGTATACATGCATTTTCATTTTAAATGTAAAATGGATTCAAATTTCCATTTTAAATACAAAATGGAAAATGGTTTAACCGAACTAATTTAAAATAGAAAATGCAAAATGGAAATCATTTTAAATAGTTCCCAGCCCTGATTATAACATTACAAAGACAAAAATTACATCAATTAATAGCACTCCCAAAATCACTAGTCTACCAAAGGTTTCCAAATCAACGCCAATTTTTTAAACAAACTCAAATTTTTCTTTCAATTTCAACATGTTTCTGTGATTTCTTTTTTGATCAGTGACTCGCTTTATTTGCTCCAATTCGCTAAGAAAAAAAATTTCATTTAACGGTAAAATTAATAAAGGGACCGCCATTCGGTTCTGATTAATTAAAAAAAACCCAAAATAAATAATCATATACATATATGTCTTTATTAATAAAAATAATAATACACTTTCAAAATTAAAACGTAATCCAATCTTAATTATAACAAAATTAAGTATAACGAAACCTTTGTTTTTTTCTCGTCCTCGTCTTGGATGAAACTGAGTTATGAAAAAAACGCAAACAAAATAAAATCAATTACGTTCTTGAACATTATAATTAGTACATAAAGTTAAAATAAGAGATGTTGTGCCTGAAATTGTACTATAGCAAAACAATGATGGACTTGGAAGTAAGTAGTACCATCGGGAGTATAATACACATTTATAATATGTTTTTTGAATGAATATAGTGAAGAAGCTTCCTGCGAGAGAATGCATTGAAGCGTGGCGAAGTAATTTTTTTTTTTCGAAAAGATGTTTATTTTGTGGAGAAAATGGTTTTACGAAATTGCCTTTTTGTTTTAAAGGCCTTTGCGAAATTTATTGTACATACTAGTTTTGATTTCGAACTTTAAAATTGGTTTAATTTTGTTTTTCATAACTGAAGATGCGTTTCAATTTGAATCTATTGTTCGAAAAATTCTTTGGCAAATGATGAAGTGTCTAACAGAATAATTTGACTAATTTGGAACATTTTACGCTTTTTCCTGAAACAATAAAATGACGTGAGGACTCCCAGAAAGCCGAATTTACCTAAGGGTACTTGGGGCACTGCCCAGAAGTCCATGCCTAATAGAAACCTCTATAACTGAAATTTTACATTTATAAAGAAAAAAGAAAAAATTAAATTTCCTCCAAAGATTGTCCCCCTTCTGAACAAATTTGGTATTACTAAGAGCTTCTACTAAATTACTTTCCAATTTGGTCGCCTCTGAGGAAGCCTCCACATCAAAAGTGCCCAGGGGCCTCTCAAAAACAAATCCGGTTTTGGATCTCCAGTATCAAACTTTTTATCGTCTTGAAAACCTAAAATTTTTTCTAGGGCCATGGAGAGAAATGGGCCCGAGGAATAAATCATATTTCTAAAAAAAGTTTCCTTAAAAAAAATAAATGAGGAGCAAAAAAAAAATCATTTTACTATTTTTCCTGGGCGCTCTCCTCAAGCTCAGGCCCCGAGGCTACAATCCCGGCTGCCCCCCTTCTCTCCTCGGGCCTGATCTTTTCATGAATGATTGACTTTTAAAGATAATGTTCATACTTATTAATGAAAGCACCTAACGTTAACACTACAACCCATAGCAAGTTATTACCCAATTTTTTTTTTTACCTATGACTGCATACGTTAACACTACCATCCATGGCTATTGAATACCGAAAAATAATCAATCAATATTTTTCACATAAAGTATCAAAACTATATCAACATGTTAATCACAGACCGTAACTGATTGAGCAACGAAAGCCATCACAATCTACAAAAAAAAATATCCTCGTCATATAGGTGAAGAAGTTTCGTTCCCCGCACTGGAGTGTGCCCATTCGACCTCAACGTGTGCGAGACACCACGCTCTTTCCAACAGATATTGTTTTATGTTGAGGCTTCAGTGCTTTGTTTTTTTTTTTTCGTTTGTTTAATTATTATTTTATACTTAAATATTTTGTTTGTTTTTTGGATAAAAACCATACAACCATAAATAATCAGAATTGTGGTCTTAATTATTGAAACTCTATTTAGAGGTGATTATAAAGTTATTGCTCATCTTCCATTTTAGAAATAGATAGTTGAAAAAGTGCCAATTGAATTTAAATTTTTTCATATATTTAGTTATAGCGATTTGAAATTAAGCAAAATCGTAATTTTTTCAACATTTAAGAGGAGGTTTACTCGAGAGTCCTTAAAAATTATGTATTTTTCTAGAATTTTTTTCTCAAGAACGGAAGTAAATATCAATTTTAAAATTTTGTGCACATATTTATTAAGTATTAAACTAAGTACACAAAAAAATTTTTCAAGGAAAAATATAAAAAAGTATCCATTTTATAGATAGTGCAGTGTGACGATCCGAAAATCCAATGCCTTGTTGGTGGACATCCGAGCGCCGGTAATAAACCACCGAAATCCAAAAACAAAAAAGATTTATAAAATATATGAAGAGTACCGGCACCTCTACCTATAATATCAATAAATGGCTGAAAGAAAAAAAAATGGCGGATGTTTGAACTGTTGATTACAATTTTTGTCTTATTTTTCACTCTTTAAAGTAAATTTGAAAATAAAAAAAAATATTGAAAGTGTATCGAACTTAGGTAGAGGTGCCGAAGAATTGAATTATCTTTAAAATAAAAAATTAAAAAAAAGGGATCCATCGAATAGTTTTTGAGCTATCGTGTCCACCAGTTCCAAAAATGTAGTTCCGATATATTATAAAATATATACTTATAAATAAACGTATTTTCAAAATTTTATATTTAATACTCATTATTGCGTGAACTACGTTTTTTGAATTTTTTTTTTATAGAAAGCTGGATTCGGTTAATGTGCAAGAATCTTGTTTTTAAATTATTTTCAATAAAATTAGTTTGGGAACATATTCTACACATTGTTTGCTATCAATTTCAGTAAAAAAAATCGATTTTTTTATCAAATCTCAAGTAAACCTTCCCTTAAATTACTTTTAGCAAAATCACTTTGGGAATATATTCGACACATAATTAGCTACCAATTTCTGCAAAAAAAAATCGATTTTTTTTTAACGACTCTCAAGTAAACCTCCCCTTAAATAGATGTATAATTTCGGAAATACCGATTTTACGAGGAAAAGTGAAAAGAGAGGACCTTAATTTTTGGTATTGTACCAAGGAATACGAAAAAATTTATAAATGCAAATATGTTATTATTTTTCATTCGTATAAACAATTTTCGTTTAAGCAAAATCTGACCAGGTTGCCAAGTAGCAACATGAACTTTTCAGTACTATGTATGGGGTAAAATTATGTAACCAAATTCTGGGCGAATAATTTCGACCATTCAAATTCATCCTACCTGGTTGCCACGTCGCACTTTTATAATAAGCACTATATATGGGGCAACATTATATAATCGAATTCTGGGCGAATAATTTCGACCACTCAAGTTTATCCCAAACTTGCTCTAAGATCTTTTTGAAAAACTTTCAAAGCTTTTATGAAACATTTACCGTTAATTTTTAATTTTATTTTTATCCTAAAAATTCTGAAGTGTCCTGGAAACAATCCAACCAATTTTCGGCAAACCTGGCTAAGAACTAGCCCGCATTTTTTTTCTTGGCTTCAGGACACAGGAAGAAATGGCAGGCCTCACTGATAAAAACTTTTCCCCAAAAATATAGTTGACGAGCCAGAAAAAAAGAACACCCGAGCCAACACCTCCGGGCACCTTTCTCGTCGGACCTGCTTGACTGTCATGTGAGTGTTTTATTAATCAACTATATTTAGAAATTATAAAAAAAATACTAAATATATACAAAAAAGTAGGTGATATTTTAAAACAATGAAAACTTTTTTTTCAAAAATTTAATGGTGGGAATTCAACTATTACATGATGATTGGATTGCCCATTCAGATTTAATGGTTCACTCAGGCGTGTACTCAAAAATATTTATTGTACCAATTAAATTGCATTGGTCACACATACATACATACGTATACATATTGACGGAAAGACCCACGGGTCCACTGATCCACGGACGACAAGGTAAAACACATTATTGATTGAATCTATAAGGTGGGGTTATATGGATTAGATATTTTCCTTTATGAATGATTACTCATTTTATATAATTAGCCATTGAAAAGTAGGATTCTTCAGCATTATTTATACTTGATTAATAAGAAAATTTGTTGGAGTAAGAACAGAGCCGTATTGAGAACAACTAGTAGGTACTTAATTCTCATAATTTAATATTTTAATAAAAAATTGAATGTAAAGAATATAAAAAATACGCGATTACATAATTGTAGATTTTATACAGGCCCGTAACTGGGCTGGGGCACCCGGGCCCCTAGACAAAGGGCGCCTCTAAGAGAATACAAAAAATTCCAAATTTCTAAATTCCTTGGCAAATTTTAAGAGCGGTATTTCTGTAAAATTAAGGCAGGAAACGACTGACGAGCAAAAAAAAAAGGTTGCCGCTTTTTTTTGGCCCGGAGCGGCATAGGGGCTCCGAATGTACTTTCTGCCCCGGAGCTCCTGAAGACCTAGTTACGGTCCTGGTTTTATAACCAATTCTTTTCGTCTATGATAAAAAATTTTTGTAAAAGAATAAAAGAAAATCAATTTCTTGTAACAATTTAATCAAAGTTACCAAAATTATGCAAATTCTAGCTTTTTCGAGCGGACATTATGACATCAAATTATGTAACGATGCATCTTCCTCGCAAATTCTCATTTCCACGACGTAAAACGAAATGTTTCCCGGGATAAAAAGTAAACCATGTTCTATTGCGATGTATTTTTAGGCATAGTCAACTATCGTAATTACATTGTTTTGTTTTAAATACATTTTCCCTCGAGAATGAGATATTCTCCCGTGCTAAAAAGTAGCTTATGTCCTTCTCCATTATCCTAATTATATCTGTACAAAGTTTCAAATCGATTGGTTGAACTGTTGAAGCATAAAAGCCCGACAAACAAACAAACAGTCTTACTTTCGCATTTCTAATATTAATTAAGATATCAAAAATTAACAAAAATAAAACAACTTTAGTAAGATAAGTTTCATTTTTTTAAAGAATTCTTGCAATTTAATCAGGGCCAGACCTAGCCGAAGTGGCACCCGGGGCAGCTTTGAAGAAAAATAAATATTTCCTTCAAACTTTTTTCCTCCCAAAAACCAAGTGACGAGCAAAAAAAAAACGTGAAATACCTAATTTTAACGCCCTCTTAAATCACTTTTTGGCGCCCCCAAAACCTAGCGCCCGGGGCACATGCCCCCGCTACCCCTCTCCTCAAGATCCGGCCCTAAATTTAATAACAAAACTGAAGCTTCCACACGCAAATCATTCAAGCTTCATTCACTATTATCGTCATAATTACCTTCATAACTGAACTCGATGGTAGATAGGTGTAGAAAATACGTAAATTTAATCCTGACCTGTTCTTACTCATATTTATTACCATTTTAATATTTTTGGTAGCAAACAGAATCAAAAAATTAATTATTATTAAAAAAAAATTGAGTCAAATAAATGAACACCGCCACGCCAATCATCAGTCCGCAAAATCATTTTATCTCGATTACGTGTATCAATCAAAATCGATCAATTTTTATTGAAAAATAAATCATCTCCCAAGTATAACGCAACGAAGAAACGAACGAAATCACGCAAAAATTTTAATTAAAAAATCATATACCGACATAACTTGACGTCCCATAATTCAATACCAAATTATTTATAATTGTAGAGTGCGCAACGCACTACACCTTTTAACTGACGCGGCGGGAAGAAAATTGAAATTGAATGAAAATTATCTTGTTAGTTCGATTTGTAATTAACCGCGCCAAATTACAAATCACTCGAAATGAAATTAAAAATTTATCTGATCTTTTATTATTGTAGATTATTTTTTCAAAAAAATTATAATACTACTAGCCACTGAAATGAATATATGAGGGTATATTGTTCCCGAAATGAAATTTAAAATCGTTTTACTACTAAAATAATCATAATAATCCGATATCAAATCGTGTTATTGTCTATAAAAACCGTCTTTATGTTTGACATTATGAGGGTATTAACGAGTATTTTTATAGTTTTAATCAAAGAGGTGTGTGTATTTTTTTTTTTTTAGGATCGTATTTCAACGCAAATATATTAAATTCAGCCGCCTTTTAACAACTCCATTTGACGCTGCTGAAGCATTATTTAAACATTTATATTTTATATTTATAATCTAATAAATAATTTTAAATATTTTATTCTATTCTAATTTTTACAACTGCAGGTATGACAACTTTGTAACTTTAATATGATTTTTATAATTTCATTTTTGAATTAAAAGTGTATTCAAATTAAATCATAATTTATTGTAAAAAAGTTTTTATATGCATTTTTATAGCTATTTTTGATACCATTTAGGTGATTCGTAAAGTACAAATAAATCTTTTTCATTGGTCTGAACAGACCGTATCAAAAATTTTAAACAAATTTTTAATAGTGTCATTAAATTTAAACGTTAGAGATCCATAAAACTGCGATAAAGACTTTTTTTTCAAATACAAAGTAATATTTCCCGAAATAATAAAATTATAAGAGTAAGTTTTTAGTACCAAGTTTACTAAAGAATTTCTCATTTGTCCAAGAAAATTACAATGAACCGCGTGTTTTGGGGCCATTTCTATTGCACGCGAATTTTGTAATAAGTAAAAAAAATCAGTCGAGTGGAAGTCATACTTCCCCAAATAGTATTCCGTACGAGAAATTGTTTTTAAACATGAATTGAATTTAAAGTTGTTCGTTATATTATGAGAAATATTTTTTGTAGAAAATTTGATTTCTTTAATGGTTCAGGAATTATAAAGAAATAAACAATTAAATTGTTTATAACAATTGTCCGTGGTCCACACTAAAATTTTTCAGTCCTGAATCTATACCTGATTCTCAATTTTTTCAGTTTTTCCGGCAGGTTTTTACGTAAAATTTACATGAGTACTTAAATTTTTTCTATCAGTCACCCTTTTAAAGTTATGGCCCAAAATTTCTGTTTTTTTCCTTGGATAGTTAAAACTGTGTGCTTATTTTTCTTTGCAATACTTCTAGAAAGGTACCACATTTAAGGAGGGAGTTCAAATAAAAAAGCAACTTTTTTATTTATGATTATCTTGCTTGTTGAAATTTTTTTCAAATTAGGGAGGGTTTCAAATAGAAAATTTTGTTTTTGAAACATTCATTACTCTTCCCTGTGGGGGGGAGGGGGCCCTTTTTCACAAGTTTTTAAGCGTTTACAAGGAACGCCATATCTCAAAAAGTAATGAATATTTTTCAAATATTTTTTCATTATTTTATTCCTAAAGGACCTGTCCATAAAGCTGAGTATGGGTTTCAGGTAATTTTAAAAATTAACTATAAAATTGTACTCCCAAACTTCTAAAAATTATAAAACCCAGTTTTCTATTAAAAAAAAAAAATGTTTAAAAATACTTACAATTGTTCAAATGGAAAAAGCATACTCTACTTTATGCGCAATATGTTTATGAACAAAATAAAAAAAAAACTAAGTCTCTATCTTTTCTAGTACTTGAGATATGATTTTCCTTGTCGGGAAAAACACAACTTTCGGGAAACAGTAAAAAACAAAAATAATAACAAAAGAAGCCGTTTACTCATTGTTTATTAAAACTCTCCAGCCCCATACATTGTCCCCTCTTGTTCCTTTTTCTTTTCTTTATCCCGAAGATTCTTCATCTTCAAGTAGTTATATTACTGATAAAATCGCGAGGGGGGCGAGCGTTGTCTGCAAAGGAGCAGCAACCTGGCTGTGCAGCGGCTCACAAATAAATATTTTTCTACTTGAAAAAAAAATTTTTTTGATCATGTTTTATATATCACCGTGTTTGTAAAGAACCACAGAACAAAATAAAAACAAAAAACGAGATTCGAAAAAAATTAGTTTATTAGTCGTTTCTGGCGTGAACTCCTCCCTTAAAATTTATCCAAAGCAGTTAAATAATAATAAAAAAAAAAATTATCAAAAGTTCTTTTATACTCAAAAATTTTAAAAAATATATTCTCTCTACAATTTAAGATCTTATTATTCAACAGACAAGTGAAATAAACCTTATATTTGCGATAGTATAATTGAAAACATAATGAAAAAAACACCTGCATCAAAATTATCTTTCGGATTCTCATTACATTACCTATATTCCAAAAGAAAAAAATGCAATTCTTGAGAGTACCTATGGAGTTCTTTTTCATGTAATGAATATTCAAAAAGAACTACTTCAATTTGCAATAAACCGTCACATAAGATCTCTACAATTTTTTTTACATTTTTTTTTTTAAATATTATTCTTTAGCGAAGAAAATAGAAAATTAAAAGCTAACTCTTCAAAATATTAAAAAAAATTAGGTACTAATCAGTGGCGTATCATGCCTTGGAGGGGCCCTGTAACAGAATTAGTTGGGGGGCCCAAATGAAGGGTAAAGATTTCTCACAAAAGAAACAAAAATGCTCACATCAAATTAAAGTAAATATTTATTGATTATAAGTTATCGCTTCCTCCTAGTAATTGAGCTAGCCAAACAATTCAAATTAAATATACACTTTTCTTGTGTATGTTTAATATAATTTTTTTTTTTCGGCAAATTGATTTATTAAATCATCTATAACTGAAGACGGTTTCAGTTTTTCTAAAATTTCTGCCTCTATAGACAATAGTGACAATTCTGATAGCCGTTCCTGCCCCATCGAAGCCTCATTTTTTAACTTACCCATGTTGCCAACTTTTGGGCACACGCTTAAGCTGGGAAAAAAAGAGATTGCTTTTTTGACTCTTGTCATTTCTGAAGTGAAAACTCTATTATAGGCACTTATGACAGTTTTTTTTATGTTTTTTTCCCGGGAAGCACAAGATTAAGTAACATTGTGGATAAGATGACCCGAGGGCCCCGTATCATTGATACGGCTGATACGGCGGTAGCTACGCCCCTGGTACTAATGGTCTTTATCAACAGAGTGCAGTAGTTTGTTTTTTAAATTTCTAAATTTTACATGTTTTACATAATATCAAAAATACCCCTGTCGCAGCATCTGCATAACATAGCGAATTTCCAAATTTTGGGGACTGGCGGATCTCATCTAAGAACTGTACCTATTTAAAATAGTTTAGCTTTCTAAGAGTAAAAGATTTTTTAAAATCGGCTGGGTAATTAGTTTTGATATTTTTGGAACCCAAGAACCCGAACGGACTTTGTGCAGCATAGTTGTATCCATCTAAAATAATTTAGTTCTCTAACAGTGAAAAAATTTTCAAAATCGGTCGGTTAGTTTATTTTTTACAATAATGGGAACAGTAAACCCTGGCGGAAATCATACAACATAACCTTTATTCATCTAAAATAATTTTAGTAAAAAGTTTATCCTAACAGTAAAAAACGGGTCCTAGGGATCTCATATAACTTATGGTAGTTCGTAATATTCTTGTGGACATCATTTAATTACTTAATGAATTCAAATACTTTAACTTACTAACGGTGAAAAAATTTTCAAAATTTTCGACATTCGCTAAAAAAATCATTGAAAAATATTTGATATGTTTCGATCAATTAATGGTCAACATCAGCAAATAAAAGTTACTAAAATCGAAGAAAAGAATGAGTTATTTGTCCGTAGAAATTAAAATACAAATTCTGAAAACGAGCAAAGAAATATTGAAAAAACTAGATCGGCAAAACATTCTGACAAATAACACTACCCAACTAATACTTGCCAATTTGAATGAAACTTAACATACTTATTAAACAGCGAAAAATATTAAATACGTGTTTTTTTATTTCGGCTAAATACGCTTTTTAGGGGTAGAAAACACCATTCAACCTCTGTAGATGAAAACAGTTATAGCTAAATATTTTTGAAACGGCATATTTTTTGAAAAAAGGGCTGAGTACCAAATTTGTAGAATTTAAAGCGATGCACTTGATAGTGACCCTGAAATCGATTTTCAAGGTCAGTTGAAAATGATTAGCCATTGCCGAACTTTGACCATATCCTGTACCTATAAGCAGTAATTTCATGTATTGACTCAATCTATCTTCAAAATTGATTTGTTGCGTTATTTTTCTAAAATAAAAAAAATAAAAACCTGACGAAATGAAAAAATAGGCGCAAATTTATAGAAAAAATTAGAAGAAAATATTTTTGTAAGTAATTTTAGAAGTTAAGAAAAGATTTAATATCACTCCAATTGTAAGTTAAACATTAACTTTATGTTATATTAGAAATTTTCAAAATTTTTTAAAATTTTTATTGCTACTCTATAGTTATCATATTAGGAATTCAATTCAACATATGATTAACTATTATTTTTCCGATTGCGATTGAGCAAGTATTTTTCAAAATTACTTCTTGATCACTTATTTTCTATCTTGCATGTGAAATTCGTTCGAATATACTTTGAACCATTTAGGGATGAAAAGTAAACTACTCCTTTTGAAAAATATTAAATGATTTTCAAATGACTTTGGAAATTGACCTCAAGGTCAACTTCAAAGTCAAGTGCATCACGAGAGTCAAGTGCTTCAAGATCATCAAGTGCATCACTTTGAACTCTATAACTTTGGTCCTAAGCACTTTTTTCAGAAAATATATCGTACCATAATCCACTTCTATGTTGATTCCTGGTCTCTTTTCCTGCGTTTCTAATATTTATGTCAATAAAAAATGTGCTACCGTAGACAAGGATGAATAGGTACGCATTCCGACTTCACACCGTATTTTTTTGTATTTATTTTATGAGTACCTAATCTTTAATATATTAAAAATTTACGCGAAGATGGTCACTTTATCAGCAGTATCCAAAAAAATTTAAAAATATCGGTGGTTTTTGAAAAATTAACAAAAATCGTATAATTTCTTCTCTATGAAAAATTGGGGTCAAAAGAGACGAGAAAAGAGTAAATGGGGACAACCCGTAGGGTCGACCAAAATTGAAATTCTAATATAAAATAATTTCGAACTTTTTGTATTTATACATTCAAAAAAGAAATAATAGGTACTTGATGATTTTCTGTAAAAATAAACGTAGAATCTAAAATAAAGTTTATATACTCCTGTCGTTTACCCCTAAGTTTATATTCCTCCTATTCTTATTTTAGTTCAAAAAATAATTTTTCAAAAGACTAAGACATAATAATTAATAACAGTGAGATTCTACGTCCATTTTCAGACTTTTGTTTATTAAATTGCGTAAAAGCTAGTAAATGCAATAACAGATATGATGAATTTATAAGGATTTTCTTGTACTACAAAATCTTAAAAATATGGAAACGCGTACTTTTTTTTCGTTAATTGTGTTTTATTCTTTTGCACAAAATTTTACAAATACTTTATTTTCTTAAGAAAGGGAGGCAACTTTAGTCACAGATATGCCTATGAACAGTTTTTGGTAATCCGGGAAAAACGAAAACACTTTTTAAAATTTTTTTATTGTTAAAATCGAAATGTTCTTTTAAAGAGGGTTAAAATTACCATATTTTATATTAAAATTTTAACACAATCACTCCCTAATTAACGAGCCTTACTTAATATTAGCAAATTGAGAAAAAACACGTCAATTAGATTTTTTTACACAGATTTTATTTGTTATATAATTCAAAAGGATATTTTAAAAATGTGTATGAATGGCTTTCATTAAATAAATTTCAATATATTTTCCATTTATTTTAACAGTGGAATGTCCTTATTAGTGGCTATACTTTCAGCTTGGAGCGAATTAGACGAAGATTTTCTTCTAAAACCAAATTTAATAATTAATTAAAGAAATAAAAAAAAATTTGTGGATTTCTTACCGTTCAAATATAATCTTTATTGTATGTAAAAATGTTATTACATTTTTTCAAAAAACTGTAAGTAAACTGTAAAATTTTCTTTACAAATATGTTAAAATAGAGAAATGTTTCCTTTTTAATTTATTTTTAACTCTTTTTAAATGATTCACTTTAAAATTTTTTAATATTTCTTAATCGAAATTTCATAAAAGAATGTGTCAAAATTTAAAAAAATTTTTCTTTGTTAAAAAAAAAAAATTGAATGTGCAAAATTATTTAATATTAGAATGCTCTGATTATACAATTCTAATCATAACTGTATTGTCAATTGGATAAAAAATTACGTAAAAATATTATTGTTTGAATATGATTTAACGTAATTTTTATACGATTGAAGCAAACTCTTATTAATTTTAGGAAGGTGTAAATATAATCTAAATTCTGATCATATCACATAACAGATATCGTCGGGATTTTTTTTGTAAAAAAAAATGGAACAGAGATACATTATAAAAACATTTAACTGACAGAGAAATAGAATATAGCCGAATCGTTAAATTGGATTAAAAAAATCATGACAGGCTACTTATAAAGCGGCTTTTTTCGAATTTAGCTCGCAAAAAATGAGACAGAAAAAAAAAGAATGCGAGTGCGAGTGAAATGGAGAACGACATATTTCCTAGTTTTTCTCGAAAAGTAAGTAATTTAGAGCAACGGTATAAAAACATTTTTTATGCGTTTTACCTTTTACAATGGCTTAGTGTAAAAAAAAATTTGAAAAATTGCTTAATTCTGGCAAAAAACTCATTTTGTTGACAAAAAACGCCCGGAAAACCTACTTCTGGGCATCCGACGTGTCTGGCTAACGAACTCATCCAACGATTTGGAAAATCGAATTCGCACACAAAATTTCATAAGCATTAAACCTTTCGTTCGAGAGTTATCGCGCGGATACATATATATATATATATATATATATATATATAAATTTTAGTGAATATCATTTTCGTATTCTAGGGACCTCAAAACATATTTCTGATATGGTCTCGGGCTTAGGTCGCACCATGACACCTGGCGTAAAAGCTGAATTTCCAGTTTTGGAAATTCGCTAATAGTTTCAGTTGTTTTGTTTAGGTACTTCTTTTATTTTAACAATATTGTCAATCATAAGCAAATCAAAATATCAAGCTAAATATTTTGATTGCTTGATTGGTTTATAAGAAGACAAGCGTTGACCAATCACAAAAAAGTGTTAAGTGTGCACTGATGAATTCACAAACGCAAGAAAATCGATTTCTTGCGCTTCTTGCAATTACAAAATATACATAAAGACCTACTGATTCGGTATTAGTACAGAATCTTTCAGATTTAAATACAACCATTTAGTTACAAAGAAGAAATAAAAGTATGTATGCAATAAATATGTAAAACTGAAAGCGCTAGTGGTATTTATGAGACTGTCTAATTGGTTGTCGTTACAGGTTTCTTTTCGTAAAATTTTTCAATAAAATTAAATAAAACACTAGTGCACCATAGCACTTACGGCACTTAGTCTCAATCACAGAGAACAGAGGAAATACTGCTATCTCTGTACTGTTCTGATACCTGCGTAAACAAAAAATCCCTTCCACTTCTCCCCACTATGTTGTGTAGTTACACACTGTTTGTAGCCCTGTGGGTTTTTGTGTTTGCATATGTGTGAGTGGTCACACACACACAACTTCATAACACATATTAGCGGATAGAGTAACGTGCAGCTTAAGTAATAATGGTCTTAATAATACATAACAATTGTCGAGCATTTGGTGACCGAACGACTAAATGCCTTAAGCCAGGAGTGGCCAACCCGCGGCCCGCGGGCCGCATGTGGCCCGCCTTGAATTTTTTTTGGCCCGCGTAATTTATCATATTTATCCAAGATATGTTTAATTTCTATTGACCAAGGTAGTGAAAACCAATGTATTAAAAAATATATAAAATATGAGAACACATAATTTTATATGCGGCCCGCGGAGTTATGATGCGCGTCCAAAGTGGCCCGGAAGATCATTTGGGTTGGCCACCCTTGCCTTAAGCTGTGACAGACCAACAAATGACTCCAAGTGATCCACACTTTTTTGACTTTAGTTTCCTTCTAGTGTTCTATAGTCTCAATTGCACTAATTTTATTTTTTTCCACCAGATAGCGCAATTATATTGAACAAATACCAGAAAAATTTAAAATTAAATACACTTTTGATTCGTTGTAATCAACATAAAAAATGAAATAGAATCATACATCTTACTCTTTTTACATATAATATGCGAATTCTATTTTCTAAAAAGAGTATGATATATGATTCTGTTTCAGTATTTTTTATTGTTGCTTATAACGAGTCAATAGTGTAATTTGAGTAAGTCACGGTAATTTTAAAATACCCGGAATACCCCAATAGTTATTTTGAAAATTTTGAATAACAAAAAATTTAAAACTGGCCTTAGACGTCCAGTTTCTTAATCTGACTGTCAAATCCAACATTCAAATTAAGAAGTAAGTCAAATTATTTGATTCTGTTATCAAAACACCAGAAATCGGACCAGAAACTTGATTTGTTCTCAAACACCATGTTCTGATAATCCCAGTTTCTTTGTCTAAAATGGGTGACATCTTTACTGACGTCCTATTAGAAATGAATTTCAATTTTTTTGTTCCGTATCTTTTTGTCGGTTCACAGACTCACAGGCAACAAATTTTAACTTGGAAATGTGCGTTTTGGATTCATTTTTCAGCCATGTCTAAAACTTAAGATTCAGGTTGCTGATTGCGCTCGCTCGGTAAATTTCGAAAGAAAAAAACTTAAGCGTTGTATCGTTAAAAAAAAATAAAACTTCCTAGACTCAAATCTTTTCTTACCGTTGGACCCGTCTGAACTTTCTAGGACCCTGTCAAAAATTATGAATTTATCTGAATGACACTGTAAAGGACCGAATCACCTTTATTTTTACCTGCATACTTGATCATATTATGATCTTAAATGTGTATTATTTATTTCGATAACAATTATTCCCTTTGGGTGTCTTTGATTTGTTGTTTAGGGTGGGGGATTGGCTGTCATTCAAACGCACATAAGTGCCCTATGTACCCTAAATATCATATTAGTTTTACTCAAAACTTGGCCACGTGTGTGTTTACATACTTACACCATTCCGTCAAATTGAAAAGTAAACAATCGAAGTTGAAGTATTTTTTTTTTTTTTTTGTTAAATCAAAATTTTCTACATTCTTACGTGCTTAAGTGACTTTAATATCAGATTTGATTAGTTTCGTTTTTTTGAACATTGAATTATTGGTTTTGACTGGACTGTTCTTTTTATATTATTATATTTTTATTTTTTAAATTTTTCATTCTTGTGCAATCATGGTGGCAAAACCAGCGTATAAAGTTTCGGAAAGTCGAAAGGTAATTTTCATAATTTTTTTTTTCCAAAAATTAACTTTTAAGGGTTTAAAGAATAGTATCAAAAAAAACCCCAGTTTTAAAAATTTTTATTTTTTACAAGAATTTTATGGAAGTTTACTACCTGAAAAAAGTTGACGCGGAAAGTTTTTTATATATCTAAACTACTCCCAAATTGCTTGTTTGAAATCAATATTTCCTCCACTAGAAAATTAATTATTAAAAACAAAATTTCTGTCAATCTAATATAAATTTCTTTAATCTTATAGTTTTCTAAAAAAGTGTCTAAAATTGAATTGAATTTCTAAAAAATTATCTAAAATCTAATATAATTTCACATAATTTAAATGACATTTAAATAATTTTTTGTCAATTTTCATAGTTTTAAATTATCCTGAATTAAAAAAATTTTTTTTTTTTTTTTGATCCCTCGTATATATTGTTGCCATCAAGCCTTTCCAGACCCTGTGGCAACAAACTTCACACTTGGGATCAAAACTCCTACTTTAATCTCTTGATGTATAATATACTATTAATATTTAACTTTTAAATTAGATGAACCCACGTAACAGCAATTTATTAATGTAAAGAAATTGTATAAATAAATAATAATTTTAATAACCAAGATTTTAATGATTGAAATACTGAAAGAAAAATTGAAATACTCAAAGAAAAAAAAGAAAAATAATTAATTTAAAAAAATTAGGTTTCTATTGGAGCAATTGCTAACTTCAATAGAGCAATTTGTAAGCATTTAAAAAACAAAATTTTTTTTATTTTTCGACTCCAGTTTTTTTCCAATAAGCTCAATTATTTTAAAAATATATAAATGAATTGGGATTTATTCATTTAGATTAAAATTAAAATTTGATTTTTTGTAAATTTTAATCCATAAAACTAAAAGGTTGCTTTATTGTTTATTTGTCAAACGATATATCAGGAAACGATTTATCACTTTATCTATATCAGGAAATTTTTATCGTTTCTTAATATACTTTGTAACGATTAATGCGTCAGAAAATATTGATTTTTTTCAGTTTTTATTCTATTTAATTCATTCAATTGTTTAAAAATTTTACTTATTTAAATGTTTTCATTGTTGCAGATTCGAAAACCGTTAATGGAAAAAAAACGGCGCGCGCGCATAAACGACAGTTTGGAAGCGTTAAAACAAATGTTACTAGAGTCCGCCACCAATCTAACACAAACAGTTAGTAAAGGTTCAAACCAACGACCGGCGAAACTTGAAAAAGCTGATATACTAGAGATGACAGTACGATACCTACAAGGTCTTCATCAACGGTTGGGAAAAATAAATCACACTGAAATCAAACCAAAAATCGAAAAATCGAATAAAATTGAACCAACGAATCAAAATCAAACGAAATTTGTTCCAATATTACCAAGAACTACAGTTATACAAAAACCTTCAAGTCCTGATCTATCCTCAAACGATTCTAATTCGTCTTCGTCATCAATAATTTACCCAACAAATTCGGAAAGAAATTCAAGAGAAAATAGTCCTGTACCTTTTAAGGAATCTTCAGGGGACTCCCAAAGTCGTGAGCAAAATTCCGCAGAAAATCAACAATACATTATACGATCACAGTCTCAACCTCAGCAAAAAAGTATCTATTTTTCCCAACCAACAATTGCCGCAATATCATCCAGTGAAAATCACAGCGAAAATCGCTCGAAAATTGTACCCAGCAGCGTGCAACCAATCAAAATTACCCAGTTTGGTTTAACACTTATTCCAACGAAATTATCAAATGGTGATTTAGCATTTATAATTCCAACAGAAGCACCTCAGAAATGTACCACGAAAGAAGTTAAAATCGTTAAAACGACTACGCCTGCCGAAAATGTTTGGCGACCATGGTAACGTAATCCAAATGCATTGCAAATTTTATAAGGTCTTCCCAGTTTTAATTTTTTAAATTTTGTATATAAAAATTATTTTTTAAAAATTAAAAACTATTATCTGTGATATAAATGAAATGTATTTTTTAGTTTTAAAATGTTTGAAATATATTTTTAGTAAATTTAATTTCGATCCTTTTACTTAAAACTACCCAGTCCTGTCACGTGATCAAATGCACTTATGACGTCAGCAAGATAAATTTGAATTTTTGTAACTTGGCGGTAAACTTTTGATGGTGAATAATTGGACTTTTTTAAAAAAAAAAAAAGGGAAATGCAATAAAAAATATTATTTACTTGTTGCATTATCCAACATTTAAAAATACTTAAATGATAAGATATATGTGGGATTTCCAAAAATCGTTTTTCCCTGTTTTTTCCGTGAATACGCTGTATAATTATTTTAATCTCTCATAGGAAAAAAATATATTTATGTCTATATTTAAAAACTGCAATTTGGACTCATTAAAACGAGATGAAATAAACATCGAAAATTTTGCGGAATTCGTTTTGCAATATTTTTATCTTTATCTAATAATAGAAATTGAATTAACAATGATTTTCCCTTCTCTTTTGATTTCAATATCACTACGATGTGAAAGTTTGTTCGTTTGTTACGTTTGTTGTATCAATTGAGAATTGAGAATTGAGTGAGGTGATCAAATTCGTCACATGTGGTCGATTAATTCAAAATGTGTTCGATGTGTTCCGTTCTTTTCAGTTAACACAAGTGTTTTGAGTTTAATTAATAAATTATTCATTTTAATACATTTAAATTGTTTATTGTAACAAATTTCTATGTTGAAATAATATTTTTGAATTATTTAATTATTAATTGACAAATTATTATTGATTGTTGCATAATTATTTTATTTATTTGTGCATTTGATGGTAGTGACGTGCGACACTGAATAGGTAAATCAAATATCCGAAAAAAAATGTTATCAGTAATAGCACGTGTTAAAAGCTTAAAATAGACCAAATAAAGATTATTATGAATAGAAAATTCTTTGAAGGAAATATAAAATATGTTATCGTTAGGAAATAAGAGGAAATATTAATTGCATCATTTTTTATTAAAGTTTATAATTTTTGTGTTACATAATTTTTGAAGGTTTGTTTCAGTTTATGAAAAATTTTCAAGTAACTATACCTAAATATTTACTAATATTTTCCAAATTTTTTAAATAGTAAACAAATATTTTGTTATTCAACATTAATATTTATTAAAACTCGATTTGTTTTCCTCTTTTATTAATATTATTTATTTTAGATTATAATATTAATAACAGTAAAAACCTACTAGATAATAAGAAATTTGATACTGATTATATTATGACCTTACGCTTACGTAATAAAAATTTTTGAGGTATCTAAAGAACTTTTTTGCAATAATTTGATTATTTTTACTCTAAATAATAGATATACAAATGAAGTATCGTTAGTATATTCTTTCCAAAAAGCCTTTTCTCAGACGAAAACTACCTACTAGAAAAGAATACCTGTTCTTTTTACAGGTTAAAAAAGTTTATGGTCTTAGAAAAACTTATCAATATTGATTCAATTTTTTTTATTTATCAAATAGTATTTATTCCGGAAATAAATATTTAAGCTATTTAAGTACCTATATAACTTCTGTAAATATTGCAACTATAGTTTCCGATACTTATAAGTAATTTACCTTAGGTAATATTAGTATTTATTTAAATATTTTTTAATTAAGGTAATTTGTAATTAATCAATCAAGGTTTTATTTTTCAATTTTCTTTTTTTATATTAACATACGGTATTTACGATTGATTTCAAAGCGAATTAATGAACTATTATTCACACACTGATATAGCTAGTATTGCTAATACACCTTTAATTACGCCGCACAGAAAAAGGTCGAGTATTCATCAAGGCCAAACTGAATTATTACTATCATTAATATCTAGAAATAGACAAAATTACAATTATTGGACTGATAAGCTATGAATGTACGAATCGTATCAATTCCTCAAAACGAATTTCAATTCAGTGTTGCTATTTCAATAATTAATCCAGTCATTTAGTTATTTCAATAAAAAAATTTATTATGAACTTTACAAAAAAATATTTGATAGATTTGAGCGTTACTTTATGGTATTCCATTTTAAAATAAAAAGACAATTTTTTACTTTACTAATACCACTTTATTTAGAGTTTTAATTGGCTGTGACATTGACGAACAGTTCGTCAATGACCATACGGGCCGAAACATGTCACAGACAATTAAAACTCTAAATAAAGTGGTATGAGTAAAGTAAAAAATTGTCTTTTTATTTTACAAAAAAACTAGAAATTAGCTTTTTATTTAGGTCATCTAGTTTTTTATTATTTTTGACTTTTTCAAACAAATCGTGCATACCTATATGAATATCTTTGAAATTAACGCAAATTCGACTGTGTAAGAAACAATTTTTACCTCCATTAACCGGATGCGAGTACGTCTAGTGCGTATGTGTACGTATATGGATTAGGTATATTTGTTCATGTTTTAACTGGTTGCATTTGTAAACGTTATATTTTTGTATAAGTACCAAATCTCGTTCATGATATTGATTTGAATTTAAAAAATTTTGAGTTAAAATATTAGTTATAAATACTACCTACATTATTTAATGCTATTATTTTCCCTGCCGCTGTTAAGCGGACACCTCTATTGGTCGGACGAATTTTTGCGTGACACTGCTGTCCGGTTAACAGAGGTTCTACTGTAATAATTAACCGTTTTGAAGTATTCTATGCCTACATGTTGAGCTAGGAGGTTTTTAAATAAGCACGAATTTTTTTTTAATTTTTTGATTAAATCCACAGTTTAATAAAAATGGAAACTCTCAAAAATCTCATATGTATATATACCCGTATTTCCCGTGTTAACTGTAGATCAATATTGTTTTTATTTATCAATCAAGTAGTAAAAACGCAAACATTTTCATAGTGCTATAATTCATAATTTATAGAATATTCCAGGTAATTACTAGTAATTAATAAGTCTTATTTAACAATTAAACTTAATCTCATTATAACTGAATCATTGTCTCATTGATTAAAGTATTGACAATATTGTATTTTGACAAGTCATTGAATTACATTACAATATATATGTATGTACCTACATACTTTTGATAATGATATTATTGATATTAATGATAATTGATAGTATTGATAGTACAAATTATTTCATGTAATCATTATTAATTGATAAAGGCCAAGGTCAAATTTATTGCTTTGTTTACTACTATAAAAAAAATTGTCTGTTTATGCAAAAAAAAAAAAAAAAAAACAATTCATTAAAATTTTTGACTTTTTTGCGTATATTTAAATAGTAAATTAACCCGAATTTTCCTGTAATTTCGTTGGAATTGTTGAAAAGTGATTGTCCGATTTAGTTAAAATAACAAAACCTAGTTTCTAACTTTACGTCTTACATAAACAATATTAAATTACTGCATCATGAAGTCAGTGGAATCATAAAAACTTTGCATTGTCCGGAAATATTTAAATATTTTTAACTACTCATCCAGTAAATGGTGAATTGGTAATTATTTTAAATCAGTGGTTCCCAAAATGCGACTCACAATTCCACATCATCTGGAATTCGTAAATTCTTGTTGTTTTACATCGATTTTACAAATCAGTGGTCTTAAACCTGTTTTTTACTATGCAAGTTTCTCAAATTCCTTCAGAAAATTTCTGCATGTAATTTTTCTGTTGTTTTTACAATTTAGATTTTGTGGAAAATGAAAAAAGCAGTATCGAAAACCTCTACATATTAGCAACTTCAAATTTCTAACTTCGAAATTTCGGTTTTTTGAAATTTGGTGTACATGATGACGTCATCAGGTTCAGTTTTTTCAAGTTCAATTAATAGAGCTATAAAAATGAAATGAGCTAGTCCGTTGGTAAACGTTGGGTGATTTGCGTACGAAATTTTTATTTTCTGTAACTTATTTTCCGAAAGTGATTTTTCCTTTTTTTGTGAGTTATTTGTAAGACTGCTATTTTTAATTTGTAAGTTAGAATAGGAGATCGACCAAAATTCGTTCTGAATCAACAAAAGGGGAGTAGTGGTGGTTATGGGCCTGTAGCTGTTGATAGAGGGCCCGAGAAAAGTCAAAGGAGCTTTTTTTGCTCGTTACTTATTTTTTTAGGGACAATTTAACTCATGCGTATCAAGTTCCATAAGAATATTTTATAGTTTTTTCACTTGTACCATGGAAAAAAGTTAGGAAAGATTTTTACACCAAAAAAATGATACAAAACATTTCATTGGTCATTTCATTGTAGGTAAACACGTTAAAAACGAAACGAAAATTCGTATTGGTCAATTTAATTGATTTCAGAACCATAGTAACAATGTACCTATTAATAAATAATGATATGAATTATACTAATTTATTTTATTCCTTAAATTGTCTTACCGTATTACACTTGAGTTTTATATTTTTTCTGAATTTTGTGTTTTCTACAACTCAAATTTCTTGCCTAAAAGCAATTTAACTCGAAGAACTGTCAACTAACAAAAACGCTTCAACTTCGCTGTCGCGTTTTTGTTAGTTGACAGTTTTTCTCGTTAAATTCCTAGACAACAAATTTTCGTTATATGTATATAAACTAGAGACGATCGATATATCGATAACTGTTATTTTGTAACTAGTATAGAAAGATAACAGTTATCGTCAATAACTGGAATACCCAGTAACTGGTTACTTAAATAACTCCTTTGGAAATATCGATAACATAGGTCAATATTAATATATTCGAAAGCAAGGATCACAGTAATTTATTTTAAACACCTACGGAGAATTTTAAAATAATAACGCCCCAGGTAAGTTACACATTTTCTATTGTAGCACATTTAAAAAACCCTTAAAAATCAACTATTGTCTATTGTACAGTTATCTATTTGTATTTGTAATTTTGTATCCATAAAATTGTTAAAATTGTGTATATAAAGCCTAAATCCTTGTATAGACAAGTATTTGAACACATATTGCAGATTCTTTAGTATCCGTCAGTATTATAGATCTGTGCATATTTCACTAACAGAACCGTTTATACGCATATCGAATATCTTACAATATTATGTTAAAATATCCAAATACCATACCAATTATTATAATAACTGTTATAAATAACAATTATTTTTCAGTAACTATTGCAATAACAGTTATTAGAAAATAACCGTTTAGCTTATTTCTAATATAAACCCAAATTTATTCGAAAAAATACGAACCTCTCGTGTAATAATAAGTGAAAATTTTTTAAAAAATATGGTTTATTTCCGGAGCCCGCCATTTTTCTCCACGATTCTGGTTGAACACCACTTAAACCACAGGGCTTAAGTAAACAGACACGTTTTTCTTTTGTGTCCTTTCTTATTTTAAAATTGTTTTCTTGGCCTTCCAAATATTTTGATATTTACAATTTAGTCTACCAACTTAACATTTTGGGAACCCCTGTTTTAAATGATAATGAAAAAATAAATGACGTCAAAACAATTTAAAAATAATTGAAGTACCTATCCATATTGAAAACACATCTGGAAAATTATTTTTTCTATTTAGATAAATCAATAAAAACGTTTTAATTTTGAATAATTTTTATATTATTTTAAAAGTGTGTGTATCTATGCGGAATTGAAAATACATAGTAGGTGGCGCGTAAAATGCACCTGTACGATTAACCCTAGAATCATACGTTGGTCTACGAGAAACGTTAATCATACATCGGCGTCATTTTGACGAATGGACTTTTTACGGAGAGTTTTAGAGTTTATTTGCAAAAAACATTTTTTTTACATAACAATACTACAAAAGCGAGTAAAATAATTAAAAAAATTGGATTTGGAAAAAATTTCTTAATATAAATATTAATTAATTTTTTTAGTCTTTTTATCAAAGCATATTTTCATTATAAAAATTAAAAAATAGATAAATACATCAATTTTATCATAAGACATGTCTTTCAAATAATTAATTTATGAATTATTATGAGTCGGTTATTATGAGTCGGCGATTAAGGCACATTTGTAAATTTTCTAAAATTTGTTAGTAATTTTTCGAATAAGATCTCAAAAAATAATAAAAATTAAAATATTTTCCACAAAATAAATTGTTAATCTTTTATTAAGTCACTTTAGTGATGAGCAAAATTAGTCTTGGTCTTGCAGTCTTGTCTTGGTCTTGCATTTTTTGCAAGACCAAGACCAAGACCAATACTGCATTTTGCAAGACCAAGACCAAGACCAAGACTATAAGTATGGTTGCAAGACCAATACCAAGACTCAAGTGAGCAAGACCAAGACTATAGCAAGAAAAAAGCAAGACTCTTGCTAAATTATTTAAATAGTTTAAAAGTATAATTAATACCGTAAAGAGAGAAAATTCTGATTTTAGAAGGAAAAAATTCGCTAATAAAAAAATGCAAGAAAGTGCAAGATTTTTAGCAATACCAAGACCAAGACCAATACCAAGACTGCATTTTGCAAGACCAAGACCAAGACCAAGACACAAACTGCTCTAGCAAGACCAAGACCAAGATTCTTAATGCAAGAACAAGACCAAGACCAAGATTGCCAAGTCTTGGTCTTGGTCTTGCATTTACTCATCACTAAGTCACTTGAAACGCATTCTTTGGTTTTCAATTCAATATATTAAAACTTCAATATTATGTCGTCTCTATAAGTCAAACAGCTGTAGTCAGCTTTCACATTATCATAATCATTGAATAAATTAATTATAATATCCATATCTTTAATAAATTTTATAGAAAAATTCGGAAATCTTTTATATGTGAAGTACAAAATCTTAAAAAAAAAACATCGGTTAATCATACATCGTCGTCCTTTTGACGCACCCTATTTCAATATAAACAAAACGACAGCAACTATAAACAAAATTTATACATTTGCTGTGTTATAATAACAAATAAATTAGATAACAGAAGTTTCACAACAAGCAGGAAACGACAAGTGGAGCAGGTAGAGAAGTTCATTCGTCATTTTGACGAGTACGTATGATTCTAGGGTTAATAATAACTAAATTTATTACCATTTGTTTTAATTTTCTTTAAACCCCCCGAGTATGATAAATTTTCATAATTTCCAGTCACGCATATCACTCAAATTATTATATTTTATCATTTTTGTGTACATGATGTCCAGTGATGTAGAAAGAAATTTAAACACAATAAAGATAGTAATGTCAATTACAGCCGACTTTCATTATCAGTCCGCGTACGGGACTGTAGGAGAATATAATTCTAAGAATTCCTGTACCCCCACTTGTGCTTAGTTGTAGTCAACCGCCGTAACTCGCACTTCCCCTACTTTTTAAGCGTGTGAGTGTGTACTTATTTATAATCAAACTAGACGTATACCCGATAGAATTTCCTATCGGCATCATTAGGTACTCACTCACTGCTCACTTTCAATGTTTTTCAAAAGCCTAAATACCAATTTCCACGTTTCTAATTTCAAAAATGACGAACTTCCCATACGAAGTTTCATAAATTTCCAGAAACGTTTATACAACTGACTTTTATTTATAAATAAAAGCCCAAACTACAATTTTCATATCTCCTGTCCTACATTTCGCGCTTCCAAAGCCAACAGTTTAAGCTGTGCGTTATCTGTCAGTCAGTGTTAAAGATTTATTAAATAAGATGTTATTTATTTTAATAGTCATAGTATAACATATTTTTATATACCACTAACTTCAAAAATAACGAATTTACATACAAATTTTCATCTCCTATTAAACCCACTTAGGGGACGAATTTTCAAAAATCCTTTCTTAGTGCTCACCTACGTTACATAAGGAACTCCTATGCAAAATTTCATTCTTCTAAACCCAACGGTTTAGGCTGTGCGTTGTCTGTCAGTCAGTCAATGTTACAAATTTATTAAGTAGATAGCCCGGACATTTAGTATAGTATTACCACTTGTTAGAAGCGGCACAAAATCTACCTATTTTTAATAAATACATTTACTAATATTTTCTAAATGCGTTCTCTAGTTTGTGTGACAGGAGTTACGACACTGTCAACATATTTCTTCAAAAAATTTTTTAAAATCTTTTGTAGAAATTATAAATAATATTGTTAGTCAAACAAAGTTTGTAATATAATCGGCTCAATGAACGAAGAAAACTTGTTTTGTTCAACTACACATGTATTATGTAAACACGGACCTATAAAAAAATTATTTTAGTGAATAAAAATATTCTGACAGGATGATTTATGAGTTGTACTATTAAACATCAACACCAATGTTCCGGTCTTATAACGAGAGACTGAATTGAATTTTTTTCGATCATGGAATGATTACAATAGAAATATAAATCGGCGGACTCATAACGAGAGTTGGCTGTAATATCATTCTCTGAATATCATTATCATTAATGTATCAAGAAAAAATACACATTGGATCTTTTTATAGAGAATTTACCTAACTCATGTATACATATATTAGTCCCATAAGAATATTGTAGTTTTTTACTTTTGCCGTGAAGAAAAGTTAGGACAGATTTTTATAGCGAAAAAAATGTTAGAAAACCCTTCATTGGTCATTTTATTGTAAGTAAACGCGATAAAAAGTTTTTAATGATAAATTTGACTGATCTCAAATCCATAGTAGCGAAATATTCTATTATAATGTGAATTATATTAACTTATTCGTTTAAACTAAGCGACCATGTATAAGAGTCTCTAGTCTTTGAAGGCACCCAATGGCAAGTTAACAGTATGGGTCTGTTTCCAAAATTTTTTTTATATCTAATGTCAGTACTAATCAGATCGCCAAAAAACAGTTCAAAGCGATATTAATAACTGAGCAATTCCATGTATAAGTCGATCACCCAAAAATGGCATGTTCGCCAAATTTAATTTCCCTTTGTATATAATAAGTTTAAGATGTGTTGAGCTATGAACTCGAATATTATTGAATTATCTTTTATTTTGTCGGAGTTATAATTATTCAAAGTTGCGTTCAAGGTCACAAAATGGGGATTCCCCAAAATATTTTATCAATTTTTTCAGAGTCTAAGAATAATTAAAAAATGATTACATGTGCCATTGAATGTACTTTACATACACTTTCAATCAGACCGATTTTCGTCCCAATATATACACATATATTGAAGTAATCGCAACTTTTATTTTTTTTTAATCGCTTATACTGAAAATACCCTATCTTCGATTTTCGATTTTCTCTTTTTAAATGAAAGTACTCAGTCCCCTCTACAACGTGGTACTTGATTTTCTTGGTTTTTTCGAGTTTTACGGATTTTACGGGGCTTGGTTTTAAGAAATACGTGAATTTTTTACCTAAATCATAAAATAAAATATTATAATGGAATTATAACTATTAAAGTTTAATTGTAAGTGTAACAGTTATTTTTTCCACGTCTGTACATTAGATATTTATATCCGAATACATGAATTCGACTGAATAATTAAAACATTATAACTAAAACACTTATTAAAAATTTATCGAAGAATAAAGTAAGCGTTCTATAGGTACATAATTATATTCTGTAGCAATTGTATTATCAGTAGTAGTAGAACAAGGTGATGTTTCAAGTTTAAATCCAATGAAAGTATTTTTTAGAAAGTTAAAAAATTACGTAATTCTATGTTGGAAAAAAATATGTTCTAATTTTTGATAATGAAATTCTTTTAAAAGTGGTTCGCATGTTAGAGATTAAGTAATTGCTAAATTCCAAAAAAGTCTATAAATTTTTGTCGTAATTGTTGTCGTTTAGTTAATATTAAGTATGGCTGACATAAATTTCGATATTTGTCTCAATTTTTGAAATATGTAAAATTACTAAAATAGTCATAAGTTGTAGATTTTATTCTTTAAATGTTCCTACAGAGTTAAGAGTTCTTTTTATCATTTAATCCTTGATGTAAGTTATTTATTTAGTCGATTAAGTGTTAATTTTAGTGTTTTTGGAGAATCCCTGATAGCTGCATGTCAAAAAAATAATTTTTAAAAATGATTATCTCACAAACTATACGTCCGAATTAGTTCAAATTTTGATATTTTGTGTATTTTATTCTTTAAAAGGATCCTTAAACATAAAAGTTTAAGACCTATTTTTAATACATTCGTTCCGAACAGAAAATAAATATACCCCTGTCGCAGCATCCTGCATAACATACCGAATTTCCGTTTACAAAAATTTGTTTTTCTCGGAAACTAGTTGACATAGAATAATAGTTTAAGGACCTTCTTTGTGTGATTTTTTCTCCCAGTTTCAATGGTGTAAAAAAATGTCGCAAAAATTTTTGAATAAGGCATCGGAAATGTTTGGTTTACGAACTCGTCCAACGGTTTGGAACTTCCAATATTTTCACCAAATTTCGTAAAAGTAGGACATTTCGTTCGAGAGTTATCGCGCAGACACACACACACACACACACATATATATATATATATATATATATATATATATATATATATATATATATATATATATTAGTGAATATTATTTTCGGTTTCTAGGGACCTCAAAACAAATTTCTGCCATAGTCCCGGGCTCAAGTCGCGTTATGACAGTGGCTGTAATAGCTGAATTCCTTCTGGAAATTCACTAAAACCATTCCTGGTACGCCAAGTAATTTTTTATACTTTATAACGTAATAGAAAATATGACGCGTATATACAGTAGTGGCGGTCTAAATTAACAGTAATTGACTATTTAACTAATTTCGGGAATTAACGTGATTTGTTCGAGGTATTAAGAACTAAAATTTAGTAATTTAAATAAGGTACCTTGGCACTGGGAGCTTAAATGGTTAAATGCCGAAAGGCAAAGGCCAAAAAAAAAAAAAAAAAAAAAATAAGGTACTTATGACTGTGTCTGAAATTTGTGCCAAATGTTGAATAAATCTTTTTACTAAATATGTTTGATTTTAATAGTCAGATGTAAAAATATTTGATAATTATTAAGAAATTTTATTTTGAAAATTGTTAATTTTCAACAACGATTCAAATAACCGATAATGCGCCATTATTTCAAAATGACGTCACAATTTTTAAACAAACGTGTCGATTGTGATAGTTTTCATCTGCGAAACCAAATTATGTTTTATTTTAAATATTTCCATTATTAGCTTTAATACACAGTAATAATAATCGACCAGAATTTAAAAGAACACCAAGATTTGAGGTTATAAAAATTGACATTGACGTTTGTTTTCAAATTGTGACGTCAGTACTGTGAGCTAGCTTTTTAATTTTTTTTTTGTCAAATATCGTATTGTGCATGTTGAAACTGTGTGTTTACATTACAGATATATTTTCTTTTTCAGATTTTTTTATTGGGTTCCTGAATTATTTCCAAAATGTGTCCCCTATATCCAGTACATTTTATTTTAATGTACGCCTTAATGCTATGCCCATTGTGGCTATTCACATGTGTCATAGCCTATCACATACCAAAACTTGGTGTTCAGTACAATATAAATGACACAAAAATTCATATGGATGAAACACGTCAAGTTGAATTCACCGTTTATAATTTACAACAGGATGATTTTCAAGATCATGGATCATATTTACATGTCTACAGTATAGATCCAAATATCGTTCAGACGAATAAAAAATTTATATTGTCCACAAGTGGACAGTTAGGTGACCAGTTTACCGGTAGTTTTAATATAACCGGAAATTGGTTAGGTAAAACGGAAGTTTATGTGAATTTTACAAATTCGAAAGATGAACGGGAAAAAATCGAACAACCATTACCGGTTACGGTGATACGTAAGGATCGTATTATCGATCACATATTTACGGCATCTGTTGCCACATTAGTCAGTATTATTTATGTGCATTTTGGATGTGCGCTGGATTGGACGTACGTGAAAGCGACAATTAAACGACCAATTGGACCAGTGATTGGATTTTTTTGTCAATTTGTGATTATGCCAGTGGTAAGACCACCCTAGTAATTAATTGAATGAGCCATTTTCTCAAAATATGGAACAATCTGTCACCAGGGCGGCGACACAGGTATTTGAGATTACATCTCTATGATCGAGATATTACTTTAACCAACCAAAAATAATCTTCTGTTAATTTCACTTTAGCAACGAAATTTTCTAATTCGGTTACCTAGGAATATTGTTTACTTTTAGAAATTAATATTCCAACTATAGAGATATAGTTCCGAATAACCCGTGGCGCCGCCCTGGTGTTAAACAATTTTTTTTTATGCGGTTACATAGCAATTTTTAAATTAAAATTTCAATCGTAGAGATGTAGTCCCAACTAGAGATGTGCTCGTGAGTACATTTTTACTCACGATCACGCACAGTCACGAATTAGCTTTTGTACTCACGCCTAATCACGAACGAGAAAATTTATTTCTTTTCACACTCACGCACGATCACGAACAAAAAAAAAAATGCTTTCACACTCACGCACGCTTACGAATTAAGCATAAAAACTTTTAAATCTAATCGCTTGAATTTTGAGTGAAAATCACTATCGTTTTAACAGTCAGTTAAAATTATGTCCTCACGATAAAATCAGAAATACGGTTAGTACTGTTCACTGAGATTAATACTGATGCAAGTTACATACTATTTAATTTTTTCTGGAAAGTGAGAAAATTTTCAAAATTTTCCATCTGATGATTTATTGTTTAATTTTTATTCTTATTGTACTGTATTTGTATATAAATATGATATTTCGCACAACCAAACTAAATAATATATGTAGTTTTTTAACAAAATTGTGGCAAAATATTTTTTTAGTAGATACCTATAAATACATACATAAATAATAAAATTGAAAAAAAAAACTAATAATGACAATAAACAACTTAAAATGTTGAAAAAGATAATATTTCCTTAAAATTAACCCATATGTTCTTTATATTATTCCTTCATAGAATGATAGATCATACTATTGAAAACTAAAACTGACCTTGTAATATTTTCAAATATACGCATTAACTCAGTTACTTATTGCATATAGAAATAATTGGAAAACTGTCAACGAGTGGAAGGAACAAAACAATTGTATGTAAATGTAGATCTATAAAGTTAAAATCATTAATGACATTTCAGCAAATGCACTTTAAGAATAGTCTGATTTTTAAACACCAGATGTCATACCCTCATTCGACAGATCCCAATAGGTTTTCGGAGTCGTTCTTTTCATTTTTATCAAAATGAGATACGTAAGACTGCTAGAAAACTGAGTTCTGTCGAATCAGTAATATTTCCAAAAGAAGTTTTGTTATTTTTGTAGCAAAAATGAAAGTTCACACCCAAATTGCCCTAATTCAATCAATAGCCCTATATCAAATCCCAATTGTCCACCCTATTGATTTTTTACTCTAATTGAATAAAGATATTCGATTTTTAACAGCTTTAGAAGGAATCCAAAATAATTTTTAACTTATCTTCATCTTTTCTTAAATTTTTGTTTCATAGGAGCCATTTTAATGTAAGAATCAATTTAATAGTAAAATAAAATTGGCAATCGTAATTTTTTTCTATTTATAAAAATTATCTGTAATTTAAATTGTCCCACGACTGTTATCAAATTGACATTCTGCGTGAAGAGACTCTATTGAGGACAATTCCGCCTACCATGACGGCTCTGTACACATGTAGAAGTCATTAAACTGATTTTTTTCTTTGTTTTCATCATTTTCTATATTTTTATTAATTTAATCCAGAGAAAACTAAAAACAACAGTTTCGCTATGAGCGTTAATGGGTTAAAGAGGAGTTATATATTTTTTATTACTCATGCGGTAGAAGTACTAACTTGGCGCACACATTTCTGTACGCAAAATAGCTGTTTGCCCACTGTACTCTTCCCGCATACTTTTTTGCGTGTGGAAAGTAACTTTCCACACGCAAATTGGCAATAAAACACGCAAAATTTAATCAAAACACGCAAAGCCGCCTCTTAATTTTTCATTTAATAAATATTTCATAATTATTTCTATAGAAACCACCAACAAAAATTTAAACGATAATAATTAATTCAGAAAAAAAAGACGAACACTTAAAAATATTATTTTAAAAAATAATAAAAATGTCAAAAATAGTGATAATAATAGAAAAAAGTATGTGAAATTCGTAATAAAAAATAGTATGTGCAACTCGTGCGGGATTGTCGATTGCTCCACTCAAGCGAATGAGCGCACTCACTACGTTCGTGCGCTCAACTTCGCTTTCGTGGGCAATCGACAATTTCCCGCACTTATTGCACAATATATATATAATATTTATGTTATACGAATAATCCATAAATTAAATTTGCGTTGAGTATATCTACTTATAATTCAATGCACAATTCAATAATTTAATGCTTTTAACGATTTTTAATATAAAAAATTAATGGATTTGATACTAAAAAGGAAGTATTTCATGATGAATATACAATTAACTTATTTTATATCTTGCGAACAACTACGCCATTGTCTAGCTTCCTCGCTCTCCCCCGATTACCCTACTTTTTCCCTTATCAACTTCTAATTTATAAAATATTTATTTCAGTTAAGTTACTTTCTGGGAAAAATCCTATTCCCGGACAGTCCAGAATTACAATTGGGCATGTTTTTCACCGGTGTTTCACCGGCTGGTGGCGCCTCAAACATATGGACCTATATTTTAGGCGGGAATTTAAATCTGTCCATCACAATGACTACAATAAGCACATTTGCGGCATTTGGTAAACTTTTTTCTTGCCTGTAAAAATTAACGATTTGACTTTTTTTTTGAGGTTTAAACTTTTATTTTAGGAATGATGCCGCTTTGGATATTTACGCTGGGCCGCACCATATTCCATGATTCAAATTTAGGTGTACCTTATCGCAATATTGCAACGTTTGCTGTTGCCCTTGTAGTGCCTTTAGGGATTGGATATTTGATACAGCAGAAGAAGCCGTCGTTGAGTAAAGTTATGGTGCGAATTTTGAAGCCGTTTGCGTCATGTTTATTAATTTTTATTATCATATTCGCCATTATTACAAACACATATTTGTTCCAATTGTTTTCTTGGAGGGTAAGTTTTTTTGCAGCGGGTGGGTTTTGACTGCTTGTCGGTCACACTGACCTAAAATAGATTATACAGTATACACCGTCCACATTATTGTTTAGGACAGAATACAAAACAAGTTTGATAATGCTCATATTAAGGGGGTATTCTAGTCTAGAAGCTCGATTTTGAGGTGATTTTACAGGCGTAATAGAAAAAAAAAACAGTAAATATTTTTAGTATCCATTTTTTAACAGTTTTTTTATTTATATTTAAAAAGTATAAAAATTTAAATACCCCTGTCGCAGCATCCTGCATAACATAGCGAATTTCCGTTTATAAAAATTCGTTTTCCTCGGAAACTAGTTGACATAGAAAAAAAGTTTAAAGACCTTTTTTATGTAATTTTGTCTTCTCTGTAAAAAAATTTCGCAAAAATTTTTGAATAAGGGGATATTTTGGCAAAAAACTAATTTTTTGCAAGAACATAAACCATGTTCCTGGCATCCGACGTGTCTGGCTGACGAACTCATCCAAGCGTTTGGGAATATATATATATATATATATATATATATATATATATATATATATATATATATATATATTAGTGAATATTATTTTCGGTTTCTAGGGACCTCAAAACCTGCCATAGTCCCGGGCTCAGGTCGCGTGATGACAGTGGCTGTAATAGCTGAATTCCATTCTGGAAATTCGCTAACAAGAAAAATTCAAAATTTTAATCGGTACAGGCCGGCAAAGTGGAAACTCAAAAAAAAGGTGTCTCCTGGTTGACGTAATTCCACCCCACCTGGTGATCTGAAACATAAAATTTTAGTTAATTCTTAATAAACAAGGATGTAGAATTAGTTGAACGTAAATAAATTTTTTCACAAAATGGCGTCCATTTAAAAAAAATCATTTTTTCGCCTCCTTTTTTCAACTTTGGAAATTTTTTAAAAATAGTAAAAAAAATTCAAAAATCCCTACGTCGCGTCGGACCAATTTTGATAGTATTAAGAAGGTCTGTACCAAATTTCAAGTAAATTGGTGCATTAGAACTTGAGATATCATGTCAACCGTATCGAAAAAAGTCGTTTCGAGTAATTTATATTAAAAATTTAAATTCAACACTGAAAATACACAGTACACAGGGAAAAATAACCATAACTCCGAAAATAATTCGAATTTCCGTAAATCCTTTTAGAGACTTATTCTTAAAGATCTGAACTTTGAAAATATGAAAAAAAATCGATTTTTTTGAATTTCTAGACTAGAATACCCCCTTAACCGAAACATGTCATAACAGTTTTAACAATAAAAGTGGTATTTTTGCAAAGTAGTGTTTTAAAAAAAAATTATTTAATAATAGCAAATATGGAGTACCATAACGTAACACTCAAATCTATTAAATTAATATAAAAGTGTATTTTTTTTATTTACTTATAGTAACTTATGATAAACCTAATTACAACCGTCATCAAACTATAATCTATTCATCCGTTTATGGTAAACATTCTTTTATTTACAGATAGTGATTGCTGGCTTGGGATTACCATGGCTCGGGTATTTATTTGGGACCATTTGTGCTATTCGACAGCCACCGAAAGATATGTTGGCGATTGCTATTGAAACAGGAATCCAGAATACTGGAATTGCCATATTTTTGTTACGCATATCCCTCGGGCAGCCAGAAGCTGATTTAACCACAAGTTAGTACAAAATGTGGAAATTTGAATTTGATTAAGGCGTCAATTAAAAATTGACTAATTTTGTTACAGTTATACCAGTTGCTGTGGCTGTTATGACTCCATTCCCCCTCATGTTTTTGTTCATCTATAAAAAATTACGCAGTAGGTTTGTATGATCCAAATTTTGTTTCTAGCCCCTTTAAGAAAAATTACGAAAAAAATTACTTTGTACGAATAAGTTTTATTTGACATCATAAGATTTTTTATGACGTCATTTTGTTCTTATCTCTACAAAGTATAATTTTTTTTTAATTTTTAAAAATTCAAGATATTTACTTTTGTAGGTATGGAAAAAAGAAAAACACTTTTGATATAATTGAAAATGGAAAATCACATGAAAGTGAACATTTTCCAAATAAGGAAATATCAACGATCAATTGTACGCCAAATGGTGACACTGTGATATGCGGACAATAATGAAATTTGAAAAAAATTGATTAGTCGAAAAATTAGTCGCTATTGTAATGAATAGATATCGGACATTTTTCAGATCAAACAGCATTCGTGTTTTGTGTATGCAGGTATATCGCACTTGATGTGAATCAAAATAAATAGATATTTTATAAAACACACATATGTATACAACACACATATTATCTATCTATCTGCCTGGATATACAAAACACGATGTTGTTTGATCCGAAAAATGTTCGATACCTAGTAATGAAGTATTCGTAGAGGTATTAATGTTGACTACAAGATGGCGCTGTAACTGCTTTAAAAAAAAATGGAGCTGATTATTTGGTGTACTTTGGTGGCCCAAAAAATGTACTTATTCTGGTATTTAGAGTACTTACGCACATATATTTTTTGAGAAATTTTGTAAAAAAAATAAATAAAAAATTGTTACATTTTTTGTTAATTTTATTTAAATTAAATTAATTAAATATTTTACATCATTTTTATGTCCTAATTATTTTTTTCAATCTTCAAAAATCCGGCAGTATTTGAAAAATATTTTGCATTTGCCTCGTTGATTTTCTTCTCGGCCGCCTGTGGATTAACAATTTCCAAACCTTGCAGTGGTGTGAACGCGACACTGGACGCAGTACCGGATACCTGTTTCTTGACCGTGGTGCTGCCACCCCATTGATTCGCCTTTTGTAAATTCTTTTGTAACGTTTTCGAGATTCGAACTTTCGTTTTCTCGTCAATTTGTGGCAACCGGATTCGACCGGTCCCGGATTTACCGATTGTACCGCGACTGTAGCCAAGATCTTCCTGGTAGGCATCATCTTCAATCTAAAAAAAAACGCAAAAAACGTTATTTTTGGATCTTTTTTTGGGGGGGATCCAGTACGGATCTTACATCAGCAAAATTAAGCCTATTGGCATTTTTACGAAATTCAGTCATCGCGTATCGCTCTTTCATTTTTCGCACGCGTTTCCCGCCCCGCTTCTTTCGACTAGCCTCGATTGGTTTCGGTAACGGTTTCACAAATTTAACCGGGGGCGGTTCTTGTAATTTGTCCAATTTCTTTTCAATCTCCTCACGTAACATTTGACCAATTTGTCCGTCACTACTCTCGTGGCAAGCGTCCACGCGTGCGGCTAGTACACACTTGGCAGCAACAAGTCGTGCGGCTTTTCGTCGCAAGTCCTATTAATAATTTTGAAAAAAATGTATCAATGTCCATTTCAGATCTTTTATTTGACTGAACCGGTTAAGTAATTAAGGTGAGTGGTTGCTGGAAAAAAAATATCCCATTCGTAGATTTTTTTGTCAATTATTTGGCGATGTATAAGGAATATCCGGCTCGAAGGACCAAAATATAGATACATAAGCAAAGAAATTTTTGAGAACACTTTTTCTGAATCACATAACTACATTCTTTATACATCGCCATTGAAAACCAAGAAAACCATCGAATCCTTAACTTACCGGTGGCGTATCCTGTACAATTTGTGAGTAATAAATAAATCCCGTATGTGGAAGCATTGTAACTTGTGAAAATCCTGACAAAATTTTCTTCTGTTGCCCCAGAACTAAAACATTACACGCGGGCATTTTTGATAACTTTGTTAAACCACCGGCCACGCCCATAATTTTTGCGGCTGTGGAAGCTCCAACAATAATCGATAAATTTGGCGCAATAAATGCCATACGACTTTCGACGTATTCGTAAATTTTCTGTTTGAAATTATTTAATTCTATGGCCATGTTGCAAGCTTCGTCCAGCTGTTCCTTTTCGGTATCGGTGAGATTAACACTAAAAAAAGGACATGAGGTAAGTTAACAAAAGATTTGGCTAATTCCCAAATTCTGTGCCAACCTTATTTGACTGCTGTCAAATTTTCTCTTTTTTTTGATTTAATATTAAAACAAATAAAAATGACGATAAAAGTTTATGCACATATTTTATTTTCATTAAAAAATATTAAAAAGCACATACAGCGGATGCCATGAAAAGACCTGAGTCCGGGATTATGGCAGAAATTTGTTTTTGAAACGAGAAACCGAAAATGAGATTCACTAAAATTTGTATTTATGTAAATATATACATACAAATTTGTATATATGTATGTAATACCACTGTATGTATATATCTGCGCGATAACTCTCAAACGAAGCCTCTAATTGTTACGAAATTTGGTGTGTAGGTCAAAAGTCCCAATAGCTTGGATGAGTTCGTCAGCCAGATACATCCGATTTTTGGAAGTCAAAATTTTGGCCAATTTTCGTGGTTTTTTGCAAAATTTGGCCAGAACTCAAAAATTTTTTTGATTTTTTTTACACCATTAAAAAAAAGCGTAAAAAATTACATAAGATAAGCTTTTGAAACATTGTTCTAAGTGAACTAGCTTTTGAGAAAAACTAATAAATTTGCTGAATTTTGTTACAAAAATGCTTCATCGTTTTTATCATTACAATAACAATGTTTATAACTATCTGTTTCATTTTTCAAAATAAAAATAAACCAGTTTTTCAAGAACGTGTCATCACTGATTTTGAAAATTTATTCGCTGTTAAAAAGCTAAACTATTTTAAATGAACATAAGTTTTGTTATATGAGATCTGCCGGGGATCGGGAGTCCCAAAGCACCAAAAATAAAACTACCCAATTGATTTAGAAAATTTTTTCACCTTTAAAAATTTAATTTCTTTTAAATACATATATGCTATACTATATGAGATCCGCCAGGGTTCTGAGGACTCAACCGATTTTGAAAATTGTTCCACTATTAGAGAGATAAACTATTTTCGATGGATACAAGTTGTTATATGAGATCCGCCAGTGTCGTTTTTGGAAATTCACTATGTTATGCAGATGCTGCCACAGGGGTATTTACTATTTCTCTTAGAAATTATATTATTTAGTAATAAATAAATATGATAATTAAATTAAATTGTTTGTTTTTCTTTCTAGTATTTCCCTTTACCCAAATTTAAAAAAAAACGCCGTGAGCAGCGGGGCCCCATCACGGTAGTCGAATTTTCCCCTTCATCTTCGGTATTGAATGTCTACAAGCGAAATGTGATTGAAAGTCTACAACCGAATTGTCATTTTATTGGTTTCAAAACTGGTGATGAGTGTTCGGCTGATCGAGACTTTAAAAAAAAGTTTTAAGTATTTAAGGGCTGTATCTCAGTAAATTTCAATTTTGTGCCGAAAACAGGTAGCAGAAAAAAAACAAACACAATTCGTACGAGGACATTCATGCCCATGTTTATCCGCTAATTGCCTTTATGTTTTAGTTTTAAATATTAAAAAAGGACCTTAAATAGTAAACTGGAAGGCCTTTATAAAGATATTTTTTCTTACCAAAAAAATCCAAAATTTCTATTTTATAAATACTAAAAATCCAAAATTCCTAATTTATAAATAAACAGTGACTTTAATAACATTTTTAAATTACTTAATATGTATGTATTTCATTTGTCATAAAAGTAAGTTCACTTTTTTTTAAATTTTTTAAAATTACTATTCGCCTACTTGTATTTAGAATAAACATAATGCTTTTAAAACACATTTAACAATAGCATTCAATTCCGATGTAAAAATGGGAGAAGTAGGGGGAAAAGTGATGCGGACTCCCTACAAGGTACTAGCTGGATACTAACTGAATACACGTACAAAATTTCAGCCCTCTAGGTTTCCTTATGGAGTCTCTAGACGTGTTAGAAAACAAGCAAAAAAATTAAGGAAATATTGGCGTCAAAATCGTGGGGGTAAGGGTTAAAAGTTGAAACCTCCAAAAAACAGTGTCTGGCTGTTAGCTTAACCTGTACACCAAATTTCAGCCCTCTAGGTTTATTTGGGGAGATTTTGACCCGAACGAAACTGTTAAAAAACAAGAAAAATCATGTTCTTTTGGGTATAAAAATGGTGGGGGTAGGGGTTAAAAGTCGAGACCCCCAAAAGGCACCCCCTTGATACTAACTCAATCCGAATACAAAATTTCAGCCCTCTAGGTTTATTCGGGTGACCTGTGCGAGTGGTACAAACTTCGAAAACGTCGAAAATGCATGAAATTGTAGCTTAAAAATGAGGTGGGTGGAGGTAAAATATTAAAACCTCCAAAAAGCACAACCTAGGTACGAACTTTATCAACACACCAAATTTCAACCCTCTACGTTAATTCTGGGGGGCTGGGGGCCTGTTAGATCCAGCGAAAATCGTTTTTCCCCCCTCTACTCCCACCATATCATCCTAGGAAGCTGAATTTTGGATATGTTGTAGATAATTGACCGAAACATTATTTAAAACCGGTTTGGAAAAGTTTTATTGCTTTTCCGCCCCCCACCACCCCCTTAAAGGTCGGGTCAGAAAAAAAATTTGCCCAAAATTTGACCCCACTTTGATAGTATGAGGTGCCTCGAAAATGAGCCCCATTTACCAAATTTCATCTCTTAACTTCCATAGGGGGGCCCTACACAAATTAAAAGGTGGCGGGAAAATATATATATATATATATATATATATATATATATATATATATATATATATATATATATATATCAGACATTTTTTTTTTCTACATATTCGTGTTCTACGGGTCCGAAAACGGATAGCGCCCCTACTCTCGCCTCTCGCAGCTCTTATCGTATAGACTGTATAAGTCTAATTTTTCGGAGAAAATTCGACTAATAAACATAATGCTTTTAAAACACATTTAACAATAGCATTCAATTCCGATGTAAAAATGGGAGAAGTGGGGGGAAAAGTGATGCGGACTCCCTACAAGGTACTAGCTGGATACTAACTGAATACACGTACAAAATTTCAGCCCTCTAGGTTTCCTTATGGAGTCTCTAGACGTGTTAGAAAACAAGCAAAAAAATTAAGGAAATATTGGCGTCAAAATCGTGGGGGTAAGGGTTAAAAGTTGAAACCTCCAAAAAACAGTGTCTGGCTATTAGCTTAACCTGTACACCAAATTTCAGCCCTCTAGGTTTATTTGGGGAGATTTTGACCCGAACGAAACTGTTAAAAAACAAGAAAAATCATGTTCTTTTGGGTATAAAAATGGTGGGGGTAGGGGTTAAAAGTCGAGACCCCCAAAAGGCACCCCCTTGATACTAACTCAATCCGAATACAAAATTTCAGCCCTCTAGGTTTATTCGGGTGACCTGTGCGAGTGGTACAAACTTCGAAAACGTCGAAAATGCATGAAATTGTAGCTTAAAAATGAGGGGGGTGGGGGTAAAATATTAAAACCTCCAAAAAGCACAACCTAGGTACGAACTTTATCAACACACCAAATTTCAACCCTCTACGTTAATTCTGGGGGGCTGGGGGCCTGTTAGATCCAGCGAAAATCGTTTTTCCCCCCTCTACTCCCACCATATCATCCTAGGAAGCTGAATTTTGGATATGTTGTAGATAATTGACCGAAACATTATTTAAAACCGGTTTGGAAAAGTTTTATTGCTTTTCCGCCCCCCACCACCCCCTTAAAGGTCGGGTCCGAAAAAAAATTTGCCCAAAATTTGACCCCACTTTGATAGTATTGTTGTGCATCGGAATAAGCCCCACTTACCAAATTTCATCTCTTAACTTCCATAGGGGGGCCCTACACATATTAAAAGGTTGCGGGAAAATATAATATATATATATATATATATATATATATATATATATATATATATATATATATATATATATATATATATATATATATATATATATATATATATATATATCAGACATCTTTTTTTTTTACATATTCGTGTTCTACGGGTCCGAAAACGGATAGCGCCCCTGGTCTCGCCTCTCACAGCTCTTATCGTATAGACTGTATAAGTCTAATTTTTCGGAGAAAATTCGACTAAAAAAAGGTTATTTACTTACTAAACGCAATCCTTAATATTATCTATATTAAGTTTTAATATTTTTTAACGAAAATTAAACGTGTCCGAAAATTTTTATCTACTTGTTTTACTTGCAAATCAATCAAGAAAAAAAGAAAACTTTACGGGATTTCGTTGGCACAAAGTTTGGGAAGTTGCCCAAGATTTTTTGAAAATAGGAATTGAAATTACCCTTGGGTAGTTGAAGCAGTCACAGAGACCACCATAATTGTTGCTTGCGTCAAAAATTTTTGCAATGTTTCATTATTTTTGGCCTGATCCAAATCATTGCCCAACTCTTTGACCGTCATCAAATAGTCCATTGGCGCCATAACCAACGATTCCAATTCCGGGAAACGTTTCTGATACTTATCTCTGGCGAATCGATGAATTGTCGCAATTTCTGTATCAATATCCACAGCAATATTATTCGCTTCAACGATAAGTTGATATTCTGGATCTGCCTCCACCGGTCCAATTATATCCAGGTTTTTTCTCGGGCGTCGACTATACGCTTCAATTTGTTTCATAATATTAGCCAATCGCTCGGAATCACGTAATTTAGCTAATTGTCGTATTGATGATATTTTAACATCCACGTCCATCGGTGAAATTTCCGATTTAAATTCTTTATTTTCCGATTTGAAATTGGATTCGTCAATTTTTTGCGCCAGTTCGTCATTGTCATTTTCTTCTAAATCGGCCAATAATTCGTCAGCGAGAGACATTTTAATAAATTAAATTTATTTTTTTAGAAAAAGTTCAAACCACTTCAATTACTTTGACACATCAAGCACATGAATGCAGAATGACATGAATACTACTGAATTTTCAAATCAGAAATCACCTAAATTCAGAAATAAGAAAACATTAAAGTTATGAACCCGTTTCAAAAATAATATAGAATTTCGTCAAGCAGTAATAGGTTTTTAAATGATTCATAAAATGGTAGTATAATACATAATATGATGACAAAAGAAACTGAAATTCCTAATTTCTGACCACAAAAAGTTAATAAATTAGTGAATATTCTGTAAAGTTCGCCACGTCCAGTCCCATCGGTCAATTAAATTGACCTAAAATTTGATCAACTTGTTCAAATGATGCCAACTTAAGGCTTTTAAACAAACCATATGGTAAAGTTTTTTTGTCTCAAAATGCCGGACTTTTTACTGCCAAGTGAGAAGTACAATAGATAAGGCTACAAAAAAAGAAGAAAAAAAAATCAAAGATCCCAACATTAAAAAAGTGAACCCTAGGAATTTACAAAAAATAAATTATACTAAACTATGTTGATAAAATTGAATATTATTTGGAATTATATCGTATTGTCACAGATGGCCGCACCTGTACCAGTGAATATATACAAATGTCTTTCGTTTTAAATAAAGACACCGGTATGGCTCATCTATGTAAACCCACGAAGTGAAACTTCTATAGTAAATGATATCAGCTATATCCGTGGTATTTACTTTTTTGTATACTTCATGTCGAAAATCTAAAACTTTAAATTATATTTTTTCGTTATTTTAAATGGTTTAAAATAATAATAGAACATCAAAAGTACTCTAGACAAATTAAATAATTTAAATCAGCAAATCATTAAAGTTTCATTTTGAATTCTATATTAAAATTTTTTGTCACTATTATCTGTCTACACATCACACGATGATTTGCGACGATAAAGCTGCAAAATTGGGCAACAACGTTAGACATAATCTGATTTGAGCTCCTAATAACATTGTATTTGAATTTATCACCCAGCTAAATGCTTCACATTATCCAATCTGATTGCTGGCCTGGTCAAATTGACGGTCAGATTGAATCATGTGTAATGTAACGGGCTTAACTTCTTCACATTAAATTCTATATTATTTTTGAACATAGTAGTATATAGATTAGTACACTCTAAGAAACGTTTATCATGTTTTTTGCTTTTTTTTTCTAAAATTTTCAGGCTTTAATTAATAATTTACAATACAATTTGTGACTTTTTTTTAAAAATATATCATTTAAAGAAAATGAAAATAAATATTAAAAAAAAAAAAAAATACAAATATTTTCAATTTTATTAACAGCTAGTGTCCCTCTTTTGGCACTCTTATAAATTACAGTCCATTGGATTCTGTTTCTTCTTTCACCAAACTGTTTGGGACATTTTTTGGAACATGTGGTTTTCGTTATAAGGCAATAAAAAGTATAAAAACGTAATTTTAATTTATTACAGTAATTAAATGAATAATATTTAAATATTAACTGATATTAACACTTTATGATGTATTTATTCTCTGTTTTAATTTATTAGATTATAATTTATTTATGAATTTACGATAAAAGTTGTTCTATAGAGGTTATATTTTTGTAGGCAAGTTTTTCCGAAAACATTGGCTTAATTCTCAACCAAATAGTACAAAATGGTGGTCTTCACATGTTTAAAATGCGGTGAGAGTCTACAAAAACCGCGTGTAGAAAAACATTACAATACAAAATGTCGACAACCGGTATCTGTCTCTTGCATGGACTGTTTCAAAGATTTTAAGTAAGTTGATTTAAGACATTTACTTAAGTCATAAGCGGCTATGAACTTGACTATTTTAAAAATCTGTTTTTAGTGGCGAGGAATACACACAGCACACTAAATGCATCACTGAGGAGGAACGATACGCGGCAAAAGGATTCCAAATGAAACCGAGCGCATTCAAAGGATTACAAAAACAGGAAAAATGGATCGCAACAATTCAGACAATTTTAAAAGAGAATCCAAACATACCATCCGAGCAAAAAATGATACTGAATAAACTAGTGAATTTTGAAAATGTGCCGCGAAAGAAGGCGAAATTTCAAAATTTTATGAAAAACGTCACGCCGCGTGCTAACCCAAAAGCTGTGGAACAAGTTTTCGACTTACTGGACAAAGAACATAAAAAGAATACGCAAAATCAACCGCAACAAAATGGACAAACGCCACAAAAACCGACTGAAAATGGTACCGAAAGGACACCCACCCAAAATGACGTCGAAAAAACACCCGCGAAATCGGAAAATATGTCGAACGGTATAAAATTGTCACTTATTATTAGACATTAACTTATTATTACACGAGAGGTTTGTATTTTTTCGAAAAAATTTGGATTTGTCTAACGAAAATTTGTTGCGTAGCAATTTACCGTGAAGAACTATCAACTAACAAAAACTCGACAGCGAAGCTGAAGCGTTTTTGTTAGTTGATAGTTCTTCGAGTTAAATTGCTTTTAGACAAGAAATTTGAGTTGTAGAAAACACAAATTTATTCAGAAAAAATATAAAACTCAAGTGAAATACGGTAAGACAATTTAACGAATAAAATAAATTAGTATAATTCATATTATTATTTAATACATTGTTACTATGGTTCTGAAATCAGTTAAATTTACCAATTCGAATTTTTGTTTCGTTTTTATCGTGTTTATCTACAATGAAATGACCAATGAAATGTTTTGTATCATTTTTTCGCTGTAAAAATCTGTGCTAACTTTTTTTCCGTAGTAAAAGTGAAAAAACTACAATATTCTTATGGAACTTGACACATGAGTTAAATTGTCACCGCAAAAATTAGAGTCAAATTTTAATAAACTCTTTTTTTTCAGGCGTTAACCATAAAAACAAAAAGAATGAGGAAGAGCGTTTCAAATGGAAACCCACAATCTTACATTTCGTACAGAAAAAGCAGACAATTAAGAAGAAGAAATTGATGAAGAAAGTATTGATGGCATATAAGGCGTTCCACCCCGAATTAAAAGAGATGCCCACAGACGTTATACAAAAATATCACGTAAAATTAGGCAAAATGAAAAAAGTATTTGTTGAAAATGATCTGGTCAAACTTAAACAATAAAATTTAATGTTTTACATTAATATAATTAACTTTTATACTTTAATTAGATAAATTAATCAAATAAAAAAAGTCGATTTATAATTTTTTGTTTTATTTTATGTTTCCTATTTCACTTTCAATATTTACTTAGGATTGTACATTTTTAGGGTTTCGTAGTAGGTACCGTAGGTAAAATTATGACAACCTTACAAATTTATTATGTCTGTCATCGAATTAGGCTGGTCGTCCATTGGTTGCGAGCAACTGCGATATTTAATTCAGACGATTACGCACGTTTGTCGTTCATCCGAAATGATATGTCTACTGTTCGTCCACTAGCTCAATATTCGTCAGTATTTTTCTTTTTAATTTTTTTTTATCAAGCTATAAAAATACATAAAATAGCTATTTATGCCACAAGTACATAATGAAGATCTTTATGAACGAGCCGTGTTTATGGCTGAGCGAGCTTGCGAGCGAGGCCAATAAAAAAAGGCGAGTTCATAATGTCAAATTATGTACAAGTTGCATACAAAGCTTTATGTACGACTGTTAAAATTCCTAGTTATCGATAAAAATCGAATTTATAAATCTCACGTCTATACTTTAAATAAAAAATGTATTTTATATGTAGTTGGCATAGGCAAATTTATTGTGTTTAAAGTATACTTTGGTTATTATCTGTCATCTAAAGCTAATAAAATATTGGAGCATTTTTAAAAGATTTTTCAACAAAACTTACTAACATTTAAAAAAGAAAGGAGAAAAAGCTGCCTGGAATAAATATTAATAATAGTTCAGATTGTGTATTTAATATTAATCATGCCAACATTTGTAAATATGGTATACAAATAAATTTAGTGTGTTTTCTGTTTATTGTAAAATTGAAATTAAAATTTATCAAGTAGACTATTCTTTATGGCACTAGTGCTTTTTGTTTTTCATTATGCAACTAGTGCCAAAAAGTAATACTTTTTATATCTCTTAACAATGTGATAAAATAGGCTTTTATGATTCAGTGGTACATAAAATAATTTATGTCAGGTAATATGCAAAGGTACACAGTTATAATTGTAATTTACCTTCAATAAAAATAAAAATATGAAACGGACTTCTTCGCACGAAAAAATCCAAACAAAATTAAATTTGTTCGTTGTAATTATACGCACGGAAACGGACGAACGAGACGCTTTCAATGGACGAGGATGTATAGCTTCACAGCTGTTTGGATCGTTCGTCCGTTTTCATGCGTATTCGTCCGAATTAAATTTCGCACGTTTCCGCATCCAGTGGACGACCAGGCTTAGGGTCGACCGGCAGGCCCGTGGAGAAAAATGGCAAGCCCCCGGAATAAACAGCATTCTTAAAAAACTTTCTCCCAAAAAAGAAGTATTAAGTGAGCAAAAAAAAAACTTTTCTCCCGGGCCTACTACCAATAACTACGGACTCCCTAGCCAAGTCCGGGCCACGGAGCTGCAACCTCGGCTACACCACCCTCCCGTTGAGCCTGTCTACCGGTACTTGACCACTTTTAAAATATACCCTGTTTCAAATACAATTGATCATGAGTCAAAGTTAAAAAGTTACATAATTATTATATTCAAAACAAATCAATCTTCTATTCTTTTCTAAAAACAAACTGCAATTTTAATATTTACGTAAGTGGAATGATGAAAGAGATAAAGCCAACAAAACGGAAATTATTTAAATTCATAAGTGATGAAGCATGGTTAAATTTGAGTGAAATGGACCATATCTAAAATAGTCTTTTTGAAAGCTGTTATTGTTATTTTTTTTATTTTTAAACTCATATAGAAAGTAAAAGGTTCAGATAATTATATTGTTAAAAAATTTAAGGTTAATTTTAACATTAAATAATAGCCAAAAATATTTTATCCTGAGAATTGTGAAAAAATATTGCTACTGACTACGAGATCCTAACTTTCTTTTGGTGTTTAATACGCATTTGGCGAATTTTTTTACACATTACATAGATGCTAGATAGATTGCCTATCTTAAAAGACCTGAGGGTTTCAAAACCCAAATTCATTTTACGAAAAAAATACTAAAAACTGGAAAACCTTGTATGTTGTATCTAATAATTTTTTATTACTCATGCGGGAGAAGTACTAACTTGGCGCACAGATTTCTGTACGCAAAATAGCTGTTTGCCCACTGTACTCTTCCCACATACTTTTTTGCGTGTGGAAAGTAACTTTCCACACGCAAATTGGCAATAAAACACGCAAAATTTAATCAAAACACGCAAAGCCGCCTCTTAATTTTTCATTTAATAAATATTTCATAATTATTTCTATAGAAATCACCAACAAAGTAATTTAAACGATAATTAATTCAGAAAAAAAAAAGACGAACACTTAAAAATATTATTTTAAAAAGTAATAAAAATGTCAAAAATAATAATAATAGTAGAAAAAAGTATGTGAATTTCGTAATAAAAAATAGTATGTGCAACTCGTACGGGATTGTCGATTGCCCCACTCAAGCGGATGAGCGCACTCACTACGTTCGTGTGCTCAACTTCGCTTTCGTGGGCAATCGACCATTTCCCGCACTTATTGCACAGTATACCCAGTATACTATTAAACATAATTGATTACAATATTTAAGCTGCATTTGACTTTCTACACAAATAATAAATTAAACTAACAATAAAACAAAAATTCGCCAAAAAGTGTTTAGTTACGAGATTTTGCAGTATTGGTATCGATTTATGAAAAATCATTTTTGACAAATTCAAAAGCTATAGTCGCTATAATCATCGAAATGAATTTGTTCAGTCACTTTCGAGCCAAAACTCAAATGTTAAATAATTCTTGGATACTTTTTAAGGTAGGCAAACCACTTAACATATATGTAATGTATAAAATATATATCAATAGAAAAACAAACGCTGTGGAAAAACATAGTGGCTCGAAATCATTTTTTGAAGAATTATTTTCCTCGAAATTTCTTTATAATGTAATCAAATATATAAAATAAGACTTAAAAAACAACAAAATATATGCGAGTAGGGTTGAATTATTCATAAGTAACGTATAATTTGTGCGAGTAATGAGCTGTACATTATAAAGTTAATTGTTAAAGGTTTAAAAATATAACATTCATTTCAATAACAATAATTATGAATGGTAAAATGTGAAAATTTCTCGTAATAAAACTAATTAACATGTGTAATTATTGAACATACGTCTCATACATTGTTTAACGGTTTAATTTTGTAGATACAAGCGATTTATTCTTAATCTCATTCATACGTTTAATTTTCAATTAATTTTGTTTATTTATAAATATTATTATAACAATTACTTTCTATATGAGTTTAAAAATAAAAAAAATAACAATAACAGCTTTCAAAAAGACTATTTTAGATATGGTCCATTTCACTCAAATTTAACCATGCTTCATCACTTATGAATTTAAATAATTTCCGTTTTGTTGGCTTTATCTCTTTCATCATTCCACTTACGTAAATATTAAAATTGCAGTTTGTTTTTAGAAAAGAATAGAAGATTGATTTGTTTTGAATATAATAATTATGTAACTTTTTAACTTTGACTCATGATCAATTGTATTTGAAACAGGGTATATTTAACCTAATCCAAATTTTCCACAGATCCAATCTCCGAGGCAAATTATGCAACAAAGCTAAATTTTTCCAGGAAGGTTAAGGTTAATATAGAAGCAATTTTTCAAACCAAATTTCTTATGCTTAAGTGGAATAGTTTCCAAAATACTAGTATATCAAAATCACAGATTTGGGCACTCATTGACTGACTGACTAATGGTAATGGATTATAAAAAATCCCGGGTACTTCCAAATCAAGTTAGAAAAAAAATTAATGAAAATCAACTAATCTGTAAACTTATCAAAAAAAATTTTAAACTAGGCCCTGATAGAAAATTTTGTTAGATCCAGGTGCAAGAATTGTAAGTTAATTATTCGAAACTCCTTTGGTTTGAAGTGATTCTGGAGGAAAGTGAATTAGTAGTAATCTAAAATTCAGAAACGGTAATTAGATTCGAACTTGCTTGCTAATTAGTCATATTCCAGACCCGACTTTAGTGAGTCATGGCATAATACATCACACCACATGAAGGCCGGGAACTAAGGGGGGCAAACCGGGGCCCCTGCCCGGGCGTCAGCTTCAGGGGGCACCAAAATCATAATAGGTCGGTCTATATCAAATGGTCTAAAAAAAAGTTGGTTGCTCGACCATTTTAGAAAAAATTAATATTCTTCCAGTTGTTTCTATATTATATTTGAAGTATTGAGAACAATTCTTAAAAAAATTATCTTGAACCGTTTAAGCGTGGTAGCCATTTTTGTTTTCCAATTTGCGCTGACTTTTGTGTTTGCATCCATTTATGCCAATGCACATATTTCATAAACCGTTCATCCTTAAAGGTTGAAACAAAAATCATTTTGAAGGTAATAAATGTCTATTTTAAGTGATGTCCATATTTAACCTATTTTCGCCCCTTTCATAAGAAAACTTTACCTATTGTTGGATATCAAAATTTAGCAAAATTCATTTTGTGAACATTTTTTTTTATAGAAGGAATGTTTTAAACCTCTTATTTTTTATGAAAATAGCTGTATACGGGTACAACTACCCATTATGAAACAAACAAACACTAAGGTAACGGGCCTAGTTTCTGACCTTTTAAGAGTGACGGCTGAGGTTAAACGACAGTAATAAATATAAGTTTAAACTTAAGAGACAATTAATAATTTTATCAATTAGTTTATGGCTTTCAAAATAAAGTCATACAAGTAAAATAATTATTTGAATTGAATTAATAATTTAAATTAATGTTTTAAAAATTGACAAAAAGGACCCAGTTTCTGACCTTCAAAATTTCTCATGTGACAGTTTTTGACCCTGACAGTGGTCTAGTTTCTGATTCTTAAATTTAAAAATACAGTTTTTTAAAATTTAATTTATAAATAATTTTTTATTGATAAAAATGAATGTTTAATGTTATATACGTTATGAAAAATAACAAAAACTAATCGAAGATAACTATAAATAACAAAATAACTAACAAAAACTGGTTAGAATTTAATTGGGCCATACCACTTTAGAAGTGAGCCTAGTAATTGACCCTCATATTTCAATAATAAAAATCATTCTAAGGTATTTTATAAATATTTTAAAATAAATTTTAAACAAATATTAACCTGCTCATATATTTTTAATTAAGTTTTCATACTTATATGATGAATATTGCACAGATCAAAATGAGTACTTTGTAACATAAACTGTTAGGAAACTACCAAAAAAATAGTTTTTACACACATTTTAAACTTAAAAATTTTTTTTATTTAGTTAATATATTCTAAACTTTTTAAATTGCTGTTCATTAGACACAGAATAGATTACTTTAAATTAAGAATTTATTTTTTTTCTTATTTAAAATATAGTTTTTTTATTAATTTATAACAAAGTTGTAAAGTTCAGAAACTGGGCCAGGGTCAGTTACCGGGTCTTTTACCTTATTTCAATTGTGAAACTTGTATCCATTAATTTTTATAAACTTCCGAAAACTAACTTTTTCCAAATTTTGGAATTTTGCGCCCCTGTATCTCTGATGGGGCTGGTGATAAAAATTTGTTTGCAAAACTTGTAGTGCTTTCGGAGTAGATTTATTAAAATAAAACATCAACTTGTACCTATATTGATCCTTTACAAAACCCTCAATTTTTATCATGGCCGCAACGGGAAAAATAGAAGTTTTGTAAAGGACTTATATATTTATGAGTTTTTTTGACAATTTCTGTCAAACGTTGCAGAGGGGGGCGCCATTTTCAAGTTTCTGCCCCAGTTCTAAAAAATCGTAGATCCGGGGCTGACCACATGGTGATGTACCACTATGCACCAGTGTAGTTAATTCAACAAAACGTATAGGAAATAATCGGTTATTTTTAATCTACCCAAATACGGAAACTTCTTAAGAATTTCTTGAAAATACTAAACATGAAAACTGAATTAATAAAAATGATAATCAAATACAATTGATGCGTATCCACTGCAAGCGTTCATCAATATCCCCTTTTAAGACATAAAAAAAACTCACTATAAACTTACTTTTACGCAGATTTTTAATTCCAGTTATTTATAAAAGTATCACAACACTTAAAAAGTAGTAGTATACGGCGCGATATACAATTCATTCAGAGAACAAGAACGTGGTTTTGAAAGAAACAAACGTAATAAATTCGTTATAAAACCATTTATTAACAAAATAATTGTAATGAGATGATACTAATGAAAAATTGTGCACAAAACAGCGTTAATGATCGGTTTCGAAGACAATGTTATTAAATTTAGTGTTAAAGTTACCGTAGCCAAAAATTAGTGATTAATCGAATTATAAAAAAAAAAGTTTTTTCGTTTTTTGAAAATGTTATATTACAATTTTATATTATTTAAGTATTTGTTAGTGGTAGTTATAATTTTTCCAGTATTATTAGTTCCAGGTAATTATCTAATTTTTTCGAGTTACCTATCAATTTGAATTAATTTTAAATTTAGCGGTTCTATTGATCAGTTTAATTTTTATCCGACTGGATTGGCTGACTGTTAACAGAATTTAAATTTACGGAAATGCAACCCTTTAAAAAAAAATTTTGATTCTTCACATTGAATTACCTATATTTAAAGCTGATTTTAATTTGATCTGTAAACTACATCTCGTTTTGAAGACAAGCTTTTTAATTAGGTCGCGTGACAGTAAGGATATTGTATTTTTGAATAATTTTACTAAAAATAAAAATACAGTAAAACCTAATTAACCAAGTCAAGCCTTGATCATTTGTTTCATATTTAATTCTGAATTTTTAATCGAAAACAGTGGTTAAAATCTGTTTTACTTTAATTTTTTAATTAATAAATTTTCATGTCTAGTTTCGGAACAAATTTTCATAATGAACTACAAATTTTAAAGGATTTGGGTCGGTCTAAGATTAAAATTAAAAGGCATAAATCATAAAAGAGAAAAGTGGTAAACATGAATTTTTATTTTATTTTTAAAGGTCGATATTTGTTAAAAAGTAAAACTCATAAAATTAATTCATGACTATACATATAATTTAACTAGAAAATTTTGGTGTCAAATAGATTTAAGATATTATTTTTATGTTTCTCTTAGATTCTTCATATTTGCAACAAATTAACCAGTTTCTTTGTTTATTGTACTATATTTTTACTAAGAAATATGTAAGCTTCTAGTTCAACCGGTTTTTTTTTTCTTGAAGAAGAGTTGTCATATTTTTTCCTCAGAGTGCAATACTGTTTATTAAGACAATAATGGCGGTAGAAAATTATCAAAATTAAAGAAAATTATCTTATAATTTGAATGTTTTACCATTTTAAATTGACAGTTAAAATGGATAATTTATTATTATATTATTGTTCATATGGAGCGTGGAAATAAACTTTTTCGGTTAGTTAATTACTGGCAAATTATTCAAATTACTGACACTGAATAAAGCAGCTGACATATGTAACGATTTCTCGTAAAAGTTGTACAAATTGTACAGACATTTGAAATGTTAAAATAGTACAGATTGATTATGTATCGTAAACTATCAGTACCGTTTGTAATAATAGATTTAATCATAGCAGAATGTGTTTTTTTTTATGACGTAAATGTCTACGGTTTCCACCAGTTGCAACATTTTCCACCCTTTAAAAATTGATAATGATAAAAAATTTTAAAAGGGATTTAAACCACCCTTGAAATGCTTATCACACATGCGTCGTGCATATCACTGCAGAAACATTATTTATGTTGTAATTTATGTATTCATTTTTATGTCATCGAAGATGACATATTAATATGGTTGTGTGATTGAATAATTATTGAGTTGTACATCCATATTGAATAAACGCAAGAGGGCTGTAGAGTTAACAACTATAGAGTTAACAAAAAATCATAAATTAACACTTTCACTGAGATGACATTACTTAGTGCGTGTCAAAAACACGCATTTGACGAATTTTTATTCTTTAATTTATGTACTGAAACATTATTTACGTATTCATTTTTACTCTAGACTCTCGAGAGCTCTACTGCTCTAGACTAAAAAATTAATCCACTAGACTCGACTCAAGTGCACAACTGGTTTTATAGAAGATTCTGAAAAATTATAAATAATTAGGCGTCAAAATTAAAATATTTCTGAACATTTCTAAACAGGTACCCTATCAAAGTATCTTTCAAATTTTGAAAAATCAACATTTTTTATTACCTTCTCTTTTTAAAAAAATTTAGCTTCTGTTCAACATTGCAAGTAAGAAAACGATTCGGTTCTAAATTTAATTTAATTTATAGAGTAACGTAAAAGCCCCCATTATGGAACGGTATCTAATACTGGAACAGTTTTGACATTTACATATTTATTTATTTATTTAATTAAGTAAGGAAACATTAAATGCGAGGTGAATTTAAATTGAAAAACAATCATTCTATTAATAATAATTTTTGTTGTCAGACGTTTCTTTCAGAAATAACTTCATTAACATGTAAATGTCAAAACTGTTCCAGTATTAGATACCGTTCCATAATGGGGGCTTTTACGTTAAATATATTATTTTTTATAAAGAAAAAAAAATAATAATAATATCAAAATATTAATATAATCATATCATAAAATGTAAATAAACACTATAATTTTTGTTAAAACCGACCAATTTTGATCATTTGCTCTAATTATCACATGCCCTCATTGTTTCGAGTCAATGTAAAATATTATTATGTATAATCTCGTATTTTTTCTTTTTTTACATTAAACAACCAATTATGATAAGTATTGTATAAATTATGGTAGGTTATACTGTTATTAGACAATCAGTATGTACATTGTTTTAGCCAGTACCTTACGCGTTGTACATCCATAATTACCGTTAACATTTTATAATGTAGATTAACCGGTTATAAAAATTTTTTGCTGATATCAATTTAATGCATCTGTTAGTTTTTAGTTACAAACTTGCTTTTTTACTCCTACATGCATTCTTGAAATTGCAAATTCCCGCCAATTTTTATTTTACCGCTCTCATGACGTCACATGGCACCATTTTTATTATAAATTGTGAAAATTCTTACCTCCGTAATAGGAAAACTAAACAATTTATACCTAAATTATCTCAAAATAAAAGAATTTTTATATTTATAGATTTTAAATTACGTGGAGAACTTTCTGAGAAAGTAGATTAAAATATGTATCTTGATAACATCATACCAGAATTAATATTCCAATAGTTGGACCCATAAAATTCGCAATATTTGATCAAATTCTTGACAGAATTTTGTTTTTGCAATTCCGGGACTAAAAGACATGGTTTCATAGTTTAGTCCCTCATAATAGGGAGTAAAGTACCACTTTTAGTCCCAAGGGACTAAAAAATTCACTTTTAATCTCAAGGGGCTAAAAAATTATTTTGCTCCCGCTTTTAAACCAATCAGCAAGCACAATTTACAGAAATTTAACTTAAATTAAATAGCGTTGTTAGGTAATTGAAAATAATAAACAACTTCAAACTTGTAGATAAAGACAAATAGTTGTATTGTATAATTCGATTGATTTATCCAAAGTATACCTGATGGAATATTATTACATACAATTTGAATGACATTTAAGTATTTTTTTTTTTAAATTTTTATAATTTTAAATTATCCGGAATTGGAAAAAATAGTATATACACCACAGGACTAGAGTGTTTTTCTCATCCCTTGTGTGATTTGTTACCAGAGGGCCTTTACAGGCCCTCTGGCAACAAACTTCACACTCGGGATTAAAACTCACTCTTTAGTCCCTTGATGTATAACATACTATTTGGTCACCGTTTGTAACCGCGTCTTATAGCAATATTTATAGAATTGGTACTAGTTTTAATTTTTAATAACCATCATTAAATTAAAAATATGAATTAATTATTTTAGAGAAATTTTCATTTAGGCAACATTATTGTGCATCTATTAAATAAATTTGTGAAAATGATAATTACACAAATGTATCTATTTACAAGATCTGGAAATTGCACATCTTGAATTAATACGTATAACAAACATTTGAATGTATTATCTGCAATACCATAGACATTAGAAATGAAAGGACCTGTAATTTATATTTTACAGAAATATATATTACGCACCCCATAAAAAAAGACAAACACTATAAATATAATATTTCTTTGTCTAAGATGCTTTAGGTTTTAAAAATAAATTGAAGCTAAATATTGGTAAGTGCAAGTAAAAAAATTATTATTTTTTTAAATACATTTTTCCTTAAATTTTTAAAAGAAATTATTATGGCAACTTGTTCCGTTTACGGATGTAAAAATTCCGTCAGAAAAAAACTCGAAAGAATAACATTTCACAGTAAGTTTTTTTTTTTTTTTTTTGACATTTATTAATAGAATTATAATTTTGCTTTTAATTTAGTTTAATGTCAAAAATTTCCAATATTCCTCATCATAATAAATTTTTTAAACTCGCTTTTTAAAGAATTGAGCGTATTTTCATATAGTTTCAGTCATAATATTAAAAATTTTTTGTAAAATATGTGTAAATCTGTCGATTTTGATTATTATTTAGAATCAATGGCGACTATTTAAAAAATTATTTGCATATGTACTAAATCCATACTTAATATGCGGATATACGTTAAGCAGTAACATTTTATGTAATTTTAGGTTCCTAAAGGATACCGAATTAAAAGAAAAATGTCCGAATTTTTTTTGTTTGACTATAAGTGAATTTTTGAACGAAAAGTTCAGCTTTTACATTATGAGATTTAACCCTGAACTGACAGAATTTATTTTCTAACATTTTCTTATTTCACGGTATTCAATGTGTACACAAACGCTTGAAACACTTGATTGGTATAGATAAATTACATTACATTTATATATGTAAAGTATGATATATGCACGTAGATATAAACATTTAATTTTGTTGCCGCCACTGTCTAGTACTTGCAAAAAGAAAATTAAACTTTACTGGAGTAAATATAGACGGTTCCCATGACATATTGCTGTTGGCGTACGCTGACGATATAGTGCTGTTTGGTCATAACCCTGCAGATTTACAAAATAAAATAACGGCAATAAATAAATTCTTCAATGATCTTAGCCTGCAAATTAATGTCAACAAAACTAAAATACTATGTTTTAGTAGAGGATTGGTAAAGAAATACCAAAACCGCATTGAAATAAACGATACTATAGTTGAAAACGTTAAAAATTTCTCTTATTTAGGCGTCATTTTCCATTACTCTACTACTTTTTCTGCTCAAACAGATAATGCTATTAATAAAGGGAAACGAATCATGAACAAAGTAAAACAAATTATAACAAGCTCTAAAAATAATTCTTTTGATACGATTTTAAAACTTTATAATAGCATGATAGCTCCAACAGCTCTATATGGATCCGAAATATGGGCACTCCGACATCTGGATGATATTGAGATAATTCAATCCACATTTTTTAAAGCTATTTTAAACTTGCCAAGGTTCACTGCAAACTATGTTCTGCGACTAGAATTAGGTATTTCGCAGGTAAAAGCTAAAATATTTGAAAAATCCTTGAAATGGCTCTATAAAGTTCTATCTATGCAACCCGACCGATACCCTCTAATTTGTCTACAGAGATTAATAAATCTAGATAAAACCCCAAATAACGAGATAAAATACAACTGGTTCACCCAACTAAAACATATATTTAAAGAAATTGAAGAAGAGCGATTTCTAGATCAAATAAATGCGAAAATTCTTGCAGATAATATTGACAGGCTTGTTAATAAATATAAAAAAACGAGCTCTTTTTGAAAGATTTCAAAAGAACAGAAAGATCTACCTATAACTCGACCTATATAGATCTAAAAACGACAACTGGAACTGAGCCATATCTACTCTATAGCGAAAACCTACTACACTCTAAAATGTTATGTAAAATTCGCACAGTTAACTTAAATCAATTATACTTAAGGCACAATAACAAAACAATTAAGCTAAACTTAGAAGAAAAATGTACGCTCTGCGGTCTGAATTATACTCAAGATCTTACACACATTTTGATTGCGTGCCCTAGATTAGACGGAATAAGAGTCAAATGCTTTGGGAAATATCTGATAGATGGAAGCCAGTTTAGTTTACAAAATATATTAAACCCAACGAATATGACTGAGTTAGATAATATATGTATATAATTTAATTAAAAATTTCATAGAAATATATTGAGCACAGGCTGATACTGTTGGTAACCATTAGAAACTCTACGTTATGTTTATTTATGGATTTGTAATATTTGTACGTATTTTACTACTCCTTTATTCAGTAATATGTTTAGTTATCTCTTTAATCAGTTATTCTTCTTCTGTAACCAACTCAATTGTATCTAAAGACACAATAAATACTACAATAGTACTTGCAAAACTTTTGCTTCCATAAAACAATGTTGTTACAGGTTCTTTTCTAATACATAACATAATATTATATTCTTTTGTCATTGTCTGATACGTATAGTTTTAAATCAAAGATGTATAATTTCTAATTTATAGATATTTTTGGGGACTGTTTTAATTATACATTTTGTACTTATTAATACCTATATCAATTAATAATTATTTCGTTACGACTGTTTTAACTTCTAATAATTATTTCGTACAAAGAATGTATTAATTAAACTACACAAACAAATAGAAAAACATGCTCGGGTATAGATTTAATGGTTGATAATGATTCTGACTGTTTAAAATTAACAATAAGATTAGATTTCTTCACGTGAGTAATTACTAATTAGGTAATTGAACTAAATTTTAGTGGTTTCGACTTTGAAAAATTGTTCCAAACTTCGTAACATCATCAAAATAAATTGTTTTTCTCTTCTCTTCTTTAGCGTGCTTTGAGTGTGAACTTTCCTTCTTTACTATATCAAAATGGTGAAATTCCTTTCAGAAATATCAATACAGTAAAAAAATTTCGTTATTTTTTCGCTACGACACAAGGTTTAGAAGATATTTACGATCAAAGTTTTCGATAACGAAAAGTATTATTTATAAACAAACATATTAAAAACAGGTACATTTTATGATAGGCCGACTTCAGAACCACTTCGAAAATTTAAGACATTGAATTAGTATTGCTATAAATAAGTTTTTCAAGTCATTTGAGTTGTTGAAACTAATTGGACAGAAGTCTCTCTTCTAATTCACCTTCAATTCCATCTCAAAAAGTCCTAAGAAATTTAATGACGTTATAAAATTTTTTTCTCAAATCAAGTACCTATTAAGGAAGTGATTTGAATTAGTGTGAATGTAGTCATATATCTAAAAGAAATTTTCCCATTCTGATGGTAAAAATGAAAAATTTCTCTAGGAATAGTATTTCTACCTGTTTTAGTATTTTACGGATGATGAATTTAAAATATTAGTCAAACATAAAATTTTTATTAATTATTTCATTATTTATAATACATAATTGATGAAAAAAACGAAAGTGAATTCATAGTATTCATCGTATTCATTTACAAGAATTAAAAAAAAAACAATCACAAATATAAAAATAAAATAAATTATAAAATAGATCAATAATTATCTGATTTTTATTTATTTAATAAAACATTTGTATTAATTTGTGTAAAGATTTTTGTAAAGTCAAAATGGTGTTTTATTTATGTCAATCAATAAAAATATATTGAACAATTTTTTAATTACAATTCACTGCACAAAAAAGTAACTGAAAGTAAAATTTGGTTAATCAACTTTTTTCTTTCGTAATTTACCTTTGTATCTACTTACCTTTACTCATATACGAGTTAACGTCGCCCTACATTAAAATTTTCGATTCAACTTATTATGACCGTACAGCCATGGGCAAAACAATTTTAATATATTGACGGAAGAAGTAATAACATGTTTCCTGTGAAATATTTTGTAATTTCCAAAATTGCTAGTGGATAATTTTATATAAAAAAAACTCTTATGGGTCATACACAATCAATGAAATAAGGAATAAGAAATAAGAAATAAGGAATAAGAAGTATGCCATCTAGTGACGTTAGGTACCATAGGTATATGTATTTAGGTACTTTTGTACATTAAAATTCACAAAAAAATAACGTTCGTGATGACTTTTTTTGTCACTAAAGTGAAAAAAATCACGAATTTTGACGTACAAAAGTACCCACATATTTATATCTATGAGCAGTTACGTTAAAGTTCCATTCAACGTCACTAGATGGCATACTTCATATTCCTTATTTCATTGATTGTGTAGACACCCTTACAATGCCTCTGTTTCTTTTATTTTAATAATAATGTATTATATAACCGTAAAAGTTGGCTTTGTATACAGTTTGAGAATCCAAGGCTGAAAAACATCGAAAAATATATTTGGTAAAATCAGCAGTAGATTTAATCCTAGGCCCGTCAAATTCGAATCTAGGGTGTAAAATTTTTATGAGTGGAATTAAGAAAAATAAACATTTTTAAGAAATTGTTTTCAAGTCGTTTTTTAATTTGAAAATTTTAGTATCAAAAATAATGTGACCATTAAGTAAAAATTTTTTTGAATTTCTAATTCGTGTAGATATTGCCTTATATGGGCCGTGACTAGCCCTACACTTGTGAAATTAAATCCGCCCCTGAGAAAATTGTAATAGAAAAATATCAAAACAGAAAAATAACACTAAATAAATCAAATACCTCGTTTTAATGCAAGGGGTCAAACTAGAATGTCTACCAAACTGTGCCCACTGTAATCAATGGGTGACGTAATACAGCACACATACAATCACAACACACGATGTATGGACACGAATATACCAATGTGTTAGTAATATATTTTGATGATGATATATGCAGTTCGCATACATACACTATATACTATGATGGCCGACCTATTTGACAACTAATCAACAATTAAAAATAAATTTATTTATTTTAAGAAAGATATCCCTTTATTTTGAGAAATTTTTTATTCAATAGAATTTTTACACTTAAATACGACACACTTCATATTTTTTTCTGTTTAAATTTCACGAGATTAAAAAAACATGATTTTTATTTTGACGTGAACACCACGGCAGTCAGTAACAGACTAAAGCAGTAGTAGTGTAAATTGCTACTTATTGCAACTTTAAGATTTCACTTTTTTATATGTAGGCTTAATCTGTCTCATCTGTGTTTTAATGAGACGAGTGGTCCGGTTTATTATTGCCTTAATATTTGATAACTTTAAGCGCTTTATTGGGGAAAAGATTCGTTAGACAGAACGGAAAAATTTACTTTGTCTTTAGGAGTACTCATACCAGGGCCCGCTCTAGCGTTTACGCCGCCCCGGGCAAAAGGGAATAATCCCGCCCCAGTGAAAAAAAAATCGGTCACTTTTTATTTTTTGCGGGTATAAATTGCCGCCCCTTTTTTGTAAAATTCCCGCCCTCAGAATTTCCTACCCCGGGCAAATCTGTTCGTCACTCACAAGAAACCACCGTCTTTTTACCAAAATTTACAAAAATCCCGCCCCTAAATTTTGCCGCCCCGGGCAAATGCCCGGGTTGCCCGCCCCTAGAGCGGGCCCTGCTCATACCCCACTGCAACCCTGCAATAAGTATAACCTAAAATAATACTAACGTTGATTCGTGTGACAATATGGTTTTATACATTACTGTACTTATATACCAAGGAATTATTCATTAATTTTATGTTCTTTCTTTTATCTTGTACTTTATTTTTTATTACCGTTAATTATTTTATAAAAAAAAAATAGATGTACTTACTTTCATTAATCACGTTTTAAGGTTTGTTACTTTCGAAAAAAACGCACGTAAAATTTAACTTAATCAAAATGCAGGACCGGAGTTGAGATTACTTAAACATAACCTATCTTAACCTATTCAGACTAGAAATACTTTGTAGAACTGTAAAATTTTATTGTATTACACAAAAGGATAATTCAAATCGAAATCATGTCTTTGCTTTGCGATTTCCGTTATTCATGTTTCATTAATTTTGTCTATAATAAAAATCTTTGCATTATTTTATGCACGATACTCCTAACCTATACCAAAAATATCTTGTAAGGAAATACTTTCAGGAAAGATATAATTACCTTCAGACAATAGCATAAAACGAATGCAATAGTAAAAATTTGCTTCCCTTGTCTAAACAATTAAATCATGCGTGCAATATGATTTATCGGTGAAAGTGCTGGAAAATGCGATGCATTTTTTTACTACTGTAGTTTATTATACATACAGCTGAACTCTTTTTTGTGCGGTGGATAGGGACCCCCATAAAAAAATCGCACAAAAAAAATATATTCAAAAATACATATTATAAATAGCTATAAAAAGTATAGTTCGATCCAGATTGTACAAAAAACTTTTTTTATGCGGTCTCGACCAACCTCGAAACAACATCACTCAAAACGCTCAAAACTTAGAAATTTCCTTAGAAGTTGTTTCTATAAACAAGATAAAGCATTAATTTACACGTAGAAACTTTTATTTCAATTTTATAACATTATGAAAATTTTGAAAAATACATCTGTAACAAAATTAAATGATGCAATAACTTATGTTCTTATGCAATGTATTGATTAATTACTTAAAAGCCGTTAAAAAGTATTTTTATCAAAGAAAATTATTAGAGTAATTGTTTAAGTTTCTTACTGTCTGGTAATTTTGATTTACATTATGCATTTTAATGGCCATTTTTTACAAACCGCATAAAAAAATCGCATAAAAAAGAGTTCAGCTGTATTAAACTATTCATCTAGTAAATATAAACATTACACTTTGCAAACAATTAAAGTATTTTAAAAATTTTTAAACCACAATTAAGGTATTTTATCAGTAAAACCAATTGTTAACTTTCATTCAATAAAAAATTCGTCAAGTGCGTGTTTGACACGCACTAAGTAATGTCCCTCACCATCAGTGGTCATAACTAAAACTTCTTAAAATATAACAGTCCGGACACATACGTTCACGATGTGACACATACGAACACGATCGTTCTGAAATCTAAAAATGGGTTATACTTTAGGAATAAAATTTATTTATTAGGAAAAATATTTTATCCACCTTCACATCCCGTTATAAAAAATTCCTAGAAACAACTGATTGTACGGAACACTGTTAGCGCAAGTACAACTTGCACTTGACGACTTGTTTTTATTAAAGTTAACCCTAGAACGACAAACTGGGGTAGAAATCTACCCCAGGTAAACTTTAAACTACGTTTTTAAATTAGTCAGTAACATTATCGACTGAACACCTATACCATAATTTAGTTCAAGGTTCTAACAGCAGAGTGAGGTCGGGAAACCCTGCGGTTTCTTGTCTACTGCGACGAAGGGAAAACGTGAAGCTAGTATGGGGTTGATATGTACGCCAGTTTGTAGTTTACGTCAGTGTTTTGTTTAGGTAAGTTATTTTTATTTTTCTTGCTAAAATAATTTGGATTCACTTATAATGACCTTATTTTGCAACAAAACATTAGATATAGCCAGCCCGATGCTGCTTGTGTCCTCGAGGAAGACCGCAAAACGCGAATATATTGCACGAAGTGCAAGCGACCGACCTGCGAGAATCATGGAAATATATATTGCAGCGATTGTAGTGCCTTTGAATAAGTTAAATTCTCCTTTTTTTTACATTTTGTATGAAAAAAAATGAAATATATTCTTAAAAACTAAAATTTCATGCATTTTTGTTTGATTTTTCCACATATCAAATTCCCAATTTTTTTAATTTTCAAAATCCAAAATAAATCGACTTTTTTGGCAAAACATCATGATGTCATTTGTATGCTTGAAGTCCCTTGTGTCCTCTTTAAAATACCGTCTGAAATTTGAAAATCGGTTCATTAGAAAAATAGTTATCAATTTTTGTTTATTAAATGACAATTTGAGCGTTTTTGAACACTTTTAGCTATTTAAATAGATTTTTCACCGACTAAGCTTTGATTAAATTCAATTTACTCTTCACCATTCTCTTCAGCATGAAAAAACGAACAAATTCGCGTTCTTATAAGTGAAATTGCTGCTGTCAGATCGATTTTACGACCAAAAATCCCGTGGGGTAAATATATACCCCAGTTTGTAGTTTAAGAGTAGAAAAAATAAGTTTGTCGTTCTAGGGTTAATTATGTATATAATAAAAATTAGAAATAAATAAAGGTTTAAAAAATATTAACTACGATTTTTTTTATTAGAAACACAAAATTACAAAGACAACGTATTTATTATATCACAAAAGTTATTTCTAATGAGTTTATCGTAACTGGAAGATTTTCTTGATGTAGATTTTATGGTTCCAAGGTAGATAAATGAAACACAGGGAATATTTTAAAAAAAAAATATAATATTCTCTTGTAGGTTAAACACGAAAGCACATGTATTTTATTAATTTTGTTTTCTTTTGGTTTAAGTAATGATAATATTTTATTTATAGGTTTTCCTTTTGTTTTTATAATTTCAAATATATTGGTTGATTATTTTTTATATTATTTTATTTTTAAATATTTTTTTTAATATAAATTTTTTGTTAATTTTCCAAAACAGTTTCTAACTTAACTCATTATCAATCCGCCATTTCAAACTTCCTTTTTCTGTTCGTCATTACTATTCACTGCTTACTCGGGGTTTGCGTCCCCAATACCAGTTATGTACTTTGAACAATACCAGTTACTTTGAAATACTTATATACATCGCTAGATAGCAGTACTGTTACAAGTCTTAATCGTTTAATCGAACTATAGAGTTCACAGGTACATTAAATACATACAATACACAAGCAATACCTCTTGCGTTTATTCAATATGGATGTAAAACTCAATAATTATTCATTCTACACAGTCCAATCTTATTATGTACCGAACTTGCACGAAGTTGTTCGGTACATAAAAATGAACGTTAAGTATTCGAAAAAAAGAATAAAGTAATTGTTTAAAAATCTGATGTTCTAATTATATGATTCTTTTGGTTTTACTTTCTTTTAATTTATCGTTATAAATAGATCTTCTTTAATTAGCCATTTCAATTAACCTTGCAAAATATCTCAACTTTAATTAATCTATTTAATTCAGATAATTTTTGCACGTTATGTGCAAACAAAATTAAGTGAATTTTCAGATCATAATTTGTCCACAACTTCTATCTATCTTCTTTTTAAGACTAATATGGTCCGAGACATACGGTGACAGAATAAGCAAATAATTTGTGGATACTTCGAATATTTTTTCCTAACTTTTATGAATACCTCAGAGTTTCCCTTAAAAAACTTTTTTATTGATTTTTTTCACAGCCATTACGCAAATCCCAAAAAAGTTGTGGGAAAGCTTTTATAGGAATCATTATTCAAATATTTCTCTCACTTTTGAATTTTCACTGTTGAAATATGTACTACAATTTTCAAATTTTATTTCATTTATCTGATTTATCTAGGTAAAGTTGGGGCAAGTGTAAGATTATGTTTTATATTACTTTTAACGGGAATTTAAATAACTGACGATTAATGAAGTCGAATAAATTAAAAATAATAAATGAGAGCAAAGAATATATGTATTTTATTTAATTTAATTTTCAAAATATTTCAAATTAATTGTTAAAAATTGCTAAAATCAATGTCATAAACACAGCGAATCACTGATTAACAAAACTGATTAAAATAAAGTAGAACAAATATGCAAATTAAATAAATGAATTAAAAAAATTGGAGCACGTGAATTATGCAACAATTAATGATTTAATGAATCTAATTAATACAAAATTAACATGTTTAAAAAATTAACATGTTTAAAAAATTTCTAAACTAGTTCTTTTTATAAAAATTATATGTAAATAATATCTTTACAGAAGATATTATGTATATTATTAATTAATACCGTCATTTGGGGTGAAATTGATAATCGGGGGTGAGATTGTTCACTAAATCATATTTTTTTAAATTGAATATAACGCCAGAACTATAGTTTAGAATGCGATTTTACCGACCGATAATGGAGGAAATCAGATGGCTGAAAATATCTTATATTTCCAACGGCCAATGTTTTTTAAATAAAAAAAAAAAAATATCCTATACACGTCAAGTTCAGCAGTTCCATATTTTTAAAAAAAATATAGTGTATTAAAAGAAGTAGTATTTTTGGGTGAAAGTGAACTTTTAAAACTTTATCTGATAAGTCAAAATCTAAACACACTTTTTATATTTTAATAAAATACACATAATTGTTGATGCTTTGTAACCATCACGTGCTTGGCTGTACATAATCATTTCAGTATTTTTTGTCATATTGGACATATTATTGCGTGGGGTGAGATTAATCATATACATGGGATAAGATTGTTCACTTATTGTATAGAAAGATTAATTGCGTGTAGCCGTATACGATCAGGGCTGTAGAGAGAAATGGCGGGCCTCGGAAACAGAGCACATCTCTTAAAAATATCCTCCCAAAAAATAAGCGACGAGCCAAAAGAAAAGTTCTTACTTTTTTCCAGGCCCCATTTTTCTGCCCGGGCCCCGGGGCTACAACCCCGGCTATCCCATCCTCTCGTCGGGCCTGTATATGATGTATCTGACCATGTTTTATACTCTTTAAAACTGTTAAAATTTATTATAAGCATCAAACAAACTTTTTTACAATAAGAATTTTTTTGAAAATTTAAAAAAAAATGGTGGTCAAACAGTTTTTATACTCATAATTAGGGCCGTGAAAAAAATGGCGGGCCCTGGGACTAAAACCGTATTTTCTAAAAATCTTCCTCCCCAAAAAAAAGGCGGTGAACAAAAAGAACTTTTTTTCTGGCCTACGGGCAGCTATGGACTCCCTTCTTAAGTCCGGGCTGCGGGGCTGTAACCCCGGCTATACCACCCTCTCGTCGGGCCTACTCTTAATGAAGAAAGTGCGTTTTCAGGGCTGCGAATTTGTGTGAACAATGTCACCCCATAACGAGTATGAGATTGTTCATGGCTTTCTTGCTTCCTGTAGACTGTTTTGACATGTAAGGAAACGACATTTTACAATAAGGTCCGTATTACCATCGTCTATACATATAAACCCATTTTGCTCTAATTGTGTTTTATTTCTATAAAATTAAGATCAAAATATGTTTTTTTTTTTTTTTTTTTTTTTACAAATTCCACCCCAAATGACGGTACAAACTTGTAATAAAATTTAATAATAAAAAAATTATTGGAATGTGGAAAATATGAGGTTTCGTTTAATTTCAAAAATAAAAGGCAGAGATACTTAGTTTTCGTTAGAGCGTTCGTTTTTAGAATTCCGAAGAAAAGATCTCGGAACACATAATTTCGTCATGTAAAATTTCGAAAATTTCCTTGTTAGTTTATCAGAGGTTTCCACAGGAGCGCTCAAGGGCTTCCACATGAGATCTGCCCAGGAATCACTCAAAGGTAAATCCGGTCATGATCGCGGGTCCAAGAAGTCTGGGAAAAAAATTTGATAAGGTCATTCAATTAAAATTATTTCGCCTAAGTGTGTCGATAACTTTTGAACATTCAAAAAGAAATTTGAAGTAGAGAAAATGGTTCCTTCCTAGTAAATGAAATTTTACATCGATATATGTTCCGGTTTTAGGAAACATTCCCCAAAAATTCAAATTTAAATTTTTAAGGAGAATGCTGGCTAGGGCTAGGAAAATCGACTTAAATCATGCCACTAATCGAATATCATATATCTTACTAGCTGTACCCGCGACGTCGTTCACGCGACGCATTTTTATAAACTTAATGAGAGGTATATAAGTGTAATAATTATACAGAACTTGCATAGAACAATAATTTTTTGCGTAATGCATGCACATGCTCAAAATGATTTTTCCATTTTCCCGTGGGAATGAGATATTTTCCCGTAATAAAAAGTATCCTAAGTGTTGACGCAGGTAATAAGCTATCACCACACCAAATTTCATCAAAATCCGTTCAATAGTTTTTGCGTGATGCGTGAACAGACAGACAGACAGACAAAAATTTTAAAAATCGCTGTTTTGATATCTACATCGATAACTATTTACAGGACCAGTACAATTTTCAAAAAATATTTTATGTACACAAATGGTCTTGTTACAGTTTTATTATAGCGGGTGTTGATAAAGTTGCGGAACAGCTGAAAATCTTAGTTAATATTGACTTTATCGAAAAATGACTCGGACAAAAGTTTCATGGGAAGAATTGAGGAACTAGAAAATGACCTCGAATTTGACCTTAAACATGACCTTGACCAAAATTTGGAGGTCAACTTTGTTTTTTAAATGAAAACCCCTATTTTTGACCTCGGATTCGGAAAGAGCGGGAAATTTTACGTTGAAAACCATATTCGTACTTCATATCCTAAGGTCGTGTGAAGGTCATAAAAACGAAAAAAATATGATTCAAGGTTAAATTCGAGGTTATTTTCTAGTTTCTCATTTCTTCGCATGAAACTTTTGTCCGAGTTATTTTTCGATAAAATCAATATTAACTGAGATTTAAATCAAAAATAGGGGTTTCCATTTAAAAAATAAAGTTGACCTCCAGATTCTGGTCAAGGTTATCTTCAAGGTAGTGATGTCGAATAACTAATCGATTAATCGGTTTAGTCGACTAATTTTGTTTACTTTTAGTCACTTTTTAATCGACTATTTTACTGTCGACTAAATGATTAAAATGACTAATATTTTTTTAAATGACTAAGGACGATTAATTTAATAATTTTTCTGCATTATTTATGACTCGAAAAAATGAAAACTAATCTTTTTTTATGATACTTTTATGTGAATAATACATTGTAATATGTAATTTTTTTTCTTTTTTTAAAAAAAAAAATAATAATAAAAGTCAATAATTAAATTTAAAACATTGTTACAAAGGTTACCCTATTTATGAATTCGACTAAAAATTTAGTCGATTAATCGACTATTCTATGCTCGATATTTTCGACTAATGACTAATTTTGTCGGAAAAACAACTTTAGTCGATTAATCGACTAATTGCATCTCGATTCGACATCACTAGTTCAAGGTCAAATTTGAGGTCATTTTCTAGTTCCTCATTTCTTCCCATGAAACTTTTGTCCGGGTTATTTTTCGATATAGTCAATATTAACTGAGATTTTCAGCTGTTCCGCAATTTTATGAACGCCCGGTAAGTAATATTATAGATTAGATATCTTGATTTAAATGCAGATATTTGCCAAATATATTTGCTTCGTACCTACTTATCTTCTTATATACTAAAATTCTATAAAACAAACTTGTTTTTTTTTTCAGATATTCTAGCGGATATTATGGATATGTTCGACATCAAATATTGGCGGTGCGTATACAAAAAATCATACAGTTGTCCGGATAACGATGTACAGTTCTTTATGTACACCCCGTAAGTATACTTTTGGATCAAACCATTCTGGGCATCGCTTCTTTTTAATCATGATTGTAGAGAAACTGGTACCGTTCGAAAACGGATAGATATTAAAAATCCACACGCCTTGAAATATATGGGTTGGAATCCACATCGGGATAATGTGATAATAATCCATGGATTTAATGGAACGGAGAGAAAAAAGCCTATGACTATTATAAGAAACGGTAAGTACTCCCAAAAAGTGGCGGTAAAATATTTTGTTTTTGTAAGGCTGGTCGTCCATCGGTTGCGGACAACTACGATATTTGATTCAGACGATTATGCACGTTTGTCGTTCGCCCGAAATGATATGTCTACCAGGGGCGTAGCTACCGCCGCGCCGTATCTGCCGTATCAATGATACGGGGTCCCCGGGTTACAGAGGCGCCTAACGTGTGTAAGCAAAAATTAGTAAAATGTTATCCATAATGTCACTTAATCTCGTACTTCCCGGGAAAAAAACATGTAAAAAAAACTGTCATGCCTGCCTATAGAGTTTTCACTTCAGAAATGACAAAAGTCAAAAAAACAATCTCTTTTTCTCCCGGATTAATTGCTCTGAAAACATGCTTAAAATCTGAAATTCAAAAAATTCATTCCATTAAGGACTCATGGAATTATTGCTGGTAAAATTCAATAGCCTTGCATCCAATTTTCCGGAGGTAATAACAGCATGCTTTCTATTCTTGACCCTTCCAGTTACAACCACAACAGTTGAAAGAAGTTTTTCAAAATTAAAACTGATAAAAAATTATCTAAGGACTTCGATGGGACAGGAGCGGCTATCAGACTTGTCACTATTGTCTACAGAGGCAGAAATTTTAAGAAAACTGAAACCATCTTCAGCTATAGATGATTGAATAAATCAATTTGCCGAAAAAAAAGGCAAGAAAAGTGTATATTTAATTTGCATTGATTGGCTAGCTCAAATTCTAGGAGGAAGCGATAACTTATAATCAATAAATATTTATTTTAATTTAATCCAAACATTTTTGTTTATTTTGTGAGAAATCTTTACCTTTCATTTGGGCCTCGCAACTAATTTTGATACAGGGCCCCTCCAAGGCACGCTACGCCACTGATGTCTACTGTCCGTCCAGTAGCCCAATGTTCGTCAGTATTTTTCTTTTTAATTTTCTTTTTCTCAAGCTCTAGATGCTATAAAAATACGTAAAAAACAATTTATGGAACGTAATATGCAAAGGTACACAGTTATAATTGTAATTTACCTTCAGTTTCATTTCAATAAAAATAAAAATCTCATGGAACGGACTTTTTCGCGCGACAAAATCCAAAAAAATTGGATCTCTTCGCACGTCGCAATTATACGCACGGAAACGGACGAACGAGACGCTTACAATGGACGAGGATGTATAATTTCACAGCTGTTTGGATCGTTCGTCCGTTTTCATGCGTATTCGTCCGAATTAAATATCGCACGTTTCCGCATCCCAAGGACGACCAGCCTAAGACCTTCACTTTAAAACTTTGCAAAGAGATAGCTTGGGAAACAAAGATGGTTGTAGGCTACTTTTTACCCCTAGAAAACATTATATTCCAGTAGGAAAACTATCAATGCTGACACGGTGTAAGTATATTCTGCATACCACGTGTGTGAAGCCGCGGGTAAATGGTAGTTTCCCTTTAATTTTGTCGGTTGCTTTTTAAAGGTAACAGATCCATTAATATTTTAAAGTTAAATGTCTTAAGATAAGATCTTTTATGTGCGTTTTAAGTAATTTAAATGGCAAGTAATGAAATTTATCAAAACAAAAAATTTCCGTATTTTACTATTTTTACTTTCTACAATTAAATTACGTTAGGTAGGTCATGATCTTCGATCTTGAAACGTAGATTTATGTGGTCATTTATTTATGAGTTGACCTCTAAAATTTTATACACCATTTGGCTATCTAACTAAAAAAAAGTACATGAATACGCACTTATACTAAAACAATAACTGAATTATGTACTAACTACAGAACCGGTTTTTATAAGATGTTAATGAAATACGTAGCGTGGGAAGTGGGAAGATGTTTTTTCTGGCAAAAAATATAAATATTTTTCAAAACAATAATGTTTTTTTTTCAGTAATTATGCTAATTTGAATTTTTTTAATAAAAGAAAGTTTATATTTAAAAAGTAATTGATTATATTTTTATAAAGTTCAGTTTCATCAAAAATTCGGCCATGCGATCACAATTATCAAAAGTCAGCCGGATTTACATAAGGGCACTTGGGGGCACATGCCCCGAGGTCTCAACATAACAGCGGCTTCCACAAAATCTCACAATAGGGGAATAAAATAGAAAGAATAAGAATTTTTTTTTTGCTTGTCAACCCTATTTTTCGGTATTTAAAAAATTTCGTAAATTCTTCAGGGGAACTTCCAGAAAAGCACTTACGGGCCCTCACATGTGAAGTACTCGAGAGCCACTAGATGAGAAGTGCCTCGGGGTACCTTGGTAAATTCAAGTGTTGAGCAAGTCAGAGACATCTGAATATGCATGAGTTTATTACTACATAAATTAATAAACGTTAGGGATGTTATGGATATGAAATTTCGGATACGGATACGGATACGGATATTTAAAAACATTTTTTTTTGGTTTCGGTTTCGGTTACGGATATGTAATTATATTGAATAATGTTTCGGATACGGTTACGGTTACGGATAATTGCTTTTAGTGAAAATTTTTTTTAGTAAAAAGGGGGAAATTTTATTCCAAAAAGTAGGAATTAAACACGAATCAACGGAAATTTATTAAAAGAAATACATGCAGCAAAACTTTGCTTCGATTTAACCGCAGTTTTTCAACGGCAGTTGTCTTTTATTATCCGAAACAAATTCGAAACTTTTATTTTCGGGTACGGTTTCGGTTTCGGATATTTAATTAATTCGGATATCCGGTAGTTTCGGTTACGGTTACGGATATCCATAACATTCCTAAATAAAACGTTTCTTGACTAGTGTATTAACACTACTATTCAAGAAAAAAGGAATATTGTGGTTCATATGGCGCCTCATTAGAGTAAAGTCACCGACAGTTCAAAAATGTGTCGAAAATAGTAAAAAATTAATAAACGTGCTCTATATGAGGGCTCATTTATAAAACTTACTGTAATAATTTTTAAATAAAAACAATTTTTGCTTTGCAAATATAAATTTTTAAATTTCTGTGACATATTTCGACCTGTATGGCCATTAACAAACAGCTAAACTAAAATTTTTCATTTTAAAAATGGAATACCATAAACCAGAGGTGGCCAACCCGCGGCCCGCGGGCCGCATGTGGTCCGCCTGGAATTTCTTTTGGCCCGCGAGATTCTATAGTGACCAAGGTAGTGAAAACCAATGTTTTAAAAAAATACATAATACCATGTGAGTTTTTTGAGAGTTGCCATTTTTACTACAGCCAAATTTGTATGATAGAAATGGTACTGGAAAAGATTCTTTTCTTGGATGTAATAGAAATGTAACCAGAAAGAACACTGTCGGTTGAAGTAGCCTCAAGTACATATGCATATTTTTACCGACTAATTGATAAATTTAAAAAAAAATTCAAAAATTAAACTTGGGTAAAAAAATTTTTTTTCCTCATTTATGTTGTTAATTAATGCATTAGATCAGTTTTATCGAAAAATTAATATATAGTCTCATTTAAAAATTTATAAGTTTCTATCATAGTTCGAAAACCATAAGAGTTATAAAGCTCCTGAATCGGTTGTCTCCGTCGATATCTACAACTCTTATTTGAACAGTTTTTCGATTAAATCAACGGTTTGGCTGTAATAAAAATGGCAACTCTCCAAAAACTCACACGGTATATAGGAACACATAATTTTATATGCGGCCCGCGGAGTCATGATGTGCTTGCAAAGTGGCCCGCAAGATCATTTGGATTGGCCACCCCTGCCATAAAGTAACACTCAAATCTCAATTAAATGTAATAATTTCAACATAAGTACTATATTATACACGTTAAATACTTAAACTTCAATTAGGTACAGAATAATTGCTTGAGTAATTATTCTTAATTCTCACCGCGAATCTTTTCATAGCGAAAAATGGTCGATTTCGTACTTTTCTTTTATTTCAGCTTATTTAGAAACGGGCAAATTCAACGTTTTTACAATCGATTGGGAAATTCTAACCATTTTTCCATGTTACCTATCGGCACTATCCAACACACGTCTTGTAGCTCAATGTTCCGCTCAATTTTACTCATTTCTCACAGCGAATGGTATACCGGCGAAAAAGATTCACTGCGTTGGACACTCGTTGGGTGCACATATTTGTGGAATGATAAGTACGCATCTGGATCGTAAACAGTATAAAATAATTGGTAATGAAAATTTTTATTTGAAATTTTAAATTTAATTTAATTAAACATAATCGCTTAATTAGAATTCAAATCATAATTTTGTATTAAAATGATCACTGGAGCATATTAATGTCTTTATAAGTATTTCCAGAGTAGATGGTCCACAGAGCAGTTTCAGTTGTGATAGTTTAAAAATTCTGGATTTTGATTCTTAAAAGTGTGTACTTTATTTTACTGCTAAATTAATTCTCATATGAATGTCTTGCTATTCTCTTATTTTGGTCTCTTTTAACGTGCTATTAAACATATAATTTATAAATATAAAAAAGTATGAACAGTAGCTAAGAATAACTTCAGACCTCTCCCAAAGGTTTTGACAGTTAAAAAAAAATTGTGGCACTAAAAACATATTTTATTAATACTTAATTTTCACGTTTTGAAAAGGGTAAAAATTCATATATTAACCTGTGTAAGTAATTGGCTTGTTTGTTTGTGTAATTTACTCATACAGAAAAAGAGATTTTTAAAAATTATTTTTCTAAAAAAAGATTTTTAAAGAGATAGCTATATTACAAGCTTGTCTGATACATAAATTTATGTGAATGAGTCATTTTCAGTTCATATAAATAAGAGTTATTGTATTTATGTTATCTATATTTTTGTCTAAACTCAAAATGAAAATATTTCCTGTTTTTTTGAGAAGTGGATCTTAATATTGTAGATTTTTATAAGTAGCCGAAATCCAATAAAAATTTGCGAGGGACATACCTGGACTCGTTCTTGTTAGTATCTTTTTGAATTCAACCAACGAGACTACCTACTTTGGAAATCTATACTATTTGTACTATTATAATTTATTATTATAATAGTACTTAATTTGAATTCTTTTAATAATGTAATATTGTAATGTGTAGATTACAGGCCATCACGAATAACCTTGTTCGGTTTTCATTGCTTTTCCAGGGTTAGATCCCGCTAGACCACTTGTGGATCGATACGCGTCGCATCGATTTCGGCTGACACGTGACGACGCCTATCAAGTACAAGTAATCCACACGAATGCCGGTTTCCTTGGTGTTCGGGATCAAGCGGGTCATGTAGATTTTTGTATAAATGGCGGTCGAATTCAACCGGGTTGTTATGGAAATCCACTACGTAAGTAAATTAAAAAAAAAAAAAACGAGTGTGTAGTACTATACTTTGTCTACGACTAACATGAAATTCACAATAAAGATGTCGATTCTCCAAAAAAAAGATCGATTTTTGGATCGATTTAAATCGAAATCAAAAAAATCGATAAAAAAAAAAAAAAAATCGGCTAAAAAAAAATCGATTCTGTGAGATCGATCTAAAAAATCGAAATTTTGAAAAGTTTAATAAAATTAGCTGATAATTATTGTTTAAGGGACTTACTTGATAGTACATAGGTAATATCGGTAATATCGTGTAAAAACGCCTTACATACATTATATTTGTAAAGGCGATGAATGAGTTAACTTTTCCATTATAATTATAAAAAAAAAAATACGGCAATTGAATATGTAGGACGAATACCACGAAACGAACCAAGTTTATTCAAAAATTTCAAACAAATTGACAAAAAAATGTTTTCTAAATAAGTCGCTTTTGTGGGAAAGGGATCGTCGTTTGCACAGATAGGTGGTCTCTTCCTTCCTTTTGTATTAATAGTCTGGCTTATATAGAGCCATAGGAGGGGTTCGTTGATATAACGAGTAAAAAGTGACAATTAACAATAGAGTTTTTGGTGTTTCATTTTAACACGTTTCTTTGTAGAATTACTATTAAAATGAAGTTATTTTTGGAAAAAATCGGTTATCGATCTCTTACTTTTAATAATCGATTCATGAATCGATTCAAATGAAAAAAATCGAAAAAAGAATCGATTTTTTATGCTTCGATTAATCGATTTAAAATCGACATCTCTAATTCACAAAAAATAATATAAATCTAGTACATATATTACATAAAACATAATATATTAACAATATATTAAAATTTATTAAAAACAAATACCAACAGGGCCGTGGAGAGAAATGGCGGGCCCTGGGAATAAAGAACATCACTTAAAAATTTCTCCCCGAAAAAATAAGTGACAAACAAAAAAAACAAAGATTTTACTTTTTCCCGGGCCCCTACTGACCGCTGCGGGCCCCTTTTTTCAAGCCGTACCCCAGGGCTACAACCTCGGCTACCCCACCCTCTCGTCGGGCCTGATAACCAACATTCAATTATTGAGTAAATAATTTTGTATAGGCATTAATATAATATACAAATATAAAAATTAATAAAAGTGTAGTTAGTAAGCTGTGGTTCTTTATACACAATCATGTGTAAAGTATAAAATTACAATATGTATACCAAAACTTATAATTTTATGGTAGCTGTAAACAAAAAAATATAAATACAATAATGCTTATCACTAATATTCACAAGTTATAAACGTTTTTAATCATATTCACTAATATTCACCATCGATCACTATTTTATATCATTTCTTATCATATACATAATTTTTATTCGTATCGAAATAAAACACGTGTTGTGTACGTAGTCATAGCTGAATAAATAGCATGAATACAGCTATTGGACGCTACACGCAGCTTGCCTTTGCAACAATAAGAATTTTCCATTTTATTTGGAATTTATAGAACCGCACGCTCTGCTACCAAAATTGTAGCAGAAAAATAAAAAATAATCTTGTTAATTTTTAATATTACAGTATTATTTTTCATGACTTCAGTAACTGATGTCCTCAAAGTCCTTCTAATTGGTGTTCATTGATTGCAGGCAGAATGCGATGTAGCCATTTTCAAAGTGCATGTTATTTAGCGGACACATTGAGAAAAGGTGTGAGATTAGTAGGATATCCTTGTTCGCAGTCGTGTCCAAAGGAGAATGGATTACAATTGCGACCTGGAATTCCAGTCGCCATGGGCGTAAATGTTCCACTTTCGTAAGTAACAAATAATTTAGATATCTAAATCTAAATCTATTAACAATTGAGATTTTATATAATAAAGTAATAATAAGTTGATAACTTTCATAAGTAATCAATTTGCAACATGGTTTTCTTTCCGTTTAAATAAAAAATATCTTTTTCATTTATTAATATTTCATTTGATAATATAATTTATTGTATAATTGTTATTATTTTCTGGGCTATAAAAAATATGAAATCCTCATTCCAATCATTGTTTCCTGTTTGGAGTTTTGTGAAGCATTTTTTTTACTGCTTTCTAATGTGCCATATACGTATATCCCGTTTCCTGTCATACTTGTTAGAAAAATTTATTTTTCCTTTATGTCTGTGGATACAGAAAACTGGCGCCGGATTTTTAGTGGACTGAAAAATTTTGAATTCTGAACAAAATTCTTAGATTTTCTACAGTTGATTCTATAAAATTGTCCATAGTTTATTAGAAAACAATTTTAATAAAGCCGAGAAAAAGGAGTATTACGAAGGTCATGAAGTATTTTTAAACAAAAATGTTTTATAACATTCATGATAATTCGCTCCATTATTGCAATAGTCGGTGATCTGGGAAATATCAACTTTTGAGATATTCAAGTTTAAAGTTTTTTAGAAAATACTTATTGTCTTTTGAGAGTTATCTGAAATTTTAATGCAATTTTGAAGAAAACTCTTTAAACACGATATTAAATAATGGTATAAAAATTAAAAGAACTACTTTATTTTGTCGGCCCAAATTTTCAAATTTTCCTAGATAACTGACTATTGCATAAAAATATTTTGAATAGAATTACTAGGATGGTAAAAATAACCCAATTTTAAAAGTGAAAACCATTATTAACTGAAATAAAACCATTTTATTCAACATAAAAATACCAAAAAAAGCTAACAAACTTATCTCACAAATTATTCACTAATTAAAACCTTAAAAGAAAGAACTTGATAACGACTATTTCACAAATTTTACAGGACAGAAATGATAAAGTTAGAGAGCTGGTATTCTCCTATTATGATTTTTCTTGAACATCCGGGCAGTATAGTTAAAACGTAGTGAAATTCTTTAATTAATTAAAAAATTGATTAAATAACATTATACTAATCATAAAACGATGCATTTTGTAATACATCTACTACATTGTTAATATTTTCCTTATTTGATTTGACTTAACGATTTTCTTATTGCTACTAATGTTAACACCAGGTAATAAAAAAATCAGTTAAACTTAGACATTTGTTTAAAAAACACAATAACCTACAGAAACTAATACATTACAATTAATCATGAAGACGTTAAAATTTTAAAATTCGGTTATGTGGTTTAGTTTGTAAAATTTTCAAAATTTTTTATGCTTTAATACTCAAATAAAATGCAATAACCTAGTATTGTAGTAAAAATAAATTAAATTTGACGCATCAACAGTAAGGATATATCGATATATCTTAGTTTTGCAACAATTAAAATTTAAATTTATTAAAATTGTCATACAAGGATATCGATTATATTAGCTAAAATATTAAGCTTAGAACTTAACTGATTGTAGCATCTGAAAAATACGCTTTTTCTCTTTCGAATGGTGTAGATAACTCAAAAACGTAATTTTGCCCAGATAACCGACTATTGCAATAATGGAGCGATATTCATTTTCCCTGACTTTATTTACTTTAAAACTTCACCAACAGGTGTCAGTGCGGGCAAAAATTCCTCACATGATTATGCCCAATCAATTTTTTATGTCATCGAAGGATGACATATTAATATCGTTGTGTGATCATAGTGAGGGAAACATTATTATAGAGTTGTACATCCATATTGAATAAACGCAAGAGGGCTGTAGAGTTAACAACTATAGAGTTAACAAAAAATCATAAATTAACACTTTCACTGAGGTGACATTACTTAGTGCGTGTCAAAAACACGCACTTAACGAATTTTTTTCAGTTCAAGTACCATTTATGAAACTTCAAGCTTTAAAATGCAACATTTTTCTGTCCCCGACCTTCGTAATTTTCCAGCCACGGGTTAAAGAAATTTCAAAAAATAGAGACAGTATCGCTTAAAAAGAACATTAAAATTATTTCAGCTAAAGTGTATCGAAAACTTTCGGAGATATAGGTAACCAAATTTTTGAGAATGCGAAAGGAAATTTGAAGTAGAGAAAATAGTTTCTAGTAAATGAAATTTTGGATCGAAATGATATTGGAAATGTCCTGGTATTAGAAAATATCATCCTAAAACTAGTGTCTACATTATTAGGGAAATATTGGGAAATGGATAAATATTTTCTTTTTTCGTAAATAATCCCAGAAATAATTTCAAGTCAAAGTAACGTCAAATGTGTCCCTATCTCTATCTTTTCAACTATTGATCCAAAAAATCTAAAAAAAAAAAATTACTGATAGCACATACGTTGTCAGATGATAGCTAAGAACTTTCAACCTGAATTAGATAACTAGATATAGGAAACCAAATGCGTAATTAATCCCTATAGAAACACATACAATGAATGAATACACAGTCATCTGCAAATTTGCCTATTTTTATGAAAACCTTAAAAAATTTACTTAAATTTCCTATTTTTATCCTGAAAGTTGTGAAAAACTCTAACTACATTGATTACGGAACCCCAACTTAATGTATGTCTAGCACGCACTTGACGAATTTATTGTTTTAAATGAAAAATTTGTTTTTCGATTTCATTTTTATACCCACCACATTATAGCAGCGTCCAGAATTAATGTGAAATGCCTTCAGCTATTTTGTAAATAATTTTTTCGCTACAAATCAATAAATTTTATATAATAAATTTTTATAGTTTAAAATAATTACGTTTATTATTCATAAAAATATAAAAAATCAAACATATGTCTTAAAATATATGGATTGATTAGACAGATTACGCAGATTACTTATCAATTACAAATAAAACAATTTAGTTTTTTGTTATGAATATAAAAAAAAATTAATTTAAATATAATAATCGTATGAAAAACATTAAACTTTCACTACGTGTACTGGAAATGTGAAAAGAACTATTTATATTTTATTTTAAACAGTTTTTTGTAGGTTTTCTCATTTAATTTTAGTGTAGACTTACTTTCTAGTCATAATTCGATAATCATAATATCATATAAGTATTTGGATTTTATTTTAAAATATTAATTGTTACAGATCTGTAGAACACGTAAAATAGTAATTTCAGTTTTTTCAATTTACTTTGTAGAATTCATTACAGTAATTAAATTGCATCATTTATTGCTTTTACAGGCTCAGTACAAAGGGATTTTTCGGTTAAACCGAATTTGTCTTTCTTCAAATCATTATTGCTTTTCTTAACATTGTTTTACTTAAGGCGCGTTTACACAATGATAGTATTTTCGTGATAATATTGTCAGTATAGGAACTGTGATAGTCATTACATGCTGATATCTGTTTACACGTAACTACGTGTAAGTTACGTGTACACCTCTGTTAACGGAATTTTAAAATTGTCATGTCAGGAACAACATGAGAACATTTTTCTTCCATGAACATTCAAAAATTTGGTATTCTTGCAAAAATGCAAAAATGTTAAATAGTTTCCGTCGTTGAATTCACTCCAAGCCGAAACTATTGCCACCTATATCAAGTGATTATTTGACAATTTATCAAGACATTTCACTATTATAAATGAATGAAAAATAATAATATATTAAATAACTGAATTTTTTTACAGTGCCAAAGGTCAGTACTGTGTCCAAATTAATCACGATAAAGATTGTCCTTTCTATTGATCGATCCGAAATATTTTTGGTCCCCAAGTCAATCTGAAGCTCTTCGAAGACTGAAGAATTATTTCTTGTACAATATTGTGTTCTGTTAATTTTATAAATTTTTGTGAATATTCTATGAATATGCGCCTGAAATATATTTTTTTGTATAAAATATTGTTTTTTATTAATTTTAGTTATTAAATATTTAAAACAAAACCCATTTTCCTCGAAATCTTATGAAAATTTCAATTAAAATTTTTTGAAGACTACAAGTTATAACAGCAACGCAAGTTACATTTACGATGGCAATGTATGCAATCTACATAACAAATCTGTCATGTGATTTGTTTATAAATTCAATGTAAGGAAAGTTAGGAACCGTGGTTAGATCCAAAATCGCTTATTTTACGCTAGTTATTAAACATTTTAAACTATCAGACAATATATATACTCTCAAGTCGAAAAATTTTAATTTTCATTAAAATCTCGATTTTTGTCTTTTAAATAATAATTTTTGTTTTAATTTATGTAAATGCTATGATAATTTATATGTTTCAATAAATAAAATTCTTAAACAAATTAAGATAAACACCTTAAAATCTTTTGATAACATTTCAATTTATCAATTTCGTATTATCATATAATTGCTATGGTCAAAAATTATAAATATTGAGATAAGCCACAAACAATAGGAAGTAACTATACGGTATTATTTATATAAAATAAATATCGCGCGTACTCTTTCTCAACCTCGTATCTGAAAAGTCCCAATTTTTGGGAAACACAAATTAAATGTATTTAAATCTGTGTTTTCATCATTATGAACTTAAGATTTATGCTAATTACACCCTTTGATGTTGGCTACCTACATAAAATATATATAGATAAGTATATATATAAATACAATATTTAATGTTTTTTGTGTGTCCTAAAACATGCAATTTTTGATATACCAGGTTGAGAAAGAGTACGCGCGATATGTACAATTTAAAATAATAATCAGTCGTTATTTAAAATTCTGTACGAATACGAAAAAACAGCTAATTTATAACATTCTTTTTATTTTTGAAACACAGTTTGTTTTTGTAATGAATCTAACTGCACTGAATAAAATTTGTAGTTAAAAACATTTTAGAGGTAAGTGAGGTAAGTCACGAAGTCAACTTTGCAATTTCGAAGAAGCACACAACCGAATTAATATGTACTAAAAGTTTCACGAAAAATCATTCCTTACCAAAAAAGTAAGAGAATTTTCTCCGCTGTTCGGAAAAACATTGAATTATAGATGTTTTATAGCACAATAGGTATATACAAAGATAACAACAAACATTAGCTAATTGTTTGGATTACTCACACAGACCAATGAACATATTATATATTATATTACACAGACTAATTATATCAATGTATAATTGAAGCAGACAAATACGACCAGAATACGACCTAATAGTATTCTGTAATATAGTAATCAGTTCAATAACCGATGGTATCCGTAGTAACGTTTTCAAATAATTATTGTAAAAATATTATATCTATACATATAATAAAACTGTAAATCTGTCTCTGTCTGTCTGTCTGTCTGTTCACGCATCACGTAAAAACTACTGGACGGATTTTAATGAAATTTGGTGTGATGATAACTTATTACCTGGGTCAACATCTAAGATACTTTTTATTCCGGGAAGGTGTCTCATTCCCACGGGAAAATGGAAAAACTATTTTGAGCATCTACACACATTACGCCAATTTACATATTTCATAAAAAATTTCATAACTATAGTAACAAAAATTGTAAATACATTTTGTAGTTTGGAAATTTTTCTGAATTTTAAATCAAAAAAAATGTTGCTAATTGTGTACCGAAAAATACAATAAATACACAATTGTCAATTTGGAGACAATTTAATGCATTTTGTGTTGCAAGAAACTACAAATTGGAAAAAGAAACTACTCAACGTTTCGCGTGAACAACGTCACGGGTACGGCTAGTTTTAAATAAGTAGCTTACTACCTAGCAACGTTACCAAACTATTATACAGTTCAAGGCGAACTATAAGTTTTCGAAGTCGTTCTGTCCATTTTTACTCGAAATGGGGAGTCATTTTCTTAAAAGAAATTTCGCCATTTTCATACCAAAAATGGAAAGTTCACACTCAAGTTAGCTAAATTTAAAACACCTCCATAAAACTTGATTTGAGAAAAAGACATTCTTTTAATTTAATTACGTCATCAAGTTATCTAAAATTCTTTAATACTAAAAAAAAACTTAGTAAAAATACAAAATTTGCACTCAAAGGTAAGACGGCCTCTTTCTAGCATTGTACCAGAACATGTGTTAGAAATAAAAGCTAAATATATAATTATTGTAAGAAATAGTAAATTATATTTTCTATTAATAGCCCCTGTCTTTATCCTTCAGAGCTCTATTCCCATACAACAGATAAAGATATAAAATGTATTTATTCTATTATTATTGTGCCCGTAAACTTACATTCAAGTAACGCCTAATGTAATTTAAAATGTTGTAATACTGTTATTCTTATTATTTATATGTATTTGCGATTAATAAATAAGGTAACTTAAGTCCAGTGTTGTATATTGATCATTGTCGCTTAAGGAGTTATGTTACTGTGATCGATTAATAAATAAGGTAACAAGTCCAGTGTTGTATATTGATCATTGTCGCTTAAGGCGTTATGTTACTGTGATCGATTCAAAAACTATGAATTTCAAAATAAAATGATAGCTACGATTTAAGGATGTTTGGGAGGTACAATCGGAGATAAAAGTACATGAAATTAGAAATTCGTGAATAATTGCGTTGTATAACAAACTATGAGGTAAATAAATAGTTATCTTTGTTAAATAATAGCTATCACTACAACTGATTGTACAATACATCAGACTATAGCTCTCAGCTGAGTACAAGAGCTGAGTACATTCTGAGGATTTTTCGAAGAATTTCAAAATACTACGAGACGATTGAAAATTTAGTAGAATGTTCCTCATTAAATACTAAGGCCCCTGTGAAAATTTCAAACCGATTCACTAAGCCGTTAAAAAGTTATTTAATCTGTTCTGTTTTCGAATTTCCATAAGAGTACGTGTAAAATTAGTTTTTTTTTTTTTTTTTTTTAATAACTTTTTAACGGCTTAGTGAATCGGTTTGAAATTTTAACAGGGACCTTAGTATTTAATGAGGAGCATTCTACTAAACTTTCAATCGTCTCGTAGCATTTTGAAATTCTCCGAAAAATCCTCAGAATGTACTCAGCTCTTGTAGTCAGCTGAGAGCTATAGTTTGATGTATTGTACAATCAGTTGTAGTGATAGCTATTATTTAACAAAGATAACTATTTATTTACCTCATAGTTTGTTATACAACGCAATTATTCACGAATTTCTAATTTCATGTACTTTTATCTCCGATTGTACCTCCCAAACATCCTTAATCGAAATTTTGATACTTATTTACATATTTACAATGTCAACGAGTATAAAATATTTGTATCAACGCGTTGTTTTGTTGCGTATGTTGCATACAATATTTTTTGCAATTCTGAATTAAAATGAAATAAAATTAATGGAAAATGGAATGATGATCGTCTAACTGATTAAGAATGGCATCAACATTAAAAAAAATGATACATAAGGTACTTTTTTATTTATTGTTAGTTGTGAAAAAGTAATAGTCATTTCGACACTATCACAAGCAATTATAAAGTTAACTTTTTAATTATTCAGAATTGCATAAAACGTTATTCGACGAAAATTGGTGGATAATGTAGCGCAACTGGTTGAACTTACAAGTAAAGGTCCCGAGGCCGGACCTATCGATTTTGATGAAACTTAAATATGTTGTAGAACACTAAAAACTAAGGGACACGTATTTTTTTTTATCTGCGGAAAAACGGTTTGAAGGGGTGAAACCGCCCTCCAAAAATTGGGGTAAAAATTTAATTTTTCAAATATCTCGAAAACAGTAAGAGATAGAGCAAAAGTTAAAATTGGCGATATTACTCTTTTTTAAAGAGCTATCTATTGATATGCAATTTGTTCAAATTACATCAAATGGGGTGGTTGGGGGTTAAAATTTGGGGGTTAATTTTGAAAAAAGGGGGCGAAAAATAAACAATATAAAAATTTTGTTTACAGATTTGAAATCTACGTCAAAAAATCTAATTGACCTGTTTTTGCTCAATATCCTAATATTAAGTCTAGGGGTAGTTAACTAGAGGGTGACTATGTCGAATAATCCTACTATTTGGGTATTTCAAGAAGTTCTTCTTCATGGAAAATAGCTTAAGACAATTAGAATAACGTAGAAATGAAATTCTTTAATTCAAAATTGAGTTTGAGCAACATTGGACAGGGGATGGGTCACCCTCTTAAATTACATACTAGTTTATATACACTAATTTTTGCTATTAACACACTGATAGTGGGTAAAATAATGTCACAATAAGTGGTTCTGAAGTTGGACTATCATATGTAAGGTCTTTATTAGGTTTGTTTTTTAATGGATATTATAGTTTTCCTTATCGAAAATTATCGATACCGAAAATTACATAACCTAACCTAAAATAACGAAACCTAATAAAAACCTTACATACGATAGTCTAACTTCAGAACCATATATTGTGACATTATTACCCCCTGTCAGTGTGTTAATTGCAAAAATTAGTGTATGTAAACTAGTATGTAATTAAAGAGGGTGACTCACCCCCTCTCCAATGTTGCTCAAAATCAATTTTGAATTCGAGAATTTCAATTTAGTCCAACTTCAGAACCACTTATTGTGACAATATTTTAGCCACTATCAGTGTGTTAATAGCAAAAATTAGTGTATATAAACTAGTATGTAATTTAAGAGGGTGACCCACCCCCTCTCTAATGTTGCTCAAACTCAATTTTGAATTCGAAAATTTCATTTCTACGTTATTCTAATTGTCTTAAGCTATTTTCCATGAAGAAGAACTTCTTGAAATACCCAAATAGTAGGATTATTCGACATAGTCACCCTCTAGTTAACTACCCCTAGACTTAATATTAGGATATTGAGCAAAAACAGGTCAATTAGACTTTTTGACGTAGATTTCAAATCTGTAAACAAAATTTTTATATTGTTTATTTTTCACCCCCTTTTTGCAAAATTAACCCCCAAATTTTAACCCCCAACCACCCCTGTTGATGTAATTTGAACAAATTTCAGATCAATAGATAGCTCTTTAAAAAAGAGTAATATCGCCAATTTAAACTTTTGCTCTATCTCTTACTGTTTTCGAGATATTTGAAAAATTAAATTTTTACCCCAATTTTTGGAGGGCGATTTCACCCCTTCAAACCGTTTTTCCGCAGATAAAAAAAAATACGTGTCCCTTAGTTTTTAGTGTTCTACAATATATTTAAGTTTCATCGAAATCGATAGGTCCGGCCTCGGGACCTTTACTTGTTAGACAAAATATTTTCATTAACTACATATAGCTTAGTAATGAGCAAATACAAGACCAAGACCAAGACTTGGCAGTCTTGGTCTTGGTCTTGCTCTTGCATTCAGAATATTGGTCTTGGTCTTGCTAAAGCAGTTTGAGTCTTGGTCTTGGTCTTGCAAAATGTAGTCTTGGTCTTGGTCTTGGTCTTGGTCTTGGTCATGGTATTGCTAAAAAATCTTGCACTTTCTTACATTTTTTTATTAGCGAATTTTTTCCTTCTAAAATCAGAATTTTCTCTCTTTTTCGGTATTAATTATACTTTCAAACTATTTAAATAGTTTTGCAAGAGTCTTGCTTCTTTCTTGCTTTTGTCTTGGTCTTGCTCACTTGAGTCTTGGTATTGGTCTTGCAGCCATACTTATAGTCTTGGTACTGGTCTTGCTCTTGGTATACATAGTCTTGGTCTTGGTCTTGGTCTTGCAAAAAATGCAAGACCAAGACGAGACTGCAAGACCAACACTAATTTTGCTCATCACTAATATAGCTACGACATGACCAGCCATTTTTTTTCTAAAATAAAACTTTTAGCTTTTTTTCATTATTTTGCAAAAAATTACGCATTATTATTACTTACACTTTTTAAACGAAAAGTGATATTAACACGTTGATGATCGTTGAAAGCCATGTGGTAACAATAGAATGGGCTAAGATAAATTTTATTTTTTTTAAAATTTCATAGTAGTGTGATCCCTTAAAGTGGACGAAAAAATTCAAACATGTACAACACATACATAATATTTAAGTATTGTCTATTACAGTTTTAACGAACTTTATTCCTACATATTAAATAACAAACGTTCTTCAGTGCTTCTTCCGTTGTGGCGCGGATGTGTGGGTCGAAAGATAATTATTGTTAAATTCTTCAAGTTTTTGGCTGTGGTTACAAGAAATATTTTGAAAAGCTTAACAATATAATAATCAAGTAACAATAATACGTTTTTCTTTGTTGAATTATTTTCAAAAAATTTAGAATAAGTTCGAACAATCGATATTTTAAACAATGAAATTCAAATTGTTGCTAACAATCGTAATTGTAATTTATCAAATTCAAACTGGTGTGTTTGCAGGTAAAGTTACATATCTGTTATCGATTGCTTTACTGTTTCAAAATATACGTCAATCAGAATTCTAATTAGTTTTATAGAATAACTGCTACTACTTTTAAGCTTTGTACCATTTACTTTATAAACTTGTGGAAATGTGGAAAGAAGCTTATTAAAATATATTTTTTGGAACTTTTACGAACATTTTTAAACCATTGTTGAAAGAATTATTTAAAATAAACAATAGAAACTGGTGTAGGTCGGGCGCCGAGGTCATCAAACTAACAAAAATGCCTTGTTTAAACAGTGTTTTAAATATTAATAAAAAAATTTAAATTGTGTTTTTTTAATTGTAAAAATGTTGCAACCCCTGTTAACCCATTACGATCCACTCATATTTGATAAGGGTTACCAACTCGAATGGTTTTACCACTACTTATAAATTTGATTTTCCGCTAGTGACAAAAAAATTTTTTAGTGACTATTTTCCAGATTTTTAGGGTGTTGGTGAATTTTTAGGGATTTGTAGAGTGGGTGAAATGTTCAAAATTATGGGAAAAAAGTTTGAAAAAAAATTCTAGAATTATATAGCCATGTTGACGAGACTGGGAAACTTGTTAATTTTGAAAAAATTCATATATCGATAGAAATAAATGGACAGGGAAGCGCTATTAAAACTTATATTTTCAGGCAAAACTCTTTGCCCAAAAATGAGGTTTCGATAATGCCGCTTCGTCTACTTATCTCTATCAATATTTAAATTTTTTCAAATTTAATAAGTTGTCCAGCCTTTTCAGAATTCAAAGAAAAAAAAAATGACGAATATCCTTCCCAGAATAACAGTAAATCTTTGAAAAGGATCTTTGAAAAGACGAAAATAAAGAAAAGAAAAATTAGTGATAATATTAAAATTGTAAATTTTTTAGTATTCGATGTCATAAATTCAATAAAAAAAGAATTCTGTAGCCCACTCAGTTTAACTAAATTCCGAAATTGTTCATTTTTTATTCATAGTTACATTAAACTACTAATATTAATAGATTTGAGTGTTACTTTATGGTATTTCGTATTTGTAAATAATAATCAAATATTTTACTTCGCAAAATACCACTTTTATGCTATATAAACCAGAACCAAAAACTAACTTTAAAACTATAACATATTTTGGTAATATATCAGATAAAATTAAAAAAATCAAACGTAAATATAGCATTTAAATCAGGCTTTAATCTAGAAAACTTATTACACAATAATAAAACAAAAATTGATAAACCTAAAAAATCGGGTATTTACAAATTAAACTGCCAAGACTGTAATAGTTTTTACATCGGTCAAACTGGCAGAAACTTTGAAACCCGCAGAGCAGAACATTTCAGATCGTATAGAAATAAGAAATTCGACTCTGCTTTTGCGAGGCATTTAATTGGCACAGGACACACATTAGGATGGAAAATTACCGTGTTACACGAGGTAAGCAAAGGACAGAAGTTAGGAATTCTAGAAGCAATAGAAATAAATAAATATAACTTAGATTATCTTTTAAATGACTACACCGATTTTCAATATTATAACTTATTTAAAACTTTAAAACTGTATTTGCTGTAATATTGTTTTTTGCTAATTTTAAGTTTCAATCTTTTGTCACATGTATGTAATCTTGTTTTTCTTGATTTTTCGGATTCTCCTACTACCCCTACCCCTTCCACTTCCATATCACATACCACCCCCCTTCATAAGTATAGATAGATAAATTAGTATACGTATATAAGGAATGTATCGAATGTATTTTTTATTTTGTTTGAAAATGAACTGATGGTTCGAAATAATATTGTCATAGTTTCAAAAATAAAAGTGGTATTTTGCGAAGTAAAATATTTATTTATTATTTAAATTTTAAACTACTAACTTATGAGGCTTACTAACAGTATATTGGGTCATAGTGGGTTAAAACTTCTTACTATTTTAAACAAATTTCATTGAAAATTGCGAAAAAGGTTTAGGAAATCGAAAAGTGGAAATTTTCAACAATCAAAGACCAAACACAAAATTTACTTACATTCCACTACTTTTGTTAGGACGTCGCGAAGATGGTAGTAGCGTTGGTAGCAATATAAACAAGCGAATTACTGAGGCGTTACTTTTGGGCAATTCAACCAAAACCAATAATACTTTAGATGATTGCGTGTGGCGCAAGGGAAACGATAAGGATGCATGCCCGGATCCGGATATACGTTTCATACTATACACAAGTGAACAACCGGATGTTAAACAACGGGTCGATTTACGCGAGACGGATTGGCTTCGAAACAGTGGTTGGAATCCAAATCATGAAAATATTATCCTAATACATGGTTATGCTGGTGGCGATGATACGTTACCGATAATTGTTTTGCGTGATGGTATGTTATTTTATACATAATGATTCATAATTACATCTTATTAATTCTTAACATCTTTATGATTTTTAACCGACTTCAAAAACGAGGAGGTTCTCAATTTAACCCGTATGTTTTTAGCATTTCGTAGAAGCGCAAGCGACTCTACGAAATGATAATAAAATCGTGGCAATATTTGCTAAAACTTCAGACACGTGGCACTTTTTTTCTTTCTATGAGAGTACTTATGAGGTAATTTTTTTTTTAAATTAAATAATTATTTAAAATAGAAATTTCTTAGCTGAGATAGACCGTTGCAAATTATAATATTATTAATAATAATAACAAATTAAAGGCTAATTTTAGTAATAAACACTGCTTGAACCTTTACTCCACTTTGAAAAATATATAACTGACAGCACTGAATGCAAATGTCAAAAACAAAATTATGTGGTTCATTTTTAAGTCGACTTCAAAAATAATAAAGAATTAGTACAGTTACTAGAAAAATTAATTAATTCTAAGCAAAAGAGAACATGCAGTAACTCAACAAATTTAACTATATATGTATAGTTAAATTTGGTCACTTCCTGTATTATATCTTGCCGTTTTTTCTCTTGTATGCTTAAGAACTCTGGTTATTGACTACGAAATGCTGGCATAATGCGTGTTTATCACGCACTTGGCGAATTTTTTTATGTATGTACACCTATTTCTCCCACATTTTTGGGTCAATTTTCGCCATTGTTTTTTTAGTTAGTAGATAAAGTTCTCCAGGTGGTCCCATAAAAATTTTGTTGACATTGGTTGAGTAATTTTTTAACCATCTTCAATAATATGAACAATATGAATAACAATGGCAAATTTAAAATTTGTATATGCAAAATTATTTACTTTAATATCTATAGTAACATATTTTTTTAATTTATGTTGATCCAATTATCCTAAATATAATTTTCTGTCGGTACCTAGTTTAAAAAAATTCTTTGATTATTTGAAAAATTGGCGGATTTTCATTGATTTTTTATTTTCCTAGTAATTATTACTTTAAACATTATTAATGTTCCAAATTTCAAAGCAGTCAATGAGTCCCCAAAATTATGATTTTTGGACGCTGATATTTTGGAAACTATTTCACCTAAACGTATGAAATTTGGAATAAAAAAAAAAAAAAAAAAAAAAATTAAAATAAAATAAATTAAAAATGGGGTGGACTCATAAACATTGTCACTAAAAGGTATAAAATAAAAGCTCTTTTAAAAAACTGACTTCAAAAAGTTAAATATAATGAAAAATGAATAGTACGAATTTTGAAGTCAGGCGGGAAGTAGTATAAAAAAAATGTCGATCTTGAAGAATTCATGAATTTTTCAAGCACATCCGATCGCAATCTTTCATACGGCGCCCCGCCTGACTTCAAAATTCGTACTATTCATTATTTTTATTAACTTTTTGAAGTCGGTTTTTTAAAAGAGCTTTTATTGTATAGCATATTTAAAAAATGGAAGCTACAATGTATTTTTGGTGGATTGGGGTCGATTATCGGAGCCACCATGCTATCCAGCTGCTGTTCATAATACGAAATCTACAGCGCGTTGTGTGGCCGAATTTTTGACCTATTTACGAAATAATGGGCTACAAGTGGAGAAAACGACTTGCGTTGGACATTCCCTGGGTGCCCACATTTGTGGCTTAATGTCAAATTATTTACTGTTTAGAATGCATCGTATAATTGGTAAGTATGTACAGATAGAGTTTAAATATCCGGATTCTTCTAACTTGCGCAATGTATTTAAGGATTGGATCCAGCCAGACCACTAATTCGAGCTGGAAACAGTAATCGTTTAGATAGTGGAGACGCAAATGCGGTTCATGTTATTCATACAAATGCTGGACATTATGGTGAATCGGGTCATATGGGTCATGTGGACTTTTGTGTCAATGGTGGACGAATGCAACCATTTTGTGAAATCACAAACAGTAAGGCTTCCAAAACTCGGAAACATAAAATTAATAATTGGGTGCTAGAATCAGTTTTGTTTATTGATTTATAGATGAACCGCTCTGCAGCCATGTTTGGGCAGTTTGCTTTATGGCCGAAAGTATCAACAGCGATTTGGCTCGCAGAGCAGAACCGTGTACACGAAGATGCCCGTTAGGCTCGAGACCGGGACATCGTTTTGGCACACCTGTACTAATGGGACAGCCTACACCAACATCGTAAGTATATTAAAAATTGGCTCCCAGTTTTGAATTTTGATTTTTGAGCAAATGTATTTTTGTAGAGCCGTTGGATCGTACTGCGTAACAACTAAAACGCCTCCCTACTGTCCAGACGGACCTGATAAGCCGGGTGATCCTCGTTGTTGTATAAAACCAGACAAATTTTAAATACAAAAATTTCGTTAATGTAAAAGATATTCAAATACGGTACTTGACTGTATTTAAAATTTGTGTCAAATGTTAAATAATTTTATGCATTGTCATTACATTATATGTCCAATTTTAATGATGAAACATAAAAAAAATTGATAACTATTTAGAAATTTTATTTTGAAAATCGCCATTTTTCAACAAATATTCAAATTAGTGAAAACGCGCCATCTCTTGAGTATGACGTAACATTTTGTAGCTAGATATGTCGATTTTGATAATTTTCATCGGTGAGGTGAAATTGTGTTTTCTCTTGAATATTTCTATTAGTTTGTATATATAATAATAATAATCGGCCAGAATTCTAATAAATACTTGCTTTTACTTTGACATTTTATGAATATAATCAAAGTTTTGAGGTTATAAATATTGACATTGACGTTTAGTTGCTTCAAACTGTGACGTCACTATAGTGAGGTGTTTTTCCCGCCTTTTTCTCATTAAAAAATTGTAGGGTTATTATTTTTTTTTGATGATTTTTTACAGAATCTGTCGAAAATAAAAAAAATCACTTAACTGAGTTGGAAAAACAATACTTTTAGAATATTTTTGTAACTTCAGTCAAGTACCTTATTGTAAATACGATAACATAAGTATTGAATAATTTTTTATAAACGAAAAATTTTATGCTAAATGTTACCACAAAGGAAATATTTTGTATTTCTCTCCTGAAAATGCAAAAACTTCACACTTTATTTGTGAAGTTGAAAATGATTTTCTGTTCGCCAACACTTAAAATTAGTAATGATACTAATGACTCCTCGATATAGGGAAATGTAGTAAAGGTGCTTAAGCCCCTACCAGTTTCTAGTAATATATCACAATTTTACCTTTATTTATTTTTACATTATTTTATAAACCCCTAATGATTTTGTACTGAATTAATTTCATTTTTTAAATAAAAATATGTAAAAATTATTCTTTATTTATTGATTATCCTAATTATTGGTCATCCGAAGAGTTCGTGCCATTTTCGGAGCCGCTCGGATCAATTCATATTTCTTCAAGTAGCAACCGCAAACGAAACATGCAATAACATGTTAGTGTTAGGCCGATAGTGTTGCTTGTAATATGTATGATATGTATTATCATACATCTTTAAACAGTACCTACTTAAATAATTTTGTTTTTGGCAGTAATAATGAGCAATCTTAAGACATCAAGGAACATCATGTCGTATTATACGAGTTTAAAAAAGGCATACCTCTTTTCAAATAAAATTGATCATGAGTTTTCGTTAAAAAATTAAATAATTCTTATATTCGAAACAAATCGATCTTCTATTCTTTTCTAAAAATAAACTGCAAATTTAAAATTTACATAAATGCAATAATAAAAGAGATAAAGCCAAGAAAACGGAAATTATTTAAATTCAAAGTTACGAAGCATGGTTAAATTTAACTGAAATGAACCATACTAATAGTCCAATAGCACTAATTTTAAGCCCTATCTCACTAAACATTAATTTTAGAATAGATATAAAAAATTTTTAAAAAGAGATTCTTGTAGGGATTACCGAGGAGAACATTTGTACAAAATGTGAACTCCCGGAAATGTTTTTTTATATTGTTTAAACAATATTGAAAATTCATAAATAGCGTTTTTTGACCTTTCACCGCTTACGTGGCGAAAACGGTGACAGATACATTAAAAAGTGTTAAGTCCTTTTTTGTAGAGAATCGAATTGTCTACAAAAAAGTCAACGAGAGCACCTGTCTATCTTGTATAGGTGAAAAGATACAGCGCTCCAAACGCGCACTCAAAAATTAACTTTTTCTAGCGTTCCGGCAGGGTGTACCGTCCAGAACCTTACCGAAACGCTAGAAAAAGTAAATTTTTGAGTGCGCGTTTGAAGCACTGTATCTTTTCACCTGTATAAGATGCTCTCGCGGACTTTTTTGTAGAGAATTCGATTCTCTACAAGAAAGGTCTTAACACTTTTAGCGAATTTCCAGAAAGAATTCTGGAAATTCAGCTATTACAGTAGGTGTTATGACGCGACTTGAGCCCGGGACTATGGCAGAAATTTGTTTTGAGGTCCCTAGAAACCGAAAATAATATTCACTAAAATTTATATATATATATATATATATATATATATATATATATATATATATATATATATATATATATATATATATATATGTATGTATGTATGTATATATGTATCAGCACGATAACTTTCGAACGAAATGTCGTAGGTTTACGAAATTTGGTGACAACGTTGGAAGTCCAAAAATCTTGGATGAGTTCTTCAGCCAGACACGTCGAATGCCAGGACCATGGTTTTTGTTCTTGCAAAAAATTAGTTTTTTGCCAAAATTTCCACTTATTCAAAAATTTTTGCCAAATTTTTTTACATCATTTAAAAGAGGAGAAAAAATTACATAAAAAAGGTCTTTAAACTATTATTCTATGTCAACTAGTTTCCGAGAAAAACTAATTTTTATAAACGGAAATTCGTTATGTTATGCAGGATCCTGCGACAGGGGTATTTAATGTATCTATCACCGTTTTCGCTACGTAAGCGGTGAAAGATAAAAAAACGCTATTCATGATATAAAAAAAAAAATTCCGGGAGTTAACATTTTGCACAAATGTTCTCCTCGGCAATCCCTACAAGAATCTCTTTTCAAAAAAATTTTATGTCTATTCTAAAATTAATGTATAGATAAAATTTAGTGCTATTAGACTATAATGCAACTGACGCAACGAAAAATATTTATAGTGTTTATGGTGATGATGCGCTTTCTGACAGAACTTGTAGGAAGTAGTTTGCTAGATTTCAAAAGGGTAATTTTTCTTTGGAGGATGAAGCTCCCTCCGGTCAACCTGTGTGTGTATTGACGATGAAACAAAGCATTAAGAAATAAAGCGAAACTCGAGGCAAACTGTCAAGAATTAACGACAACTTTTTGAGCATTCAAAATCCACAGTTTTCGGCCATTTGAAGAAAATCGGGATGGTCATTTACACCAAAACCGGCACGAACTTTCCGGATGACCCAATATTTATCCTATTTAGCGGATGACATGGTAAGACTGTGATAGAAATTTATTTTGAGATCTCTAGAAGCAGGAAATGACCTTCATATTCAAATTACATATTACTATATGTGCAACCGTTACATATAAAATTATAATGTTAAGATTATTGTGGTTAAAATTAATTTACATAAATATATGTTCAGAGGCGACGCAAGACTAAAATGAGGAGTGGCCGAAATAATTTTTGAGAAGCCCTCTTTAATTTTCTCTTTGAAATTTCTCCCTTAAGGGGATGGTAACGTATTAAAATTTTTTATTTCTCATTTTTTTTATTGTTTCGTATGATTGTACAACATGTTAAGATTGTTGTGTCAAAATTTGAAACAAATCGGAGTAAAACTAACTAAGATATAGAATTTTGAGCGTTTGTTGCTCCGACACGTTTTTGTATCCCTTCCAGCAGGTACGTGGCTTTGTGCTCTCGGAATCCCTGAATTCTTTTATTTATGGATGGGTCTTTGTAAGTATACTAATGTATACTATAACCATGACGTAGATATGAAAAAATTTTTCATATTTAATTTTTGATTTTCACGTATATACAAAACTTTAAAGCGATTTTCTGACACTTGTCATTTTTGAAACCGGTGAACAGTTTAAATCAAAATCTACTCGACCGATTTTTTTGAAATTTTGTATACAGCTTTCTTACATAAATGACCAGGTATCCGTGGGAGCTTTTTTTAATTTTTCATAATTATTAATTTTACAATAATAAGTAGGTCAACTTTTTAGACGAAAATCGGTGTTTTCACTTCTATGTGTCACCAAAAATTAAAGAATCGAAGAAAAAAAATTCCTCCCAGGGATACCTTAGAAAAGAGGTTATTTAATGATATCATTCATTTTTTTTATTTCGGATGATCCACTCATGAGTTATATTGTTCACCGACAGACAACTTTTTTTCGCGGCGCTTCCGAAGATTTGCTGCCTAATTTGCGGCTTAATTATTCATATTTTGTTTTAAAAAATTAAGGAAGTGTTGTTCGTATGTTGTACTATAATGTTACGGTCAATTAATTAAATTTGTATTACCTGTAGCGTCTGAAAAAATTCTTAAAAATGAGCTTTTTTTATGCCGAATTAACATTACCATCCCCTTAAAAATTGGGGACTGACGAGCAAAAAAACGCCTTAATCACTTTTGTAAGGCCTCTCTCCCCATGATTTTTCAAAACAGCCTCCCTAAAAATTAAGTGGCAAGCAAAAAAACACAATTCAACAATTCGACAATACTCTTAATCAAGTCCTGTTAGCTTTCTTACAAATGTGAGACCTTACCGTGAGGCTCCCAAAGGCGCGACGCCGTAGGCGTTCGCCTACTGCGCCCATCCCTTGTGCCGCCACTGTATATGTTAATAATATCAACTCATTGACAGCTTCTATATGATTCAGAGCTGTATTTAAATTTTGATTTAAATGCTGTATTCTTCTTGAAATGAAATGTACAATTAATACAGTTTATTGTTGGCTGGTGATGGTGGAAGCACTGGTAAGACATATACAGGATGTTAGTGAATAAGTGCGAAAGATTTTAACAGGTGATTGCTCAGGTTCTTTTATGTAAAAAAGTTCATATAAACCTAGGTCCGGAAACGCTTAGTTTCCAAGATACAGGGTGTTCAGTTTCTCGTCTTTTTTAATATTTTCCGAAATATTTCAAAACCGTTTTGAGATATTGACACAAAATTTGGGACACGCTATGACAGGATAAATACCCATATTCTGAAGTACATAGATAGAATATTTTCACTCAAACTAGTGGCGTCCGTGCAGCCATGTGATGGCATATTTTTGAAGAAAAAAAAGGCACGCCAATGATTTTTTCTAATTTGAAAATGTTTCTTCAAATTTCCCATAAGTTGTTGACAAAAATGACCTCTTAGTATTTTGTCGCTTATGTAGCCGTTTTCAAGATAAAAAATAATTTCCAGTTACTGTTCCTACCAAAAAACCGGTATGGGCTATCTAATAGCCCATCTTCTCTCTATCTTGGAAACTAAGCGTTTTCGGACCTGGGTTTATATGAACTTTTTTACATAAAAGAACCTCAGCAATCACCTGTTAAAATCTTTCGCACCTATTCACTAACACCCTGTATAGCCAGTCCTTCTTTTGTAGTTTCTGTTCTTCCTCGAAAAATATCCTCCTACCTGTCCTCCTTTTTGATATTTTAAAACTAATCTGTTAATCTCTGTATGTATATTTAAATTCCGATAAATTAAAACAATGGGGAAATCAATATATTGAAATTGATAAGAGATGGATGAAAATATTTAACCATTTCAAAAATGAACACATTCCATAATTATGAAAATTTCGTTATTCTTGTTGAATTTACATTGTGCTGCACTAGAACTAATGCAGTAGTTGAAAGAGATTTTTCGATTTGTAATGATTTTAGACAAGTGAAAAATCCAGATTGGATGTTGATTCCAACATATTGTTAGAAAATTATTGACAAAAAATATCATCTTACTTAATGATACTGATTCGATTTTGTCATCTTACTTAATGATACTGATTCGATTTTGTGTTTAATGTTAACCTTGCTGTTAACATTCTTACGTAATTGTAACGATATAATTACATAAATTACCATGTTACAATTACATTAACATATCAGCCATTTTTGGATTGAAACAGATGTAAATCTGTTGTATTACCCTGTCGTAATGAATTTCATGTCCCATAATTTATAACGTGTTAGATAAGTTAAATCTATTATATAAGTTAAAGTATTACCATTTTCATGACATTCTCGACCATTACAGATTTCATTATACACTTCTTACAAATGTATAAGTGTATATAATGTACAAATGCATAATGAATTGTATTTCACATTACAAATTTTGTTGCCCTCGCTATGGAAGTTTTCACTTCAAAAATATGACTTTTACTTGCTAACGATTCCCTGCAAAATGGCGGGAAATGTTTTATTGATGACGCCATTATTGACGCCTGTCTAAACATTAGTGATGTCGAGTAGTGATGTCGAGTGGAGATGCAGTTAGTCGATTAATCGACTAAAGTTGTTTTTCCGACAAAATTAGTCATTAGCCGAAAATATCGAGCATAGATTAGTCGATTAATCGACTAAATTTTTAGTTGAATTCATCAATAGGGTAACCTATGTAACTCTTTCCAAAACAATGTTTTGAATTTAATTATTGACTTTTATTTTTAATTTTTTTTTCAAAAAAAAAATAAATAAAATTACATATTACAATGTATTATTCATATAAAAATAAAAAATCATACAAACAGATAATTATTAGTTTTCATTTTTTCGAGACTAATAAATAATGCAGAAACTGTTAAATTAGTAGTTTTTAGTCATTAAAGAAAATATTAATCATTTTAGTCATTTAGTCGAGGGTAAAATAGTCGACTAAAAAATGACTAAATTTAAACAAAATTAGTCGACTAAACCGATTAATCGATTAATCATCCGACATCACTAATGTCGAGCCGAAGAGCAGTTAGGCGATTAATCGATTAAAATTGTTTTTCAGACAAAATTAGTCATTAGTCAAAAATATCGAGCATACAATAGTCGACTAATCGACTAAATTTTTAGTCGAATTCATGAATACCTGTGTAACTCTTTTAAAAACGATGTTTTCTTTTGAATTTAGTTATTGACTCTTAATATATACTTTTTTATGAAAAAGAAAAATATGGCATATCACAATGTTTTCATCATATAAAAGTGAAAAATCATACAAATAGATAATTTTTTCGTTTTGATTTTTTGAAGTCCAATAAATTTATACAGAAAAATTAATAAATTAGTCGTTTTTAGTCATTTTAAAAAAAAATAATCATTTCAGTCATTTAGTCGAAGGTAAAATAGTCGATTAAAAATGAATAAATATAAACAAAAAAATGTAAACTAAACCGATTAATCGATTAATCATCCGACATCACTACTAGTGATGTCAAGCTGAAGAGAAATTAGTCAATTAATCGACTAAAGTCGTTTTTTAGACAAAATTAGTCTTTAGTCGAAAATATCGAGCACGTAATAGTCGACTAATCGACTAAATTTTTAGTCAAATTCATGAATGGAGTAGCCTATGTAATTCTTTAAAAAAAAAATGTTTTCTTTTGAATTTGATTATTAATTATTAATATTTTATTAGTATTTTTTTTTTTTTTAAAGAAAAATGAAAAATCGTACCAACAGTTATTTTTTAGTTTTTGAGTTTTCGAATTTTATATAAACAAAAGAGGAAAAAAATTAATTTAGTCGTTATTAGTCATTTTAAAAAAATTAATCATTTTAGTCATTTAGTCGAGGGTAAAATAGTCGATTAAAAATTGATTAAATTTAAACAAAATTAGTCAACTAAACCGATTAATCGATTAATTATCCAACATCACTAATCACTACTAAACACTGAGGTGTGCAACTAACCTTGACTTATATTCAACAGTTACCAATTCCTAGAATATTTAGTCCAAAAAAAAATGCTCCATTGTCAAATGCAACAAAATAATCGATAACTGTATGATTGAAAATATCTGATAATTCAATAAAAAAATTCAGTTAATGGATATAAAAATGCAGAACACGTATGTCCTCTAATCAAAAGATTCGTCAATCGATCAAAACTCTGTATCGTCTATCACGTACGGGTAAAACTATTTTTGGAATGAATATAAAAAAAAATCAGTCAAAAGTGAGTCGGGCTCACACAATTAGGGTTCCGTACAGTGACCAGTCAGTAGCCTAAATTTAACCATTTTTATTTATGTATATTTAAAGCATATCTAAATTTTCGACCGCCTCAATCTCCGAGGACTAAATTTTCTCAAGAACGTTGAAGTTAGTAGAAACAAATTTCCAAACCGTATTTTATATGTTTAGATGGAATAATTCCCAGAATACCTATTAGTGTACAAAAATTGCAATTTTGGGCACTCATTGACTGACTAACTAATAGATTATAAAAAATCCAGAGTACTTCCAATCGAACTAGAACTTTGGAATTTGAAATTGATATTGTTTAAGGTAATAAATACCAAAAAAATTAAAAAATCGATGAAAGTCAATCAATAGCTCATCAAAGAAATTTTTAAATTAGGCCCCGACAGAAAATTATCTGGATAATTGAATTAACATAAATTTGAATATATGTTACTTCCTGTTATTAAAATTTTTTTCAGCAACTATTACACTGTCAAAAAAGCCAGTTTTCTTGTAATCTATGACGTAAATCGTAATATCTACTAACCCTATAAAAATCAAGATTTTAGTTTTAAAAACCTCGGCAATCAAGAGGGGACGGTCATTTTTTGTGAATTTATATATCGTTAAAATCACTGATCCAAAAATTGGGTTTTGAATAAAAAATAAATATCATTTTTTTGTTTTATTTCAAATCTACATCATGAATAATATTGATAATCGATATGAACAATTTTTAAAAAATGATATAACTATAATAAATAATAAATTAATTAAAACTTGAAAAATTTTAAAAAATATCATTTGGTTAAAAACAGCACTACAAAGGATCCCGATGTCTGTGACGTCATAAAGGTAATATGTCAAAAGTGTCAAAATTATTAAAATTTAGTAGGAAAAATTATTGGTGGTTGTTTCATTGATTTCGACGTTCAAAATCTTGAGGGACTTTTTTCCGGATTTATTTTTGTATTGCTATCGTAAAGTGGTACAAAACAAGCTCGATATTTCTTTAGTTTCGATATTTCGACAGTGAAGTTGCAAGCAATAATTTGGATAGAAACAATAATTTCAGAGCAACAATAATTTCATAGTTACAATAATTTCATAGCAACAATAATAGTAGGAGAGCTGCTGGCCGATTTGCGATAGCCATTTGAATACGCGTTAAATTGAGAGGATAGGATCTGGGATACTATTTACCCTACACAAAAATTCAGTTCTGACAGCCCGGCCGAATAGGCTTGCCAAATGCCAAATTTATGTGTATAGTAAGTATCCGAGATTCTATATTCTCAAGTTAACGCGTGTTGAAATGACCATCACAAATAGGCCAGTAGCTCTTGGTCTATAATCTATTTGAAAATAAAAAGACACTAATGTAGCTATGTTCAGGCCATATTACCTTTATTACGTCACATAAGCGCTCGGAAACTATCAGCCCGTTAGCGGTTCTAAGTTTAAAAAATTATTTTTAATTTAATATAACTTCTTAATTATTACGTTTAAAAAAAAATAAAAAGAGTTTTCTTATAAAACTTATATATGATCTTTCCATTTATAACAAGAAAAAATTTTTCTTCAAAAGCCTAATTATAAAATAAAAATAAAAAATAATTGACCGTCCATTTTAATCCGGAAAAAAAAACTTTTTTCTAATTGTTGACTGGCGAAATATGTGCGCATTATCAAGACCTAACACTATGCCAAATTTCAAAATCCTATGTTACATAGTTTTCGAAAAAAACCGTCCGTTTTTCCTTTTAAGGTGCGGAACCCTAAAAATTTACTGGCCAGGCGGTGGAGGTAGCCAGCATTGTCACACAATATTATGTAGTTGTTACATGGTAATGATTTTTCAATAACTAATTCGCTATTTGAAAAATTTATTCAGTTTTATCAAACAAGGTTTTCTCTTGGACATTTGATTTGTTCGTAACTACTTAGTTGTAGATAATATGTTATCGTTAAATGCGTTAAATAGTGTCATATTAATATTATATAAGCAAGCACGTGCTAATCAAACGTCGTTTATTCGTAGTTAAAATAAGTACTTAGTGTTTTAGTAAAAAATAATAATTGTTTAAATGATACCAAATAATTAGTGGTGATAACAGGGAAGTTGCAAAAATGCAAACTCAAATTATTATACTAATTTTTTTAAGTTATTTAGTCTTTATTTGCGGTAAGTACTGTCATTAATTTCTTATTATATAAAAAAAAGGAAAAAAATCGTTCCCAAATGCGGTCTAAAGCGAGTAAAAGCTTGTTGGAAAATTTCAAACTTTTATTTTACTCAGCGGTACCAGATACCTAAATATTTTTCCCGCGTTTCTGTCATTGATTTTTTAAGTGAAATTCATGATTGATTTTACACTAGTGATATCCAATTAAAAGGAATTATTTGACTAATCGACTAGTAAGTTCCGGTCTTCGGCCAAAAAAATTCAAATCGTCAAACCAAAGATCGATACAGGAAAAAAATAAAGATTGGCATTGTGTTAATATTAATTTCAATTGACAATTTAACTTAATTCCTCAAGTTCCATAAAAATATTGCAGTTTTTTTCACTTTTACCATGGAAAAAAAGTTAGGGTAGATTTCTACAGCGAAAAAAATAGTACAAAACATTTCATTGGTCATTGCGTTGTAGATAAACACGATAAAAATGAAACAAAAATTCGTATTGGTAAATTTAACTGATTTCAGAGCCATAGTGACAATGTATTAAATAATAATATAAATTATATTAATTTATTTTATTCCTTAAATTGTCTTACCGTATTACACTTGAGTTTTATATTTTTTCTGAATAAATTTGTGTTTTCGACAACGCAAGTTTCTTGCCTAAAAGCAATTTAACTCGAAGAACTGTCAACCCAAAAACGCTTCAGTTTCGCTGTTGCGTTTTTGTTAGTTGACAGTTCTTCTCGTTAAATTATTAGGCAACAAATTTTCGTTAGACTAACCCAAATTTATTCGACAAAATATACAAACCTCTCATGTAATAACAAGTAGAAAAAGTTTGCTTTCTTTGGTCATTTGAAAAAAAAAAATTGAATCATACAACAAAACCTTTTTTTGTTTTAAAAACGAAAAGGGTGGAACTAATTTTAAGGACAGATAAATAATCGACCAAATGGTCGGAAAACGACATTTCATATTACACGACCTAATGTTTTTCAGCTAACGGTGGAAATAATTCCAGGCTCAAACAATTATACATATTTAAATCAAGAACTGCTTTTAAACATTTCGCTAATGCTTAAGAAATTGTCGATATTTATTTGAATTACGTGGTAGACTAAATGGTCGAAAACCGACATTTCATATTACACGACAAAATGTTTTTCAACTAACGATGGAAATGATTCCAGAGGCTACAACAATTCTATTTAAATTTAAAAAATTGCTTTTAAACATTTCTGCTGTAAGGCTTAATAGTACAGGAGGTACTGGCGCATGAGTACCGAAAACTATTCCACCTCAATTTTTTTATGCGATCCTTTTGACATTGTCCTACTGATGATATAAATGCATGTTGCCAGGGGGCAACCCGGGGCCATATTGTTTAAACCGAAATCTTTTATACAATTGCAAGGAATTGTTATTTTTCAACCGGACAAATTTTTTTTATATTCTTTATTGAAATACAAATAAAAAAGGTCCTATGACTTTTTACGATAAAATTAATAGTTTTCGAGATATGAATTTTTAAAGGTTCGAAAAATCTCAAATTTGGGTACTTTTGACCCATGAAAAATATATTTAAAAAAAAAGAAATATAAATAATATTTTTTTTAAATTCCTTATACAATAGTTAATAATATCCTTAATAGAGATTTAAAAAAATTTTGTTGTTTATACCTGCTTTTTAATTGTTAATTTCGCGCGCTCACAAGTATGCGTCGCTTACCTTTAAGTATTTTTTCAACCGGACAAATTTTTTTTTATATTCTTTATTGAAATACAAATAAAAAAGGTCCTATAATTTTTCGTGATAAAGTTAGTAGTTTTAGAGATATGAATTTTTAAATGTGACCGGTGCGCACAAATGTATCCTAGATTTTAACGGGCCACGGCCGAAAAAAGGTTGAGAAACGCTGATCTGGTGCAGCGTTTCTATACCATTTATCGGTCAAACGCATCATATTACTTATTATTACATGCGAGATAACAAGAAGGTCGTTGCGTTCCAAAATATTTAAGCGTAACAATTGTTTTATAACCACTGTGAACTAGAAAAATATAATTTTGAAACAATTTATTAATAATAATTTAACAATTAAATTTGAATATACTTATTAATCTACATATAACCCGCAGCTTTTGTACAACTAGAACAAATTACTGAAAATTAATAAAACAATTACCTAAGTAACTATATTAATAATTAAAATTTACATATTTACGCATTTTTATTATTTTGCACGTTAAAAAAATTTATATTAAATTATTATCTCTTACTGTGTGTCATAAACTGTGAACTCGCCTTTCGGATTCCCATATTATTAAAAATGGTACACGGAGAAAAAATTCATAGAAAAATTACTGTGCTCAGCACTACAATCGACGTGTAAAAGGCGAACATATTCAATTTTGTACGGTAAAAATATAAAAATTATAATTAATCATAGAAAATTTAAAGGATAGAATGTTCTTTCCGTAATATTAGCTCCGTAAAATTTGTAAAACAACACAGTAAAAAGTTCCATTCCCGACAAAAAAATATTTTTTAATTGTTTTTCTTACAAAAATTACCATGCCGTCTTATAATATTTCAAATGCTATCTGCTAATAGTAGAAAGAAAGAAAGAGAAGGTATCAACGCTGTCACATAGCGAGGCAAGCTGCAGAAGGTATCAACACAATCATACATGAAGGTCACATAGCCAGGCTGGTGTGGCAAGTAATATAGCCAGGCTGGTCACTGCTGGTGTGGTGTCATATGCAGACAGTATTCATTAGAATGTCTTACAGGACGGTCACCGTTTAATTCATCATTTTGTTACTTCACTATATTCAGTATTAGAATATATTGTTGCCAATCATTTTGTATGCGTCATAAAGAATCGAAGGTCGGAAAAGATCGATTGTTCCTCAGTGCGTACAGCCCAAGCAACATAAGGTTGCGGGTCAGATGCGCAAATGAAAGAGTACGACAACAAGATCTACAAAAATTATATGATTATTGTCTCCGTGTATACCATACATCAAAGTGCAACGGGTTTTTTATCTTAAATGGAAGATCATTTATAAGTTTTGCAAGAAAATTCTTTTTATTTTATTTTTTTTACGTAATAAGTATTTAAAAAGTTATATCATTTTTTAAACTTAGTACCGATAACGGACCGATAGTTCGCGAGACCACTCAAGCGTATATGTGACGTCATAATGTTTATTTACCTGAACATACGATAGTGTCTTTCAATTTTGAATTATTATTGCAATGCAATTATTGCCTGGTATAAAAATTTTTATATTGAATAAATTATGAAAATGTCTAACTAAGAGAGTTATTGAGCTTGTTTTGTTCACTTATATGGTAATAATACAAAGATGTTAGATATTCTGTGACCAGAATTAGCTTTTATAAATCCTTTGTCACACATTGCTAATTAATTCAATAATCACCAATAATTTTTCGTACTAAATTTTAATAATATTGACAATATGTACAAACTGTCAATAGTATTTGACACATTAACATAATGACGTCACGGCATCGCGATTTTTTGTCGTGCTGTTTATAACCAAATATTATTTTTAAAATTTTTAATTAATTTATTATTTGAGCCGTTTATTTTGAAAGTGGGGCAAGTCCATAATTTGTTATTACGAGATATTTAAGGGTTTGCGTTTCAATCAATTTAAAAATATTGGTAAGAATTAATAGACATATTTTTTGTATTTTGTGGTATTAGATAATGTAAGTTTATAATCCAATTGTGTTGATAGTGCTGGCTAAAAAAAATAGTGGTTTTATTATAACTAAATGGACTTGCCTCACTTTCAAAATTAATGAATTATTGTAATCGTTAATTTAAATGGATAATATTTCAGTTGTATCATTTAGAAATAAACATAATAAAAAATTTTCATACGACAGTTCAACTTCAGAAGCACGTACTGTGACATTATTACCCCCTACCAGTGCCTTAGTAGTAGAAATGAGTGTATGATAATTAGTATGTACTTTAAAAGGGCGACTCACCCCCTCTGCAGTGTTGCTTAAAATAAATTTTGAAAATTTATTTTAATTGTTTTAAACTATTTCTCTGAAGAAGTTTTTAATTACTCAAATAGTACGATTATGTCGACACAGTTACCCCCGTAGTTAACTACCCCTGGATTTAATATTAGGAAGTTGAGTAAAAACAGGTTGATTAGATTTTTTAAGTACATTTGAAATCGGTAAATAAAACTTTATTATATTTTATTTTTTACCCCTATTCACAAAATTAATCCCTAAATTTTAACCCCCGACTATCCCTGTTGGCGTAATTTGAACAAATTACATATCAATAGATAACTTTTTAAGAAAGAGCACTATCGCCAATTTAAGTTTTTACTCTATCTCTTACCGTTTTCGAGATATTTGAAAGATTAAATTTTCACCCCAATTTTTGAAGGACGATTTCACCCCTTCAAACCGCTTTTCTGCAGGTAAAAAAATACGTGTTACCTATTTTTTAGTGTTCTACAACATATCTAAGTTTCATCAAAATCGATAGGTCCGGCCTCGGGAACTTTACTTGTAAGATGGACTTGCACCACTATCAAAATAAACATATTGTTGATAGATAAAAAGATCATACTAGGTCTTATCTATAACTACCATTATCTTCATTTTTTTCAGAAATGGACTTGCCCCACTTTCAAAATAAACGGCTCATTTATTATATATCATTTTTTGCCGCATCGATTATTTATCAATAAGTGTAATTTATAATATAGTTAGTATTGAAATAAAATTTAATAAATAAAAAAGATGATATTTATTTTTTATTTAAAAACCCAATTAAAACTTGAAAGAAATTGGATTTTTCGGACAAGTTCAATATTACGTACCAGATAAATACATTAATTCATGAACATATTATGCAAAAAGAATATTAAGAACTTTACATATATACCTACATATGTATAAATATTATCATAAATGTTTTAAGTACGCGTAAAAAACCAGTTTAATTAATTTATTAGTAATGAATGGTTTTTATTGTATTTAATTATATAATGTTCTAATGCCATAAACTTCTATGAAATACAGAAAGGAGTCTTTATATACGTTTTCATAACATTTAGCTCATTTGTTAAAAGTTTAAAAAGAGTAATAACTTCTGAAATCTATTATATATTTAAGAATGGATGAATGCCCTATGGTATTATTACAAAACTACTTGAAATAAGTAACGGGTCATACACAATAAATGAAATAAGGAATAAGAAATAAGGAATAAGAAGTATGCCATCTAGTGACGTTGAATGGAACTTTAACGTAACTGCCCATAGGTATATGTATTTAGGTATTTTTGTACATCAAAATTCATGAAAAAATAACGTTCGTGATGACTTTTTTTGTCACTAAAGTGAAAAAAATCACGAACTTTGACGTACAAAAGTACCTACATATTTATATCTATGAGCAGTTACGTTAAAGTTCCACTCAACGTCACTAGATGGCATACTTCTTATTCCTTATTTCTTATTCCTTATGTCATTGATTGTGTAGACACCCTAAGAGACATCACAAAGTATTCACATAGGGTAAAAGCTCCTATACTCGAACGCGATTCAATACTCGAAAAGTTTTAATATTTTATACATATATTAATGAAGTTATTTCTGAAAGAAACCGATAAATATCAACACTGTTCGAGTATTGAATCGCGTTGGAGTATAGGAGCTTTTACGTTATGTTTAATATTTTTAATTTATATGCATCACAGTACATTAGCACACTGTGCGTATACGAATAACTCTTTTAAGGTGTGCAGTGTGCTGGTGCAAAACCATGTGGGCGAGCACATGTAGAAAAAAATTTTAAAAAAAAAATCTAAAACAACAAAAAACAAACTAACTTGCATTTTCTCATTATAATATTTGTATAGATAACTTGAAACAGAAATAGATAGATGTTTTTTTATCTTTGTTTTAACAAGGTAATCAACGCAATTTCAAACTGAAAATATCACTCTGTATTATTTTTTCGTTTTCAGTCACATGTTACAAATTCACGTACCCGCAAAATTGTATTGTATTAATGGAAGAAAAGTGTGACAGTGATGAAAATAGTCTGATCGAATATTATTTAACAACCAGTGATCGACGCTCCGATGCACCAGTTCGTCTTGACCCTCATCGGCCACAAATACCATCCTCGTATAATTTGAATAATTCGATGAAAATTGTGATACATGGGTATGGTGCAGAACACGATACCGCGTCACCAGTATTACCAGAAGGTAGGAGGCAATTTATCAGAAATAAAATTTGTAGACGACCAATGTTTTGGAATATCTCGTGTTCTCATATCACCAGGGCTGGGAACTATTAAAAATGATTTCATTTTAAATATGTATTTAAAATACAAAATGGCATTTTGCATTTTCTATTTTAAATATAAGTTCGGTCAAACCATTTTCCATTTTGTATTTAAAATGGAAATTTGAATTCATTTTACATTTAAAATGTAAATGCATGTATACTCAAGTTTATGTGTATATAATATATAATATTAATTATATAGAACTTTAATTGAACGACTTAAAGTCTAACAAATTGTAAGTTGATTTTTTGATCAAATTTTTTGTAACTCGAGTTGCAATGACATTTGAGTTAAATTTGTTACTAGAAGCTCTCTTAAATCAAACTTTTCTGACTCAAGTTGTGTACTAGGTACTATCTTTAAGACACGTCGATAAGAAATGTTCCTGTATTTCGAGTAGATGATTTTCATAATTTTATTTAGAAGTTGCAGTCGTAGCATAGTTAAGGTTTGAATATGACAAGGCCGAATTAAATTTTACAATATTTTTAAGTAACAATATTTGAAGAGTTAAATTTCGTTTTCATATCATGCAAACTTTACAAATTTTTCTCAAAAGACTGCCTTTATTTAATTTCAGTACGTTTGATATTTTCTTAACTTTTTTTTAAAATTAATATAAATAATGATAAAAAATTTATAGAATAAATTTAAAGTAAGAAAAGCATTTTGAATTTTATAATCCTTTTTGAATAACTATTTTCCATTTTTAATTTTAAATATGTTCAGCAAAACCATTTTCCATTTTGTATTTTAAATGCATTTTTGGAAACCATTTTCCATTTTCTATTTTAAATGGTTTCTATGAACCATTTTTCCCAGCCCTGCATATCACTACGTAAATTAGAAATAGTATAAACTAAAGGATGTTGGTATCTTGATTATTGAAAACAGTTAATGCAGTGGAACTTCTCTTAATCGGACATCATTTTCTTGCGAAAAGTTCTCACGAAAATTTCGCGAAATTGATATTTACTTCCGTTCTTGAGAAAAAAATTCTAGAAAAATACATAATTTTTAAGGACTCTCGACTAAACCTCCCCTTAAATTTAAAATGACTACGAAACTCCCGAAATTTTGCGGGATCCTACACACACTTAACGTATTTTTAATTTTCTCTTACAGCTTACATGGAAGTTCCAAACACAAACGTGATTTTCGTCAATTGGCGAAAACTATCTGGCTTGCCGTGTTACATTGGTTCCGTAATAAATACATGGCAAGTGGGACAATGCACCGCTGTGCTGGTGACAAGTTTAGTGGATCGAGGCGTTCCGTTGGATTCAATACACTTAATTGGTTTCTCTTTGGGCGCACATATTGTTGGCATTGTTGGCAATATATTCTCACAGGTAACTCGGCAAAAGATTGAGCGAATCACCGGTCTAGATCCAGCATTACCACTGTATGCAACGGCCAGTTTTATATCAGAATGGATCTTGGACGAGGCGGATGCAAATTTTGTCGATATCGTCCACACAAATGCCGGCGTGTTTGGACGAATCCGAAATACTGGACATGTCGATTTCTATATGAATGGAGGGTCAACGCAACGAAATTGTGTCGATGATCCAAGTAAGGATTTTTATCGGAAATTTTACAAAATAGTTTGTAAGTATTAATGTTTTAGATCCCAGGCTGTGTAGTCATTTAATGGGTCCAATTTTCTTTGCCGAATCGATAAAATCAAAAGAAGGATTTTGGGGATACTCTTGCCCAAGTTATTTTGATTATTTGTTTGGACGATGTGCATTCACCGGCGAAAATTATTTGATAGATCACAGGACAGCTTTGATGGGAGAACATTGCCCTAAACAGTAAGTCCAAATCACAGACCAATGAACACTATTATATTATACTACTAGACTAAGCGTAAAGGCAGTTTGTAGGCATCTTTCTTGAAGCAGTTAACAGGGTGAGACGGACGAGATTTAAGAAATATAATATAATGTCAATTTTTAAGCAAATGCGACTATAATTATTGCAGGACATAATTTGTATACGTATGTATTTTGAAAATAAAGCGAGTACCACTTTCTTTCTTTCAAAATTTTGTAGTTTCTTCTCAAAAAAGTAAAATTTTATTATCAATATTATATTTTGACAACAATTATTTGAAAATGTTACTACGAATAGGTACAATGGGTTATTTCACTGATTACTATATTGCAGAATACTATTAGGTCGGAACTTGGTCGTAACTGGCTGCCTCAATTATACATTTATATAATTAGTCTATATAATATAATATACGAGTATAATATGTTCATTTGTCTGTGGTCCAAAAACATTGGAAAATTTTTGTATAATTTTATAAAAATGATTCTATTTTTGATTTTTAGTACTCGAGGTATCTACTTTGTGGATACAAATGAAAGTCCGCCATATGCAAGAGGGCAATTATTGTGAAATAATTGTGTCTTTATAATTTTTTCGAAAAAAAATATTGCACTTTTTTGCACGGGTTGGAAAATACATGAGGAAATTCAAGAGAATATGATTCACTTCACATTGGAAAAGGAAAAAAATTTCACATTTTTGTTAAGAATATTTTCTTCAGTGAGTTAGAAAGTCTAGTCAAAAAAAATTATTGTTAATGTATTGATCTCTGTTGTTATATACGAGGTGTGTTCAAAAAGTAAGGTGACTTTATATTTTTATCAAAGACCTTTTATCTATTCATCAATATTCATGTTGTTCCCTTTAAAGTAATCCCCCTCAGACACAATATACTTGTGTCAACGCATTTTCTAATCCTCGAAGCACTTCTGATATGCACTTTTTGGTACAGCCTTGAGCTCTTCCAGCGATGCAGTTTTTATCTCCTTAATCGCTGCAAATCTCCGTTCTCTCATGGGTTTCTTCAGTTTTGGGAACAGAAAAAAGTCGCAGGCGGCTAAATCCGATGAATATGGTAGCTGAGGCATGATTGTGGTGTTGTTTTTGGGCAAAAAATCACGCACAAGCAACGATAAGTGAGCAAGTGCTTATCGTGATGAAAAAGCCATGAATTGTTTTCCTACAATTCCGGACGTTTTTTTTCGTATCGCTTCTCGCAAACGGTGCATAACTTCAAGTTAATACTCAGTAGCTTCTCTAATGGTGATTCGACGATTTCCCAATCCCATTTTCTTCACTTTTTCAACGTTTTCATCAGTTCCTTCTAGGAAGAGCTTGTAATACTTATAAACATTTTTTTTACTCAGAGTAGACTTTAACATTTCGAGTATTTTGGAGCACTTAATTCCATTTTTCACACAAAATTTGATGCAAATACTTTGATTCCTTTTTTTGACAGCAGAAAATCGCGAAGCACACCAAACACTTCTAACCTTTATGCCTCTCACAAACGAACAAAGAATACTATATAGCTGAAACTGTGAACATATATTCGGGGCGAGTGTACTAACGCAATAAAATAAAAAAATCGAAAAGCATGTGTACGTAGCCCGAGAAATTTGAAAAGTCACCTTACTTTTTGAACACACCTCGTAAGTTTATAAGTACAATTAAAAAAATATAATTTTATGTATAAATGATGTTTTTAATAAAATAAATTTTTTAAAATTAATTAACTATCAATGTTGGATGGCACACAGCTTCCTTGTACTCGTAACAGATCCTACGCGACTCTTGCGTAACTTTTTCACTCATGTACAATATGCAACTTATAACCTTTACGTTTACGCATGCGTAGTAATTACCGTTATTCTGACTGTAATGAAAATAGGGAACCCCCAAATACTCTCAAAATCTGAGCGAAACGGAAGGAAGAATAGTAAGATATCGACACTTAATGAGATTTCCCGGTGCGCTGTGGCTACCATTTCTCCGATTGCAATGGAATTCGTAGGGGACCGTCTAGATCAGCACAATTTCATCTGCAATTCGCATAATTTTTGAAAATTTCATCAAAATCGATCGAATGGTTTCCAAGTTATATCACTCGATGAAATTTTCGAACAGATACGAAAAAGATTTTCTTATTTCAAAAGTGATCACTTTAGTAGTCTTGGAAGAAAAAAATTTCTTTTCATTTCAAAACTTGATCTAAGTCCGCCCGGTGGTAGCGTCGCACAGTGGGGCCAAATACCATTAAAGACGGCAAAAATACAAAAAATTAAATTATAAGCTACAATTTATATGACCCCTTAAATCAATAGCTAAAATATTCTAGCAACGACCTCTGTAATTAACTTATGTAAAATAGCGCGGGGGGTGCAAGTATATTGACTATTATTTGTTATTTCTATAAATTGGCTGCTTTTTAAACCATATCATTGTATGTAAAGTAGTGATTTGCGGGACGGTTATTTAAGTTATAAAAAAAATAAATTAAAATCGGTTATAATGGGCGATGTTCCCCATGGTATGTTATTTTTTTATGTATCTTATTTGTTAAAATCAGTACTCGTAATGATACTATCAAGCTTTAATGAAACATGTATTGTACTTTAATGAAGCCAAATAACAAATCAAGATTTAGAATCGAGTCTTAAATAGAAAATAATGTCTGCTTTTTTCTAGCATACTATATTTTAATTTGAATAGTAAAGTCGTCTTTTAATTAATTACCGTTTTTTAACCACTTTATTTCAAATAAAATGTAAAAGTAGAAACCAAAATTCATGAACTCGATATTTCTATGGTGACTGGCTCTTCTGATTTAAAAGTTAGACCCCTGTACTAAACAACAAAATTTAAACACTCCTTTTTAATCACTAGTATTATATAAGGGCACTGATACACTGACGGTTTGCAAGCGTGTTGTGAACAATTTGTGAACATAGCGATCGGTAAACGCATTTATCGTGCGCCACATTCTCATAATATTGTATACTCGCATGCGCACTGCAGCCCACCGCTCCCCACAACAGCGATTACACATGCGTGTTATATTACATTTTAAGAATAACTACCAATAGGTCGACAGACTTGTTGAATGTTGTCGGTAGACCATCACCTCGCAGAAAACACACTCAAAAACCGCCAGTATTGAGTAACGCTCTAAAAAGAGTGAAACGAACTGTAATAAGGAAGAATGTAAATGTAAATTTATTATAATTGAGACGTTTTACTGTACCAGGTAACACTTTTTTTAAAAGCTTTTATTTAACTTGCTATGTTAGTATGTTGGTTTAGATCAAATCTTGGAATCAAAATTTAGACCGGTTCTAATTGAGCTAGAGGTTTCAAATTTTGCATACGTGTCTAACCTTGATGACAATGCAATATTGTATAATTAGTTTTTCCCTAAATTGCCCCAAACCAAAATTGTTGATTTTTAGTCCTATGCAATTTTTTTGACATTTCGAATTGTCAAATATTGTCCATTGATTTTACATTGCAATTTTTAGTTTCCATAATTATGTCTGATTAGGATAAATTAACCGACTAAAATATAGGTAAAAAAATTACTTCTTTATTTTTTTTTTTAATTAATTGTAAACAGACTAAAGAGTAGAAAATAAAATAAAGTAAAAAAAATGTTTTTTAAGAAAAAGCTTTTATTTAAAAATGGGCTAAAAAAAATGAAATAACTACTGAGTGAAGTTTGAAACAATATGCAACATAATTTATAAAAGCTTGGGGCGTTTAATCAAGTTTGGTAAGTACTGAAAAGTAAAATAGCTACACTTATATCCAAAACAGAAATAATTAATGATAACGCCTCAAGCTTTTATAAATTATGTTGCATATTGCTTCAAACTTCACTCAGTAGTTATTTCATTTTTTTTAGCCCATTTTTAAATAAAAGCTTTTTCTTAAAAAACATTTTTTTACTTTATTTTTTTAAATTTTTCATTAAAAAAAGTTTTAGGATAAAATAAAAAAATCTACTAAAATTGCATTAGAACTTTGGTCAAACAATTCCCCGTTATTACAAATTTTTATACGTACTTAATAAAAAATAAAAGTTATTAATGTTTGATGTTTAAAATTATTACTTCAACTTTAAATTACCACGAACTAGAGTTTTTCTTAACTTACTTATCTTCAGCGTAATTACAAGGTTGCCTATAAAAGTAATTAAGAATTTTATGTTACTCAATTTTATTTTATTTTTATTTTTATTTATTTTTTTATTAGCGAATTTCCAGAATGGAATTCAGCTATGAGAACCACTTTCATGACGCGACTTGAGCCCGGGACTATGGCAGAAATTTGTTTTGGGGTCCCTAGAAACAGAAAATAATATTCACTAAAATTTATATATATATATATATATATATATATATATATATATATATATATATATATATATATATATGTGTGTGTCCACACGGTAACTTTCGAACGAAATGTCCTATTTTTTCGAAATTTGGTGAAAATGTTAGAAGTTCCAAACCGTTGGACTAGTTCGTTAGCCAGACACGTCCGATGCCGGAAACATGGTTTTTTGGGCAATTTTCATGGAAAAAATTAGTTTTTTGCCAAAATTTCCCCTTATTCAAAAAATTTTGCAACATTTTTTTACACCATTGAAAAGAGCAGAAAAAATCACATAAAAAAGGACTTTAGACTATCATTCTATGTCAAATAGTTTCCGAGAAAAACTAATTTTTTTAAAACGGAAATTCGCTATGTTATGCAGGATGCTGTGACAGGGGTATTAAAATTTTATTTTATAACTAGGTATATTTAATTTTTCAAAAATTTTATTTGATAAACTTTTTTTAAATTGTTTACTAAATATTTTATTATTCACAAAATCTATCACAACCAGTATTTTATAAACTATCGACTTTCTCAATAGTGCAAACAATATTGTTCGTTAATACTACTTTGTCTAAAAATATTTGTAAATATTAACGTTTCTTTGCAAGAATTTGGTACTCCGGTAGTTAATAGTAGTTATTAATATTTCTATTAATAAATTTTAAAAAAAAATCATTTATTATAGTGTTAATTAATAATTTTATGGTAATCAAGTATTAAAACAAATATTTACAAATCAAATACCTATATTTCAAGATTAATATTTTGACAATTTAATGTCGAAGACATATACAATGATTATTATTTCGTTTCTGAATCAACTGACCAATATTTTCAATCGTAATTCGCAAATTAGGTTTTTGTGTAAGTACAGATTCAGTTTACAATTTTTTTTAATACCTAACTTCATTAGGTTCCTTCCCTGAACGGAGCCATATGGAAGTAATGTAAGGTTAAGATAACTGGTTGAATTAGGACAATTTTGATATGAAATTTTCATTTTTGCTATCAAAATGACGAGATTCCTTACTGATTCGATAGAATCTTTTATTTCTTGTGGCCCAACACACTTAATTTTGATAAAAATCAAAACCCCACCTCGAAAACCTAAGAGTCACTTCTAACTTCATTATTCTGTAATTTTATTTACTTTTTTTGACGGTACTGAAAAATTTTAATAAACTTAGTGACATCACTAAATTAAAAAAATTCTTCTTTCTCAAATTAAGATTTATAGAAGAATAAGTTTAAGAAATCTTTTCTATTTATCAAATATATAGCATAGCTATTCTCTCTGGTGTTATAGTGAAACATTTGCTTTCCATGAGAAAATATATTTTACAGGTGAAACTGGTCGAACAGGTAGAAGCAAAATGATTTCACCGATTGACTTCGTTCTTAATTATTTTTTTTTAACGTATTTAGCGTACTTTCCAGGTAAGTACATTCTCAAAATAATTATTATTTTTTATTTAGTTTTTTAACAGTATTATAACAGTATACCAATAATTATTTTTTATTTAGTCTAAACACAGAGGACAGAGGTACAATACGTATCTCTCCACTACTGGAATCAGTGTAACAAGTAAGAGATAGAAAATATGTTATATACGTGCACGGTGTTTACTTTGTATTGGCGCGCTAAACTGTGTATGTGTGCGTAATCTAAGATAGAGGTGGCAGTCACGTGACCGTATTCGCATACGTATGTGTAATACGAATACCACAACGCTATGTGTGGGAATGCAACAATGCCAACACAACCAACATAACAATCAAATCCATTGTTTTCTGACTGACCAACACTCAGTGAGTGCCACTGAGCGAGTAACTGCTTAGTAGGCTTAGGTACACAAAAATGCACACTGCAGATTTCATGATAGAGATAGTTGCTGTGTCTCCATTACTCCGTGAGTCTAAAAAAGCATCAAAAACATCCAAAATTTACGCGAATAGACCAAAATACTGCCGTAACAAAAGACAAGCTCTCTAAAAATCACTTATTTTTTCTAAATTAGGCTCCAAGTAAGAAAAAAAAGATAGGTTTACACATATTAGTCGGTATGAACAGTGCAAATCACCGACAGGTTTTAAATGAAATTTTTTTAAAGAATCGATAAAATTAAAATATTTAAGAAAAGATTAAAAACAACTTGACTTTGAAAAAAACGATTAAATAATATGACAGTTTCAGTTAAGAAGACAATTAATTAATTGATTAATTAACAAAAGGAAAATAAAAACAAAGAATTCAAGTTTAATTAAGCATACAATTACATACAACTGTTAAAACAAACTACATACATATATTAATTAATAGCTCAAGAGCCCGCCATATACAGATCCTATGGGGTCATCTATGAAATACGTACGAACCATACATCTGGGTAAAATTTTATCAAAATTCACCGAAAAAAAAAGGGTAATAAAATTATACCCTGTAAAAATAGCAAATAGTTTATAATATTTTGTAATTTTTTTTTATATCCGTGCACAGTGGTCCAATTTGTGGAGAAAAGTGAAGTTTGTAATTTTAAACTTTTTACCCCGTAATACCGTAGGGGGACACCAGTGCACCTCGGTGCAAACCGACAGTTATTATACCGTCTACATTACCAGATAAGCGAAGGTCAAACACAGCTAACTGAGTACCGGTCTCGTACGCACCTTCTAGTTGTTCATTAATAACTTTGTGTTTTGCACGTGTGTTTTTGAAATCAAATGTGATGGAAGTTGAAAATCATTATGAATATGCGGTAAAAAATAATTTAATATTTTTATAGCGTGTACTTATTACAGAGAAATATTGCATTGTTAATGTGTTTATTTATACGAAATAGTTATGAGTTTGGTCGAGTTGGATGGTTTGCTTTTTTTGCAACAAATTATGAAGTATGTAGATTATTTTAAAAAATAAAATTCTTGCCCCAATGTGCCCCTTTGTTTTTTACACCAATTTCAGTTTTTTCTTGTCTCACTTCATATTCATAATCAGCGACCTTGAAAACCTTTATATATCATTTTTTGTTTCAATAAAACTAACTTTTTTTTAATTTTGCGCGCCATTTTAGATTTTCCACTTTGGATTTGCCACTTTGAATTTTCAAAAAAATAATATCAAGTTCATAATCAGCGACCTTGAAAACCCTAATATATCATTTTTTGATTTACTCAAACTAATTTTTGATTTTTGTCCGCTTTTTTTGGAAATTGGACCACTGTGCCGTGTGAGTGCTAGGGTTCCCAACCCTACCAATGAATATTTCGGGATTTAATGGGAAAAAATCGGGACGGGACAAGTAAAATCGGTACTGTTAAAAAAAAAAAAAACGTTTTTAATCAGCCAGTAGGAAAGATATTCTTTTTATTAACCGACTTCAAAAACGAGAAGGTTCTCAATTCAACCCGTATGTTTTTTATTATTATTATTATTATTTGTTACTAACAGCTACATATTTAAACCATGTCTTATAAACCTTTAAACAAAACAATTTCTTGAAGATAATATTACAATAATATTTCTTCATTTTATTTTATTAAATTAAAAATCAAGTTTTTAATTTTTAGATTTTTAATTTTTTTTTGCTTATCAACTGTATTATTTTTGGAGAAAAACATTTTTCATAAAGTTGCCCGTCTTTGGCATTGATTATTTTTAGGCTACTCGAACGCCGCTTACCCATTTCATGTACGTCAAGAAATTTCTATCATTTTTTTAATTTTAATTAGTTAATCTGGCAACACTGTAAGTTGTATAAGTTATAAACCAGTAAACAGAGTACACTTTATCAGTCGATACAGCAAATATGCTTACTTCCTTGGCCGTCGTGACTTGCAAGGGCGAAAATTTGGAAACAACAATAGCGAAAATTGTAGATGTTAAAAATCGGGACAATTAGCGTCCCGCCACTACTGTTGTCGGGACGCGGGAGACATAGGCCTAAAATCGGGACAGTTGGAAACCCTACGTGTGACTAATCCATATACAATTGCCTTTCCTTATTTTGGGTCACTGGTGTACTCTACCTAGAACTACTCACGCACAAAAAGTCGTTTATGTATCTGATACTGAAACAGAGGATTTGTATACGGCGGGCTCTTGGACTACAATTTACAATATTTACAACAATCTCGCTGATACCGCGATATTAATAATCAATTTCTTTTAAAAATTATCTACTCTTTCTCGTGACCGTTCACTTAAATACAAAAACTGTAAATTTAAAAAGTTAGTAAATTACGGAAATGAGTCTTGTGTAAGAACTAATAAAAAACTAAAATTTAAAGCCATTTTAATTTACTAATTGGTGAATATTTTTCGATGCCACTACACATCAGCCACGATTACTTAACACTATAAAACAAATTACTTGCGAATTTTTTTTTAAATTAATTATTATTCAAACAAGACAATCAAACACAGTACATTACAACGGTTTAAAAAAAAATTTAAATAAGAAATGTCAACAATAAATAATAAAAATATTACAAATACATAAAATTATTCAACATTGTTCTACTATTCTAAATGTCTGGCAATAAAAAAAATATATTATGGCTAGAACAGAATGGTTTCAATTTTTTTTATTTGGTGAGTGAAATTTTTTACATTTTTTTTTTTTTTAAGTTGCGGTAAATTGTTGGAATAGATGTTGAATCGTTGATAAAAATTTGAAATAAATATGGAAATGTAACTGCTTTTTACATCTTGTTTTAATTTCTAAGTGTTGTGAAGTGTATCTGCTTTTATGTGTACGTTATTTCCATTGTTATTGTGAAATTGCGGAAATAGTTTTCAACCGGTGAATGCGCGTTTCTGGTCGGATTTTCTGATGGCTGCATCTTTGAAAATAGTAATTTTCCCAAAATTTTGAAAGAGATTTTATTTGTTGTAAGTTGAACGGACTTTGCGCTAAAGTAGTTGCATTCTTTTTTTTAAGAAAGAACAGTAAAGTTGAGTGAGACTGACGCCCCAGGCTTAAGAATGTGTTATGCAAATTTAATCGTAGTTGCAAAAATTGAAATTATTTTTGGTATTATCAATTTGAAAACAACAGGATTAATGCAAAATTATTATCAATATTAAAACAAAAGGTTTAAATGCATTCAGTTGCTAGATAACAATTGAAATTATCTAAAAATGAATAGTTTAATCTGTATTCTTCAAAATATTTTATAAGATCATAATTATCTGTAATGAAATAGATAAAAAAGTACTAGAATTTGAAATGGAATTAATTTTATCAAATTTTTTTTCGATAAATTCTGAAAACATAAAAATTCTTTTTGAAAACATAAAAAATTTTGAAATTCTCGATGACTTAAAGATAATAGTTTAACTGAAATTCGATATGTAACTAGATACGGCAAACATTACGTTTTCTAACTGTAAAAATTCAAAAAATTTTCGTCTCTCCAAGCGGAAAACGATTTCTGTGGGTTATAATTGTCCACCATTGATCTACATCTAAGATTATCCATAATTTCTTTGGTTCCCATAAGTTTATATTTATATGACCATGGATGCTCAAGAATCCTAGATTTTCCATCCCAAATTCTCAAACTGCAGCCAAGACCAGAGACAGCGCAAAAGGTGGGCAAAATAGGCGATCGTCTGTAGCCTTGCGCCTTTGGGGGTGTCGCATATGTAAGAAAGCTAGCAGAATTTGATTAAGTTCATTAAGGGTGCTGTGGATTGTTCAGCTATTTTTCTGCTCGTCACGTAATTTTTAGGGAGGCTTTTTCTAGAAAATCTTGGAAAGAGGAGCCTCGCAAAAGAGGTTCGTTTTTGTTTCTATTGCTTATCGCCTAATTTTTAAGGCAAAAATTTTAAAGGGGAGCTCGAAAAAATTATCTTGCCCACTCCCCATTTGAGTCTTGCACCTCGGCTATCCAAGACCACAAAAATAGTACTCTCGGGCCTCGGTAAGTAATATACTATTTGCTAACACTTAACCGATAACATATATAATTATTTGTTTACATAATTTTGCAAATTAGATTAACAATTTTTGTACTTTTACTAGTTTCACCAGTATTTAATTACATAAAATCAGATTTTTTTACCTTCAAAATCAATAATTTCTATAATTTTAGGAATTAGCCAATCCCCTATAGATATTTATCAATTAAGGGGAGATTCGCCAAAAAAATATCAAAAATCGACCTTTTTTATTATTTTTTTTTATACAAATAAATATTTTATTAAAAAACTAAATATACAGCATTGTTTCTCCATGTCTTGAGATTACAAAAAAATTTTAAAAAAAAAATTCAAAAATGAGCTGAATATAAATAGCTTTGGAGTCGACACTGCGAGATTTTTCCATCTTGATGGTTCCTCTTGTTCTGAAATCCGCATTTTGAAAAAATAATTTTCAAAAATCATCGCTTTTTCTTGACTATAAACAGCCGCCATTTTGAAAATATATTACGGAATCAAAAGATGATAGTTCCTGCCAAAATGACGGCATCGAGGAATAATATGCACTTTAATTTATATCGAAATCTCAAATACTTTTTGAGATACATGAGGAACCATGTTGAAAAACGTATTTTCGAGAAAATAGTATTTAAACTTTATTTTTAAATTGAATTATAGTAAAGTGCGTGCACTAAAATGCTCATAATTTTTTGATTTTTCATTTCTTTAAAAAAAAATTTTAGGAGAATATTTGTAACACCTTAAAGAACATAACTATGAAGAAAAAAAATCGATTTCTTTTCTTTAGCGAATCTCCCCTTAAAAAAAAAAAATAAAAAATAATAAAAAAATATTTACTTACTTCAAGTAACCATCCGTAGCAAAATTTCAGTGACTTTTTTAATGTTTAAATACTGAATATTTAACAAATCTTATCAGTTACGCTCCTTTCACATTGTACGGTTTTCGCCGTACGGTAAAAAATCGTACGACTTTTTGCCGTGATGTAGTTGCTTTCATACTGCACGGTTTTTTGCCGTGTTACACTGAATATCTTCATTTCATTTGCAACATCATACAAGTAACAAGTGTGATTAAAGTTAATTCTATAAATCAGAGGAAATATAAAGTAGGATTATTTATTACCACACTCTTTGAAGACCTGAAAAATGACCAAAATAAATTTTTAACTATTTTCGGACGTTTACAAGCTCCTTTGATTAATTTCTTGGTGAACTTAACGTAAAAACACACAATTTGGAAATTACATACAATCTATTAAAATGGTTGTTACCACATTCAACATTAGTTTCATCCATTTTACAAATAAAATTAATAATTAACATAAAATTCAACAAAATATTGTTAATGCCGTACGTTAAAAAACCGTCAAATGTGAAAGCATTCATTTAATTACATACACTACTGAGTTAAAAACGCCGCGCCGTACGGCAACCGTCAAGTGCAGTGGCAAGAGACGGCTGCTACACGGCACGGCAACGGCATTTTGCCGTGACCGTGTAATGTGAAAGATCCAACGCTCTTCTTCACTCCACTAAAAAAATGTGACCGTACGGTTTTTTTGCCGTACGGCAAAAACCATATAATGTGAAAGGAGCGTTAGTTAATATTATCATTCAACTTTTTCAGTTATATTTTTGACTGTACGTGCCACGGAAGTACATTGTATCGTGCGTGGTCGACAGGTGGCAGAAAGTGTGTCATTTGGTAGTTGTATTTTGGTTTTGGGTCAACAATGTCCCGATCCGAATGTGAATTTTTTCCTGTATAGTCAACGTTATCGAATTGAACCCGAACCAATACATGTGGGTGATTCGTTGCAAACGACAAATATCACAAAATCAGCATTCGATCGAAATTTACCGACAAAAATTATTATTCATGGATACAATTCCGATATGTTTTTAAGTGCGTTGGTTGAAATTAAACATCGTAGGTATTTTTAATTATATTTTCGATTGACTAAAATTCGATTCTTATTATTTCCAAAATTTAGTACAGCATAACCTTTTTTAACCGGTGAGTAGAAACCGCACACAAAAATATTCAAAACTTCATAAATATCTATAAAAAGTATACCTATGTAGTTCGCTTCAGATTGTAAAAATACCCCTGTCGCAGCATCCTGCATAACATAGCGAATTTCCGTTTATAAAAATCCGTTTTTCTGTGATTTTTCACCCTTTTAAGTGATTTTTCCTCCTCTTTCTAATGGTGTAAATAAATGTAGCAAAATTTTTTTGACTTGAGGAAATTTTGGCAAAAGACTAAATTTTTTCACGAAAAATGACCAAAAAAAACCATGTTCCAGGCATCCGACATGGCTGGCTAATGAACTTGTCCAACGGTGTGGGACTAAATACAAATATATAAATTTTAGTGAATATTATTTTCGGTTTCTAGAGACCGCAAAATAAATTTCTATTATAGTCCCGAAAGATTTCTTTCAGAGCTCTAAAAAATAGGACTTTCTTAGGAACCCTAAAAAGAAGGCATATTATAACATACAAACATAATATTATATACATATGTATGTGATAGTGATGGAGAACTATCGATAGTTCAGACTATCGATAGTTATGGATAGTTTTTGATGCTCAAGTTTTTTGAATTTGGATAGCCGGTGAACCAGAAAAAAAAGGTCGCCTGAAATTCCCTTAAAATGGTTGTTTTTATATCTCTGGCTATAATTTTTATTATCTTTGTAGTATTTATAAGTAAACGAGATGACTGAAGAAAACTATCGAAAACTATCGATAGTAAAAAAATAAATATCGATAGTTTTCGATAGTCAAAACTATCGATAGTTATCGATAGTGCTATCGATAGTCCTCCACCACTAGTATGTGACTATACAAGCCATTATACGACAAGCTATATTATCGTGTTATGTACATACGTAGTATTATCCATAATATGTGGTAGTATAAGTACATACTTTCATATACATAATTATATATACCCCTGTCACAGCATCCTGCATAACATAGCGAATGCCCGTTTATAAAAATTAATTTTTCTCTGAAATTAGTTGACATAGAATAATAGTTTAAAGACCTTTTTTATGTAATTATTTCTCCTCGTTTAAATGGTGTAAAACTAATTTTTTGCAAGAACAAACACCATGTTTCTGGGATCCGACGTGTCTGGCTAACGAACTTGTCCAACGGTTTGGGACTTCCAACATTTTCACCAAATTTCGTAAACCTAGGACATTTCGTTCGAGAGTTATCGTGCGAACATATATATACATATATATATATATATATATATATATATATATATATATATATATATATATATATATATATATATATTGTAAAGCATAAAAAAAATTAGAGCGTATATGGTCGTTAAAACCATCGCGTGTATGGTCGACTTTCAACGCTTACCAAATCGAATAATTTTATAACTTAAATTGTGATCCAAGCAACTGTGTTCGAATATACTTTGATAAATCGAACAAGTAAGATCATGTATGAATTCGCAGAATTAATTATGCGATAAGAACACAGTCGCCTTGGACAGAGCGGATGTATGTACCTTGGGAACGAAAGAGAGTGTGAGAGTAGCAGCGTTAGAGTCTGGATAGAGTATTGTTAGAGAGAGTGTAGAACATTGTTAGAGAGAGTGTGTAGAAGTGTTAGAAAGTAGAAAGTGCAGAGTTAAGTGAGAAATATTGTGAGATATTGTAATTGGAGGGTATTTTGTTAACAAAAAGGGTGTTTAATGTGTTGAGTGGTGCAGGTGGAAGCGAAGGGTAGTTAAATTGGTAAGCGTTTAAAGGCGAAGATCAAGCGAGGTAAGTGTGAAACACAAATATCATTCTTGGATTATTCCGGTGATTTAGAGTTAGTATTTTTATTATTATTGTATTTTTTTTAGCGTGCGAAAAAGCAAATTAATTTAGTTATGTATTTCAATAATAAATGGTTAACTGAAACAATTATAGTTTTACCGTTTATATTAATTTTCTTTTTATATATAATTTTTCATACATATTCAATAAATCATTGATATCATAATCTGAGGGTTATAAATGAGGGGTAAATTAAGCGTAGTATAGATATTTCGCGATATGTTTTTACTTTGTTCCTTTATAAATTCAATATTAATTTTTTTTATAATTAATCTTTTTTTTTGTAATTTTTATACTTATTAAATAAATTTTCATATTTTCCTAGAATTGGAGAGTTTCTTTTATTACTACTTCTGGCACGAAATTTTCTTAAACATCTTTCCTGGGGTTGGCCTATACGGTTGCAATCTCAGAGCGGCTACTAGGACCGCAGAACCCATCCCCGAATTTTTATTCACCCCTCCACAATAGGTTCTCTGGGCAACCGCTCGACCAGAGTTCCACTAACGTGCATCCCCTAGCAGGGTGCGGCGTTACATTTGGTGTCAGGTGTGGGGTAGTAAAAAGGGGTGGTATGTACATTGTGGGGTAGTAAAACGGGGTGGTATGTACATTGTGGGGTAGTTCATCCCTTAGGTGTGGGGTCGCAAAAAGGGGTGGTATATACATTGTGGGGTAGTAAAAAGGGGTAGTATGTACATTGTAGGGTAGTAAACAAGATACGATTACAAATACACTTTGGGGTAGTAAAAATGAGTAGTGAATTGTAAAGTAGTAAAATTAAGGAGACGAATAGCGTGTAAACTGTTAGAAAATTTAATTAAGGGTGAAAAATAAGGGTTGACAAAAAAAAATTAAAAGGAAAGGCGACGTGTAATTTGCGGAATAATGTTAAAAATTCGATATATAAATTGCAACATACAAATTACAAATGTGACCGAATCGTAAAGTATTAAACAAATTTGCGTACCTAGTTAATAAAATTAAGGGGTTGAAAAATTTTGAGATTTTACGAACGTAATGCGTGTGGAAAAAATATTTTATGTGATCGTGCCAGAGTAGAAAGAGAATAGCGAAAACTAGTGAGAAAAGTCGTTAAGTTGTAGAATAAAATAGTTAATTTTAAATCAAAACCGTAATTTTAAATTTTTTTTTTTTTTTTTTTTTTTTTGTTAGCGTCATTTTGAATTATATTCATAGTTAAACAAATTTTACATTAGGCTAAAGAACAAAAGGCAGTATTATTTTAATTATCAACAAGTTTATATGCAAAATCATAATACCGGGTGTATCGAGTAAATTAAGCGTGTGTATTTTATAAAATTTTGAATGTAGCAATAATTTTTAGTAATACGGGGTAAATTTTGAAGGACGAATTCATTTTCTTGTGAGGTTGATGCGTAAAAATTAAATTTTTGGAAATTTCGAATCAAATTTTGTGAGTCAAAAGATCGTTATATTTTAATGTAAACATTCGGTATATGAGATTGCATTAGTAACATTGAAATAAACAGCGAAGGACACCGTCATATGTGCAACGATTGAGACGGTTAAGTTGTATACATTACCAAAAGCATACCTAATCCTAATCATCGATAAGTAATTGTGGATACGTACATATGCGAGTACGTAAAATTGTGGCGAACTAGCGAATCTATTTCAGCCGTGTGAGGGAATACATCAACGCAACGGTAGGTGGTACATGATACATTGCATTCTAACTTGATCGAATTATTATATGCAGATGAATTTATAATTATTAATTACATGTGTGGATTGTGTAAGTGCTGCATGAAGAGTATTGCGCATCAATATAAGAATTTAAAAGTAGGTTAGCTTAATGTAATATTAAAATTTAAAATTTTGTAAAGCTAATGTTATCAATAATCGCGAATATCAATTTAAAAAAAAAATTAATTAACATATTGAATATTTGCTGTAAATCTTGCGAAAAATTAAATTTTTTTTTTTTTTTTTTTTTTGTGTGTAGATGACTAAACCGAAATTTAGTATTCAACGTTTCATATTAGAAGCTTAACTTTTGATGACATAATAAATTAGATTGAGTAGCTGAATAATATTTTACAGTAATATTAAGTAATAAAGTAGAATTTTCCTTATAATTTTAGCGTAGGTGCGCAACTTAATTTTTCAATAATTTAAACTTTAATTTAATTTAAAGGATTTGTAAAATTGAAATTGTGTGAATGATTGAGGTATATTATTGTGTGATATTGATATAATTTTTAATAAATTTTTATTGTTTTCCTATACCTGTTAACCTAAAAAGTAAAATTTTGTACTTACTTATCCAAAAACAAAATTAAAAAAAAATATAATTGTTTTAAAATTTTTTTTTAATTAGCATCTTCAAGAGCTTTATTTTAATAGGGTATTTGACCTTTTGTATTGTAATATTCTAAAAGTGTATTATTAGCGGTGTGATTTTGTTCTCGTAAAATTTCTGTAAATCATAATTAGTGTTGAAAATGACCTCCAATGCGAGTACCAGCACAACCGAAATGGGGGAATGTAAGGTAAACCCGGAGCAGAAAACCATAATTCAACATCTTGAGACGCCACGTTTGGGTAGTTTTGCTAATGCCACCGCAACCTTTTCGGGAGCTGAGAACGTAGAAGAATACTTTGAGAGATTAGAACTTAGAGCAGCGTTGGAAAATATCACGGATGAACAACTGGTGAAGGTCCTAAAATGCAAATTGACGGGCGAAGCATATGAATATTATAAAGCGGAACAACTGTTTAGTGTGCCAAATATCACATATGAGGAATTGAAAAAGCGATTGATTGAGTATTATGGAAAACCAAAACCTTCAGGACTAGACGTTTTAAGTACAATAAAACAAAGGCCTCGCGAGACAGTACGACAATTTTTAATACGGCTGAAGCTAGCGGGTCGACAAGTTTTGGAAGAACGAGCGGGATCATCAGCTGTTGCAAAAGAAATCGAGAAGGGATTTATCGAAGATTTGATATTGACGCGATTTACAGCAGGTTTGCGGCCTGAAATAATAAAACAAGTGGGGCTGATGCTGTCTTTGGAAACAAACTTAACATTAGAGCGAGCGACGGAAATAGCTATAAAAGAAGAACGTAACCAGCAAGTAATGATTGATCAAATGCGTAAGGTTAATATTGCAGCCACCGAAGCGACTTTAAGAGAGGAAATTTTGGAAACGGAGGAAGCTATTGGCGACGTATATGGTATTGATAGACATTCATATAGGGGCTACCATCCGTACGAATCGACTAGAAGAGAACGAACTGAGCGACGATACGACAGAAGTGAACAACGATATGACAGAAATGAGCGAAGAAATGACCGAAATGAGCGAAGAAATGACAGAGATGAGCGAAGAGATGATAGAGGTGAACGTAAAAATGACAGATGGGATAAAGAACCAGACGACAGAAACAGACGACAAGACAACGGACGAGGAGAACAGAATAGGAACCGAGAACCATGGCGTATGGAAAATGTTAAGTGTTATCGCTGTTACGGAAATGGTCACCATGCGAGGAACTGTACGAACAAAATTAAGTGTGCTCGATGTGAGGGAGAAGGACATTTCGCACGAAATTGTACTATGCCAGACCAAAGGAGACGAAACGAGCATACAGCGAGACGGGGTTGGGGACCGCGTAGAGAGCAAAATCGGCAAGACGAAACTGCACGCGATAGGCACCATCAAGACAACGAACGAGTTTCCAGCTGGCGAGATAATGAACGTTTAAACGAAGGAGCCCCGACGGCAGCGCCCCATGTCGATCGGGATTGGAATTAAACTACGGAGCGAAAACTTATTTAGTGCCGGGTAATTTTAATGTATTTAGCGAAGAAGGACCATCTGAAGTGGAAGGGACAGTAGAAAATAAAACATTACGATTTTTAATTGATTCCGGATCGGCAGTGACAATAATAAAGCGGAGTGTGATTGGCAATGCGTACATAAATACTGAACATAAATTAATATTGCGAGGAGTATCCGGACAAGATTTTTCTACTTTAGGGACTGTGTATTTAAATTTAATCTTAGGATCTAAAAGTTTTGGCTTTATCTGTAATGTATGTGACGATCAATTTAAAATAAATGCGGATGGTCTATTGGGGAGAGATTTCTTTAAATGTTTTGGAGCGATAATTAATTACGTGAAGAGTGAACTTGAATTACCTGGTACTAAAACACCATTATTACTATCAAGGGGGCGACAAATACCGAAAAATATTATTGGAGAGATGAGTGCTAAAGCGGGTCGGATAAATACAACGAGTAAGCAGACCCAAACATCTGAAGTGGGTGAATTGGAACAGAAGAGACATCAGTGGAGAATGGTTAAAGCGAAACCAGAACAGCGTAGCAAAAAGCGAGAAATGGACGACTTGAGCGAAGTACTTAATGAGCGTGAGGAAAAAATTAAGCAGACTTGGGGGACCACTATGAAGAAAAAGCGAAGCAAACAAGGAAATCGTAACCTACAGAGAGGGACAAATAATATTGCGAGAAGTAGTAAAAAGATAGTGAGAAGCGACGCAAAATGTTCAGTGAAAAATGAGGAAAGTGAAATTGTGCGAGAGATTGATTGCCAAAGCGAAGTTAATAAAAGAAGTGACACTGCGGAGAAGAACAACGTGATGCGAGGATGCGAAATACATGCAGCGACCGAAAATAAAGTAAATGCGACAAAAAACAAAAACTGCGACGAACAAAATCATTGCGAGATAACTATGCGTGGAAACATTAAACATACAGCGAAGAAAAATAATGCGAAGAAAAGTGAGAATTGCGAAGACCAGACTATTTGCGGAGAAAATATGTGTGAAAATAAAAGATATATTACGAGAAAGAATAATAATGCGACGGAAAGTGAGAATTGTGAGAAACAAATTTTTTGCGAAGAAAATGTGCGTGCAAATAAGGGATACATCGCGAGAAAATGTAACACTGCGAAGAAGAGCGAGAATTGCAACGAACAAACCAACTGCGAAGAGAGTGTGCGTGAAAATAAGATAAATAGTGCGAAGAATAATAATTATACGAAGAAAAATGAGAGCGGCGAAGAATTTATCAACTGCGAGGAAATTATGCGTAGAAAGTCAATGCAATGCGAAAGTAAACGTGAAGAGAAGCCACAACGCGAGCATTATAGCGAGAAGCGAGACCGTGGTATACCTCAGGAATCAAGAGAACCGAAGTCTTCACCGAAAACGGGAGGTGATCAGTCAGTAACACTTAAAAAGGAAAACACTAAGGTGGAAGTCCGAGACGAGTGTTTACAAACGCGACACCATAAAGGGTCATTACGCGGAAATAGGAAAAGCCGTATCAAAATACCGCCTAGTACTGATAGTTCTGAAAATGACGAGCCTGTTATAATCGAAGTGACGACTGAAGCTCTAGTGCACCGAAGTCCAGAACCATTCGATGACGGAATGCGTAAAGAATGCACCGACCATTTAGGGACAAATAGAATTTCCAGTGCAAGTCCTTCACGGCCATGGAGTGATAACGCTGTAAAACAGGATGTTGGCCGACATCTAGTTTTAATAAAGGAAAGTCTAGAGATCCCAGCACGGACCGAATGCATTTGTGCAGCAATCCAACACGAATTTTCAACTGGTACAGAGGTTTTGATAGAACCTGAGGAATTATGGGGGAACAGTGTAATGGTTGCGAGATCGTTATCCACAGTGTCGAAGAATATGGAAGTAATGGTGAAATTAGTAAATGTGACAGCGAGAACAATCAAAATGGCAGAAAAAACCATCGTAGGCTGTGTCGAAGAAATCAAGTGTGAGCAAGAGAACATTTGCGAGTTGCCAAGCGAGTTACAAGGAATGGAATGTAATCAAATATCAGTTCGAGAAATAAAGTGGTCCGAAAAAGTAGATATGAAACATTTAGGTGGAAATGATATACAAAAATTGGAGGAGTTGTTTAATGAATACCAAGATATATTTTTAGTGGAAGGAAATAAATTGGGAACTGCTAAAGGAGTGAAGCACCGTATAATTACTGAAAATGTGCCACCAATAGCTCAGCGTCCATATCGTGTTCCATATGCGCAGAAGGAACTATTACAGAAAGAAATTGAGGGTATGCTGAAAGATGGGATTATCACAGAATCACAGAGTCCGTGGTCAGCACCAGTGGTTATTGTCCCGAAGAAGACGGAAACTGGCGAGACAAAAATACGTGTTTGCATAGATTTTCGAGCGTTAAATAGTGTGACGAAAAGAGACTATTATCCTCTACCGAATTTACAGGGAACTTTCGATTTATTAGGGGGAGCGTGTCTATTTACTACATTAGATCTCATTAGCGGCTATTGGCAAGTAGAGGTTGCGGATGAAGATAAAGAGAAGACAGGATTCAGTACATTAGAGGGCCACTGGCATTTTAATCGCATGCCATTTGGATTAGTAAATGCGCCAAGTACTTTTCAGCGCCTTATGAACACCGTACTTGCAGGAATTGTGGGAAAACGTTGCCTAGTGTACTTAGATGACGTGATCATTTTTAATTCAGGAGATATTGACGAACACCTAGCGCGAGTGAGAGAAGTATTCGAGTGTCTGCGGAAGGCAAACCTAAAAATAAAACCAGCTAAATGTAAATTTCTACAAGCGGAGACGAAATATTTAGGGCATATAGTGGGGAAAGGAGGAGTACGACCAGATCCAGAGAAACTGGAAGTTGTGAAAGAATATCCAGTACCTAAACGAGTAAGAGACATCCGAGCTTTCCTTGGTCTTGCGGGATTTTACAGACGATTTATACCGAAGTTTGCGGAAATTGCCAGGCCTCTAACTAAACTGACACAAAAAGATCAAGCTTTTAATTGGAGTGAAGAAGCCCAAAAATCTTTTGAATTATTAAAGAAATTACTATGTGAAGAACCAGTGCTACAATTTCCTGATTTTCAACATGAGTTCTGGTTGACGGTAGACGCGTCAGGATATGCTTTAGGGGCCATATTAGGGCAGAATATTAATGGGAACGAACGGCCAATTGCATATGCGAGCCGACAACTGAATCGGGCTGAACAGAATTATACAACTACCGAGCGTGAATGTCTAGCGTTAGTGTGGGGAGTAAAACACTTTAGGTGTTATCTGTATGGAAGAAAATTCAAAGTGGTCACTGATCACCGGCCACTGCGTTGGTTACAATCAATTAAAGACCCTTATCACCGATTGGCTCGATGGGCTTTAACTTTAAGCGAGTATGATTTCGAAATTCAAGCGAGACCGGGACGTTTACATGGAAATGCGGATGCATTATCGAGGTTACCAGTGAATGTAATAGAAGAAGGGGAACCGGAATATGTGCCATGGTATGATCCAACAAATATTAAAATAAACCAGAGACGAGATGAAAGTTTGAAACCCTTATTACAACAAATAGAGACAAACCCCGAGAGTAGTTCGTATTATTTAAATTCTAGTGAGTTATTGTGCAGAGAAGTACCAGACCAAGCACAGTATGTAACGGAAGGAGTACTTGTTGTACCAACTAATATGCGGAAGCGGGTATTCATAGACTTCCATGCGGGACCTATTGCGGGACATCAGGGCGTTAAAAGAACAACCGAATTTATCCAAAGAAGATTTTACTGGCCGAATATGAAACGGGATATTAAAACTTGGTGTGAACAATGTGAATCGTGCGCACAACGGAAAACTCCACCTAGTCATCCGGCACCACTACAGAAATTACCACAAACAGAAAGACCTTTCATGCGAGTAGCGGTAGATATTGTTGGTCCTCTTACTACAACACTAAATGGGAATCGGTACATTTTAACGTGTCAAGATTACTTTTCGAGATACCCTGAAGCAATTTCCCTGCGTGACCAGAAAGCGGAGACAGTGGCGAAAGCGCTAGTAACGAACGTCTTTACCAGACATGGCGTACCTCGAGTACTATTATCAGATCAGGGAACAAACTTTTTATCCAAATTAATGAAGGAAATTTGTAGTTTGCTTAAAATCGAGAAGATTCAAACAACTCCATTTCATCCGAGCTGTAATGGCATGATCGAGCGGTTCCATCGGGACTTAAAGAACATCCTATCACACTACATTAATTCAGAACAAACAGACTGGGACGAGTGGCTGCCGTACGCTCTAATGGCTTATCGAAGTCATATTCATTCATCAACGGGAGAGACGCCATTTTTCATTTTACATGGCAGAGATATGGAGTTACCATACGATGATATCATCAAGACGCCTGTGCTAAAGTATGATTATGATAGCAATTATGCTTCAGAGCTTATGCAAAGAATGCATGATGTGTATGAGCGAGTGCAAAAGAAGTCAACAGAAACAACCGAGAAACAAGTTCAGCGTTTCAATAGAAAAGCGAGAGAGGTGACATTCGAAGTTGGTGATAAAGTCTGGTTACATGATCCAACAAATAAAATAAATTTAACGAAGAAGCTTGCGAAGCCATGGGTTGGACCTTATCGAGTTATTGAGAAAAAGGGAGCAGTGAATTTCAAAATACGGGAGATAAGAGGACGTAAAGAGCTGATTGTCCATGCAAATCGTTTAAAATATTGTAAAAGTGAAGAGTGCGATGACGTAGAAATCCGGAGGGGTAACAAAAATAAGAGAAATGAACAATCGCCAGAAGGGGAGCAGCAACATGAGCTTTTCGAGGAGGAGGCTGAGGATTATGTGATAAGAATCGAGAAGTCACTAGGAAGCAGTCAACGGAAAAATACAATACAAAGTAGGAATGACAAGAGTGTGGAAACAAATGAGAGCATCCACAACGAGCGTAATAATGATGACGACGAAAATGAGATGACTCGTTGCAGTGATGAAAGCGATGAAGAGTTGATGCTAAGTGGGTGTGATGACAACGCGAGAGATGACGATATTTTGAGTGAATATGGTGAGGAGACAAACTATGGGGACGATGCAACTGAGTGGAGGGAAGAAGGGCAGGAACCAGAGGAAAGTGAGAGACAGCAAAATCAAGAAGAGTGTAGTGAGAGCGAGCGAGAGTGTGAAGAGAGTGAGAGAGAGCGAGAACACGAAGTACATGAGAGAGAGCAAGAAAAACAAAGAAAAGCACTGGGAGAAGATTTTGGTGGAGGACCCGAAGAAGACGTACTACGTCCACATACGCGAAGTCAGGGTGAAGTTCCCGAGTACCCTTGGGTACTTCCTAAACATATTTAATGTGAAGTAAACTACGTGTTAGAGACGGAAAAGATAAAAGGGTTAAAACATTAGTTTTAGAAACTATTAAATTACCCGATTAGAGTGGTGTGTATGAAGATAATGATAAATAAATAATAAATAAGACGAGAGTGTAAAAGTAATGCAAACTGATGTATTAATAAGTACTTCATTTGTTTAGTGTAGTGAAAACAGCCCATGTAGAATCGTGAAATAAACTCTAAAGTTGTGATATTTTATTTTGTTACAGTGAAACTACGAACAATGGCTAAGCTCATTCTAGTTGGACTCATTATTATATTTGTGAGCGAAACTTATGCATTAGTTGCGTACGATTGTGACAGCGATAAATTAAATATCACCACGATATCACTTTTGGAGGTTAGTGCGTGTGAACGGTATACTCGATTAGTGCGTGAGGAGTCAGTGTTTATCCAGTTGATACAAACTGCCGAATATGCTGAGGAACACGTTTATCAGTGCAAAGTGCAAGTGCAAAGACATATTACACATTGCGGTATGCATTCGCACGGGTCTGAGGTCCGAAATGGATTCGCGAGTTACATAGCGGTAATGGGACGTGATCAATGCATAAAGATGCATCGGTACTCTGAAGTAGAATTTAGTCGTGGTGTGATTCTGAATCAATTACAGCGAAATGGAACTGTATCACGTAGTGTAGTATTAGCAGGAACAATTACGTATGATGGAAAGTGTAGTGGAGTGGATTATAGTGACGAATATGGGACCTGGGGAAATGTGGTTGTACAGGCGATTGTAACTATAACCCTGACGGACTATCGAGCAGTCGTACAAATTAATAATAACCAAATTAAATTGCGTTCGGGAACGAGTTGCGCTTATATTTCGGCAGAGTGTGTAGACATTGAGGGTGGGGAAACATACTGGAGAACTTATGACGCGGAGTTTTGCGATGTTAGAAAGTACATGGTGTTATATGAGGGCGAAGCTCGAAAGTTAACCAATGAAGAAGATGACATCAGTGATATGAAACGCGTTGTTTATACAGTCACCACACAAGAAACAACGTTCGCATTGGCAGTACATAGCCGAGTTTTCATATGCAGTCAGCGAGGATGGCAGACGGAGCATCCGAAATTAATTATAAGTGAGGGCGCACCAAGGGAATTTATTCTGCGGAAGAAGCCGAGTCAAGCCGTCAACTTAGACCTGTTTACTTACGTAAACTCCAAATTTGTGTACGTCGAAAAACATGTGGCGAGAGAAATTAAAACATTATATGATGCGGTTCAAACACAAAGGTGTGAAATGGAGCGACAAATAATAAGGAACCTTCTAAATCTGGCGATTATTTCTCCGGAAGAGTTTGCGTATAACTACATGCGGGAATCAGGGTACACAGCCGTAACATCGGGGGAGGTCGTGCACATAATTAAGTGTATCCCTGTGGAGGTGAAAGTGCGTCACGTTGAAGAGTGTTATAGGGAGTTGCCAGTTATGCATAACAACCGCACATTATTTATGACACCAAGAAATCATATACTGCAGTCCTATGGATCGGAACAACCTTGCAATTCGATGGTCGCGTCAATGTATCGGTTAAACGAGAACTGGTATAAACTATTTCCGACTATCACCGAAGCTTTACCACCACAGCGATTACAGCCAGAGAAACCAAGAGTATGGAAGTACGTGAGCCCACATCTATTGGCTTCAGCAGGGATTTATAGTGACCGTGAGATACAAGCGTTAAATAACCATCTAATGTTTCCATCCGAAAGAGAGGCTATAGTGACAACATTTGTAAGAAGTATTTCGGGAATACCTACCAATCTGCAAGACATAAAAGTTGATCAAGCGTTTACCGAAAATGCGATTAATGTAATGGTAAAGTCATACACCACCAAACTTTGGGGGTATTTTACATGGATTGGAGAAGGTATTACGGGATTACTTGGCGCGTGGTTTGTGTACCGTATTATCAAAGGTATCATAGAAGCGTTAATGCGAGGGTGGGCATTATACCAAATTTTCGGTCTAAGCGTGCATTTACTTGGAGCAGCTTGGGGAGCAGTAGCAAATGTTCTACTACATGCGAGACATACCAAGCAGGCACAGCAGATGGAAGTGATTAAGCAGAATGGAATAACGACGACGCGTGAAGACGAAACAAGAGAGGAAGTAACATCGAGAGAAATTGAGCCGAAAGGAAGTGCCCTGAAATGCGATGCCACGAAGAACAATGTAGAACCTGAAACAGCGGGTATTCCACCGGGTCCGTATCGCGATGTCATCATTCAAGTACAGTGCGAAAATGACGACTGCGCATAAGAGTGATATAGTGTAGTATAGGGTAAAAGTGCAAAACGTAGTTAAGTGCATAGTGCTTAAACAACTTAAAAGAAAAGGGGAGTTGTTAATGTGAACTAGTGTGAACGAGGAGGTGTAACAAGTAGAGACACTAAGGCTTTATGTTCAGGAGGACTTTAAATAACTAGAGACACTAAGGAAAATGTAAGAAAGAAAAGTAGTATTATAGATTTTATATCTGAAAACTTATTTTTTAAAGAGAGGTTTATATAGGATTAGTTAAGATATGTATTTAGAGTAGGATAAGTGGAAGAATCTAAGAATGTGGGCAAGTTGCGAAATTAAACTAAATGCGGAAAGATGTTGCTATGAGCAAGCATCTTTTAGTAAGGGGAGGGTAATGTAAAGCATAAAAAAAATTAGAGCGTATATGGTCGTTAAAACCATCGCGTGTATGGTCGACTTTCAACGCTTACCAAATCGAATAATTTTATAACTTAAATTGTGATCCAAGCAACTGTGTTCGAATATACTTTGATAAATCGAACAAGTAAGATCATGTATGAATTCGCAGAATTAATTATGCGATAAGAACACAGTCGCCTTGGACAGAGCGGATGTATGTACCTTGGGAACGAAAGAGAGTGTGAGAGTAGCAGCGTTAGAGTCTGGATAGAGTATTGTTAGAGAGAGTGTAGAACATTGTTAGAGAGAGTGTGTAGAAGTGTTAGAAAGTAGAAAGTGCAGAGTTAAGTGAGAAATATTGTGAGATATTGTAATTGGAGGGTATTTTGTTAACAAAAAGGGTGTTTAATGTGTTGAGTGGTGCAGGTGGAAGCGAAGGGTAGTTAAATTGGTAAGCGTTTAAAGGCGAAGATCAAGCGAGGTAAGTGTGAAACACAAATATCATTCTTGGATTATTCCGGTGATTTAGAGTTAGTATTTTTATTATTATTGTATTTTTTTTAGCGTGCGAAAAAGCAAATTAATTTAGTTATGTATTTCAATAATAAATGGTTAACTGAAACAATTATAGTTTTACCGTTTATATTAATTTTCTTTTTATATATAATTTTTCATACATATTCAATAAATCATTGATATCATAATCTGAGGGTTATAAATGAGGGGTAAATTAAGCGTAGTATAGATATTTCGCGATATGTTTTTACTTTGTTCCTTTATAAATTCAATATTAATTTTTTTTATAATTAATCTTTTTTTTTGTAATTTTTATACTTATTAAATAAATTTTCATATTTTCCTAGAATTGGAGAGTTTCTTTTATTACTACTTCTGGCACGAAATTTTCTTAAACATCTTTCCTGGGGTTGGCCTATACGGTTGCAATCTCAGAGCGGCTACTAGGACCGCAGAACCCATCCCCGAATTTTTATTCACCCCTCCACAATAGGTTCTCTGGGCAACCGCTCGACCAGAGTTCCACTAACGTGCATCCCCTAGCAGGGTGCGGCGTTACAATATATATATATATAAATTTTTGTGAATATTATTTTCGGTTTCTAGACCGGCTTGATGACAGTGGCTGTAATAGCTGAATTCCATTCTGGGAATTCGGTAATAAAGTCCTGATGACGCGCATATATAACGCCAGTTAACAACTAGAAAAAAAATTATTTTGGATTAAAATGGGGAGGGGCCAATTTAGTTTCAAAAAAAATTTCCATTAATACATGTATCGTGTGGAGTGTTATTTGAAAGAGTTGGTATAGTCGTCTTGTATGATTTAACGCAAAATCAAAATTGCTAGAAATGACCGTACCCCTCTGACTTTCTAGGTTTCTAAAGCTAAAATTTTCATTTTAATGGGGTTAGTAGATATTGAGTCATAATGAAGACAGTGTAATGTTGAAAAAAACAAATATTTTAAATAACAAGGGGAAACACAATTTTCCATTATCAAAAGCAAATTTGGATAAGATACATAAATAAAAAATACCCCTGTCGCAGCATCCTGCATAACATAGCGAATTTCCATTTACAAAAGTACGTTTTTCTCGGAAACTAGTTGATATAGAGTAATTGTAAATAAAAAAAACCTTCTTTATGTGAATTTTCCGCCTCATTCCGCCAAATCTTTTTCACGAAAAATGTTCAAAACATCGTAAACGTTTTCACGAAATTTCTTAAAAATAAGATGTTTCGTTCTTGAGTTATCGTGCGGACACATTTATATATATATTTACTAAGTGTCCGCACGATAACTCAAGAAAGAAACATCTTATTTTTAAAAAATTTCGTGAAAACGTTTACGATGTTTTGGACATTTTTCGTGAAAAAGATTTGGCGGAATGAGGCAGAAAATTCACATAAAGAAGGTTTTTTTTATTTACAATTACTCTATATCAACTAGTTTCCGAGAAAAACGTACTTTTGTAAATGGAAATTCGCTATGTTATGCAGGATGCTGCGACAGGGGTATTTATTGTATTTACACTCTACAATTAATATTTAAACTAAAATATTGGATAAAATTTTATTATAATGTTATTCGTACAAATTAAGGGCTCTGTACAAATTCCGGTAGCTCTAGTTAATACTGGAAACTGCTGAAATATTTTAAAAACGCAATTGGTAGAGGTAAAATTTAAATTGACGTAGCATATAATTGTTTTAGAGCTCGAAAAAATATACAGGGATATTAACATATATAAATCCAGGGTCGTAGAAAAAATTAAATGTTTAAACGAGTCTTCAGAAAAAATTAAAGGTTATACAGGAGAAAAACGTACTTTTGTAAATGGAAATTCGCTATGTTATGCAGGATGCTCCGACAGGGGTATCATAACTATGAGATCGTATGGGTATACGCACACGATATTGGCGTTATACATATTATATACACTATATCTTCTTTGACTATACAATATAGTGTGTCGAATATATGCTTAGAATGTGAGTAACTTAAGACTTTAAGATTACATCACTTAAGATTACATATCTAAGATCACATTCTAAGACACATAGCTTTTCTCGGAAACTAATTGACATAGAAAAAAAGTTTAAAGACCTTTTTTATGTAATTTTTTCTTCTCTTTTATATGGTGTAAAAAAATTTCGCAAAAATTTTTGAATAAGTGGAAAGAGTCTGGAACCATTACCATAGGTGAATTTGCCCAAGAAATGAAATTCAGCGATATGTATGCGATTGTGTAGCTTAGTGAAAGAGTAAACCATACGTATGGATTTTTCTCAATATCTTTACATTTCGCGGAGTTATAATACCAAATACTAAAAAATAGTGGTCTTATTCAAACTTTTTTTTCTCGTAAACTATTATAGATAAAACGATGAAACAAAATCCATATTGTTTGCTATGTCCAGTACTTTATTATATATTTTTTTCATTTAAAATGGACATTAAATACCCTTTATAAAATATGAAAAAAAAATTCATTAAATTTTTTTAGCTACTTGTACAAGAGTGACCACTTTCTTATTACTACCAAAAGAAAGCTCGCAAGCACTTCCCCCATCTCCCTAAATTTTATTTTTGTCAAAAGGGTGGAACATATTGAAAAAAAATAAGAACATATATATTTGGTGATGTTCATGGTATGTGTATGTGCAGGTACAGGTCAACAAATCTGACTTTACCTCTTCAAGGTCATTAAAAATGCATTCTTAAAGAAGTAAGATAGTACTTAATATAAAGAAAAAATGACCTTGAAGCGGCAGAGTCAGATTTGTTGAACTGTACCTACTTGTTTTTGAATTATGTTTTTAAGAAATATTTTGAATGAATAAATGAATCATTGAATATATTTTTTTTTATTACATGAGAATCTGACGCCTGCTCTACACTCTCGATCGAAGTTCCTCGACGAAGTAAGCGCTAAAGTTGGCTGAAGTCGGAATACCGTTATAACACCAGCCAGGAAGAACCATGAAATGACCTTTTACACTCTCGTACTCGGTCCACTTTGCGAGAACTGAGAGTAGGCATAAGGAATCTAATATGTTTTATCTTCAAAATGTAGCCTTTTTTCATATCGGAGTTCTAAAAAACAATTAGTTACGAAAAGCGAACTAACTTCTCTCATTGTTTTTAAGGTATTACTCAGTTCTACAATTATTTCGCAAGTAAATCCAACTAACATTTTTACTTACCCGTTAGGTAAACTAAGACTGTTTACTTGATCAATTAGTGATGTATTTAACTTCATCTTCAATTTAAAATTGTAGACTTGAGAAGTATGTTAAAAGCAATGAAAAAAATTAGTACTTGATTCGTAGCTGATTATTTTTTAAAACTCCTATGTGGAATGAGTCTACATTTTGAACATAAAACATATTAGATTCCTTATGCCTACTCTCAATGGTTCTTCGTGGCTGGTGTTATAACGGTATTCCGACTTCAGCCAACTTTAGCGCTTACTTCGTCGAGGAACTTCGATCAAGAGTGTAGAGCAGGCATCAGATTCTCATGTAATAAAAAAAAACATTCAATGATTCATTTATTCATTCAAAATATTTCTTAAAAACATAATTAAAAAACAAGTAGGTACAGTTCAACAAATCTGACTCTGCCGCTTCAAGGTCATTTTTTCTTTATATTAAGTACTATCTCACTTCTTTAAGAATGCATTTTTAATGACCTTGAAGAGGTAAATTCAGATTTGTTGACCTGTACCTGCACATACACATACCATGAACATCACCAAATATATTTATGTTTTTATTTTTTTCAGTATGTTCCACCCTTTTGACAAAAATAAAATTCAGGGAGGTGAGAGAAGTGCGTGCGAGCTTTCTTTTGGTACTAATAAGAAAGTGGTCACTCTAATACAAGTAGCTAAACAAATCTAATGAATTTTTTTTTCATATTTTATAAAGGGTATTTAATGTCCATTTTAAATGAAAAAAATATATAATAAAGTACTGGACATAGCAAACAATATGAATTTTGTTTCATCGTTTTATCTATAATAGTTTACGCGAAAAAAAAGTTTGAATAAGATCACTATTTTTTAGTATTTGGTATTATAACTCCGCAAAATGTAAAGATATTGAGGAAAAATCTATACGTATGGTTTACTCTTTCACTAAGCTACACAATCGCATACATATCGTTGAATTTCATTTCTTGGGCAAATTCACCTATGGTAATGGTTCCAGACTCTTTTGGCAAAAAACTAATTTTTTGCAAGAACAAAAACCATGTTCCTGGCATCCGACGTGTCTGGTTAACGAACTCATCCAACGGTTTGGGACTTCCAATACTTTCACCAAATTTCGTAATCCTAGGACATTCCGTTCGAGAGTTATCGTGCGGACACATATATATATATATATATATATATATATATATATATATATATATATATATATATATATATATATATATATATATATATATATATATATATATATACATATATATATATATATATATATATATATATATATATATATATATATATATATATATAAATTTTAGCGAATATTATTTTCGGTTTCTAGGGACCTCAAAACAAATTTCTGCCAGGGTCCCGGACTCAGGTCGCGTTGTGACAGTGGCTGTAATAGCTCAATTCCATTCTGGAAATTCGCTAAAAATTAATTTAGTCCATTGATTCCTCGCTGTACGGAACCCTAATTGTGTGAGCCAAACTCGCTCTTAACCGATATATTTCTTGTACATTTGGAGCTAAATTTTCCATTTTTGATAAAGTCAGAATTCACCTAGAAAAGGAAAATTCACTTTGAAACTCCACTTTATGTTAATCCTAGATGATTTTATTTTTGTCGGAAATGAAATGAATCTTGACGAAAACTTTTAAATATATTAATAACCAAATACTTGTTTTTTCTTCCAGAATATTTAATTAAAGGAAATTATAATGTTTTTGCGGTGGATTGGGGCAAATTATGTCCCGCACCATGCTATATCAGTGCTGTGATCAATGCCAGACATGTAGGTGCCTGCGTAGCGCAACTAGTTCAACGATTACGCGAATTAGATGCCACAGACATTCATGTAATTGGATTCAGTTTAGGGGCTCATGTTGCCGGATTTACGGCAAATAATTTACGACCCTACAAATTACCAAGAATAACTGGTAAGGATTCAATTTGACAGCAATTTTGAGAATTACTTTAATGAATGCTCTGTCATTACTAGGACTGGATCCAGCTATGCCCTTGTTCACATTTGTGGGGAAGGATGACAAATTGGATGCATCTGACGCGGAATTTGTGGACGTGTTCCACACAAACGCACTGATCCAAGGCAAAATTGAGCCTTCGGGTCATGTGGATTTTTACATGAATGGTGGCGTGACACAACCAGGTTGTTGGGCCGAAGAACGTAAGTATCGCCTCTCCACCCTCTTCCCCACACTTTAACGAAATTAACCGAAATTTCCCGACAGGATTCTTTGCTTGTAATCATCATCGAGCACCACTGTACTTTGCCGAATCGATTACAACCGAAAAAGGATTTTGGGGATGGCCATGTCCAAACTTTTTTATGTATTTAATTGGCGCGTGTCCACCAAAGGATCCGCAAATTTTGGCTGGAGAGTATGTTAGTCGTGCGGCACGCGGATTCTATCTTGTAATTACCGATTCTGTGTCGCCTTTTGCCGTTGGTAAATTCACGGGGCCATTAATTGAGATATTACGAGAAAAATTCAAGATAGAACAGCAACGGTATAAAACTGAATTGGAATTACGGAAAATGTTAACGTATAAAAATGAATTGTTAGGCTGTAATCACGATTATGATTACGATTACGGGTATAACGGATATGACGCGTATGACGCATATGAAGAATATAAACATATTCATGTTTATAACGACATACCAAATATTATTCATGTATAATTTAATCCTTTACACTTCAACGAAACACACGCAACACAGGGCGAAATTACGTTTCTTCAAATTTAAAGACTTTCGTGCGCGTCCACAAAACACTACAGAATAATGTTATGTAGCTACCACAAGTTACCACAAAACACTATACCTGTATGTTATGCATACAGAGCTTGTGCTTGTTCATGTGTCATATCGTGTCGAGTATATGGGTGATTGCTATACGTACCACCTATATACTGACCTATGACATCAATGCATACACAGTTGTTGATTGAAATTTAGTACTCTGATTTGACCTTGTATGTATATTATGTACATGTACACATCAAAATCTACCCGAATATTAATTTCAATAATTAATATTTCATGATTTCGTTTTAACCAATTACCCAATGATTTAGGAACCGGATATTCAGGACCCCAATAATTAGAGTTGAATTCCAGAAAAACAATTGTTTTTCTGGAATTCAACTCTAATTATTGGGGTCCTGAATATCCGGTTCCTAAATCATTGGGTAATTGGTTAAAACGAAATCATTAAACTCTTGAAATCCCAATTAAAACTACGTTGATTAAATTAATATTTCATTTTAACGTTCGTCAACACGATGTTTTTTGTGCAATTATATAAATTGCATATTTCAAAGAATATTTTTAAACATTTTTTTATTATGGTATCTACTCTTATAATATAGGTACATACTATAATTTTTAAAATGAAAAAATGCTGTTTAGAATATTTTTTCCTAATAGATCTGTGTTAAAAATTTGATTTTTAATCGTCAATTACTTTAAGAAATGATCTATGAAGGCCTTAAAATCTTTGAGGGAAGATAACTATGTAATTGAAAGCTTGTAATTCCATTATTGACTTTATTTGGCGATATAAAACTCAATATTAAGACCAGCAAAAAAACAAATAATTTTTAAGCAATCTTAAACATGTCGACCGGTTTCGGTGTCTCAAACCACCATTCTCAAGACAAGAAAAATACACAGCAAAGAAAAATTTAGAAAAAATTGTCAATAATTAAAGAAAAGAAAAACAAAATATTTAGTTTGGATCAAAAACGGAATGGAACAACCATTGATCCAAACTAAATATTTTGTTTTTCTTTTCTTTAATTATTGACAATTTTTTCTAAATTTTTCTTTGTTGTGTATTTTTCTTGTCTTGAGAATGGTGGTTTGAGACACCGAAACCGGTCGACATGTTTAAGATTGCTTAAAAATTATTTGTTTTTTTGCTGGTCTTAATATTGAGTTTTATATCGCCAAATAAAGTCAATAATGGAATTGCAAGCTTAAAATGTTTTGGCGAAAATAGAGGTATCAATTTATTTATGTAATTGAACTTGTCAATTCTCTAAAATTAAAATTTTTATCTACTATTAAGTTTGACGCACAAACGTCCTTAAGTATAGAATTTTTTTAAAAAATTTAAATCGAAAAAAAGAATATAAAATCAACATTTACTGAAATTGATGGTAAATCGCTAGCCGAAAATAAAATTTGAATACCAAAAAACAGACATCACTTTGGGGTCATGAGGAGCCAACAAGTTGCAAGCCATTTTCGATTGTCTGATATAAACATCATGGCATACCTCATAAATTTTACATTTTAAATATTCTAATTTAAAAAAAAAAATGCTAAATATGTTTACACAAATATAAAAAGGGGCAGGTACGTAAAATTTTATTACACCCATGGACGCAAAAATTGTAATTGGCTCGGTTGTTCTCACTTACCCAACTGATCCTTTTCGTTATAATACTTCTTCGTTATGTTGGATTGTAAAGGTTTAAAATAAACATTCCTAGGATAACAGGCAGACTTAATTAACATTATAAACACTTTATTCAACTTAAAACTTGAATTAGTTACTTTACCTTAGAGCTCGTAGCTCAATTTCTCAGGTTACATATTTGACAATCAACAAAACCTTTATTTTATAACATTTCCTTCATTCTTGCAAGGTATGCAAAATATTTTTGTATATATACGCAAGAATGCCTATCTTTCAAGAATTTTATACCTGAGGTATACTAGTATACATGTAGATATTTATTTCAAAAATTAAAAATATTCGTATTTTTAATAATCCAATTGAAAAATATACGTTATTTAACTAAAAATTTCCTATTTAAGGAAAATAGTCGTTAACACTCTAATGAATATTGAGCTTAAATCATGTGCAATATTTAAATTAAGTATTGTAAAGTACATTAAGAGTCCATTTTGGTTAATCCAGAAAACGCCATGTTGGACATCCAGACAAACAACTTTTGATATAATTTTCAACAGTTTAATTTAATTTAATGAAGTATTAATAGTGAAGTAATACAGTACCAACGATTTAATAAAGTTTAAATATTTTCCAAAAATGACCTTTAATAAATTATTAATAAAAACTATTTATATATTTTGGTTAATTATTTACCTAGTTAACTACATGTAAATAAAATTTAGGTTTTTAAAAATAAAAATTATTTTTAACAAAATGCTCTGTGTTTGCTTATTGTTTCCGAGACTACTAAAGTAGCGGAAACACTGTGATCACTTTTGAAAAAGAAAAAATTTTTTCCCTCCAAAATAAAATTTTTTACGCACATACGTTTTAGAGCTTCCTGAAAAATTCTAATTTGGTGTCTGTTTGTCCGTCCGTCTGTGTGTCGCCAGTTTACACTAAGAGGCATAACTTCTGAACTATTCGATTGTTTTTAATGAAATTTTCAGAAATTATGGTGCTTGGTTTCTAGATGGTCCCCCCTATGAATTTAATCGAAATCGGAGTAATGGCAGCTACGCTGCTATCATGTCATATAACTTCTGAACTATTCAATTCTTTTTTATGAACAAATTTCATTGCATTCGGAATAATAGTATCCACGGCGCTACCAAGAAATCCCATTAAATGTCAATATCTTATTTACTGCTAGTCCCACTTCGCTAAAATTTTTAAAGTATTTTGAGGGTCAGTTTCTAAAATATTTTTGCTATTATTTTATAATTTAGCCCCTAAGCATTTTGAGTTACAACAATTTTTTATGAACTTTAAGGCGAAAATATAATTTCACGGTATATATATTTGGTAGAATACTGTTTTAAAGTCTTTTACGAGTACGAAGAATCTGTCTGCCACATCCCATTGGCAGCGTATTTTTGATTCGATTGTAGTATTAGATATAGTATTTGAAAAATTAAAGACCTATCAAAGGTATGTATATTGTAGAATTTTTAAGCGACTTTTATCAAAAAATTAAAAAGAATTTTTTAAATTTCGATTCAGTAAAAAAAAAAGAATTTTTCAGTAATAACAACGTCTATAGATGAGTTATCATCAAAAGAATTTTATATAAACATTTTCTCGGAGATGTAAAACGAAATCAGCACAAAATCAAATCGACGAAATAATAAAAATAAAATTCCTTATAAAAATAATATATATGTTTGTTTTAACAGAAAATATTAATCGTATCACATATTTAATTTTATTTTTAATTGAGCGTGGGTGTTACGTCGATATAAATATCAAATTTTTATCATGAAATACCTACATCAATTAATATTCCCGGATGTCCCGGGTACTTTATTTAAAAATAACTAGGGAATTTTTATTTTTCACAGTTGTTTTGTCGTGTACTGTTTGCTACAAACATCAAACACAACCAATACAATAAGAAGTGACATTTTTTATGTACATACAAATTTTTTTCTAATTTTTTGTCAATTTTTTAATTATTATAATTGTGTTATTAAATTATTTTTATACGGTGAGTATTTAAAAATAACAACGCAATGGCATTTTTAACGATTTAATTTCAATTATAATTTCAGATTCTAATTTTATGACAATATTCCAAGAACTGAAAAGACTTTTGAATTTATGAATGTGTTAAATTCAATATCAAAATAGGGAGACGAAAGGGTACGATGACCCGACCACCGAATGAAAATCTACCCACAGTAAAATTAGTGGTTGTGGGGGATGGAGGTGTCGGGAAAAGTGCGATTACGATACAATTTTTTCAAAAATTATTCGTGACTGATTATGATCCAACGATAGAGGATAGTTATATACAACATACAGAGGTTGACGGACAATGGTGTATACTAGACGGTAAGTTCGATATATTTTTATTTTGTGTGTTCAAATATTTTTTGACACTACTGTTTGAAATTTAGTGTTGGACACGGCCGGCCAAGAGGAATTCAGTGCAATGCGTGAACAGTATATGAGGAAAGGTGACGGGTTTTTATTGGTGTATTCAGTCACGGATAAACAGAGCTATGAAAATATTATCAATTTTCATACCCAAATCCTACGAGTCAAAGACAGGTAAGACTCATCGAATTTTCGTGAAAGATTAGATACTACGGGATACTACGATTCGTACGGCGGCAAGATTTGATGGCAGTTCCTGGTAGAACTCGACAAAATAAAACGAAAAACAAGAATAAAATTTTTCGATATTTCACTTTTTTCGAGATATTGAATTTTCGAAAATTCTAATGTGTTCTATGTATAGTATGTGTAATATATTGACAATGAGCGTGTTCCATTTAGAAAACACAAACGGCGCTGTGTAACCTAGTTTTTATATCAAAGTCGAAGTATATTGTCAAAACTAACCTAACCTTAACTAACCTCACCATTTAGTTTTTATATCAAAGCCGAAGTATATTGTCAAAACTAACTAACCTAACCTAACTTTAACTAACCTCACGACCTAATTTTTATATCAAAGTTGAAGTAAATAATAAACAAATATTTTACTTCGCAAAAATACCACTTTTATTTTAAAACTGTGACAATATTGTTTCGAACCGTCAGTTCATTTTCAAACAGATTCAACATTCTGTTTGAAAATGAACTGACGGTTCGAAACAATATTGTCACAGTTTTAAAATAAAAGTGGCATTTTTGCGAAGTAAAATATTTGTTTATTATTTACAAATATGGAATACCATAAAGTAACGCTCAAATCTATTAATATTATAAAGTTGAAGTATATTATCAAAACTAACTAGTCGTAACTAATATTTTCGAGTGTCTGATAAAAATTTCAAGTGATTCTAACCATTCCTGTTTGCGGAACTCCAGCCAAAAACATGGGGGCCACAGATTTTTAAAGATGAAATTCCTTGACTTTTTCAGGTTTTCCAGAAATTTTATTAAAAAATTTTGTGAAAAATGCCGCCGGACTATTTCGTGAAAAATGCCGCCCCTACTTTATCCCAAAAAGCTAAAAAAATTTCCTAATAACTTTTTTACACTTTTTCTTAAAAAAGTAAATGACGAGCAAAAAAAATATCCGCGCCACTTTTTAAATCTAATCTCAAAACAAGTGAAAAATTGATTGAAGTTTTATCCCTAAGTAAAAAAATTATAAAAATCAATTTTTCCAGTCTTCAGGTAAAATTCCCTGACTTTTCCAGAAAATTTAGAATTCCTTGACATTTCCAGGGTTTCCAGTAATGTGGCCACCATGAAATAATTAGTTCTGTGAAAAAAAAGTACAAAATCACTGAAATTTGGTTGGTATTACTTTTTCCCTATGCACTGTGTCACACAGTGTCGTTTGTGTTTTCTAAATGGAACACGCTCATTGTCAAAATATTACACATACTATACATATAATATACCCGAATTTAAGGTAGTTACCTCGACATTCAACTTTTCAACAGAATAGTTTCAAATTTTAATAGTATAAAGAAGAATACTATATCTGATCGTCCTTGTAATTTGGGAAAGATTGATCGCTTCTGAGTTAAGATAATTAGGATTAAAGTTTGTATCTACTCCATGTATTAGATCTCAAAATTCTGACTACGTACCCTTATTTTGTATTTAACAATATAATGACACGACAGAATTCAATAAAAAACTAGGGAGAGAAAGATTAATAAGTTCTGAATGTAAAGAAAAAATTGAATTATTTGTTGATCGTTTTGAATTGAAGATATCATCAGAGAAATTATAGTATTTTAATAAATACACCAATTTCAAGCAACTGAACCGAAGCAGTCTGGCAACTCTGTATATTAAATAACTGGTTTATTCGTATTTATTGTTTAAACAATATTGAAAATGGATATATTGAAAAATAGCGTTTTTTGACCTTTCACCGCTTACATAGCGAAAACGGTGATAGATACATTAAAAAGTATTAAGACCTTTTTTTGTAGAGAATCGAATTCTCTACAAAAAAAGTCCGCGAGAGCACCTGTCTATATTGTGCAGGTGAAAAAATAAAGCGCTCCAAACGCATATGCATACCACTTAATATGTTTGTTGAGTAAATTAATAATGATGTCAAAGCATTTATAATAAAAAAAACTTTGATAGGATAAGTGTGTATACACAGGCTGTTTGAAAGTATGCGTATACATGTTGGTATGAAAACTAGTACGTATCAGCATCCATCCACTAATACAGACAATAATGACATAAAGTAATTTTGGTTTGCAATTTTTTCTACTAGCATGTCACAAGGGAACTACTTTAAAGACACGTTTAACGTTCAATATCTCGAAAACGAAGCGAGATATCGAAAAATTTTATTCTTATTTTTCGTTTTATTTTGTCGAGTTCTACAAGGATCTGTCATCGAATCTTGACGCCGTACGAATCGTACACTTGCCTTAATTGTTTCTAATTTTCTCTTTTCAGAGACGTGTATCCAATGTTACTAGTTGCTAATAAAGTCGACTTAGTACATTTGCGTAAAGTGACCGAGGAGATGGGACGTGAATTAGCTAGCAAATTAGGCATTCCGTATATTGAAACAAGTGCCAAGGATCCACCTCTCAATATTGACGCGGCATTTCATGAGGTGGTCCGTATTATACGTAATCAACCGCCCCCCGAATTGGAGAAACGGAAAAAGAAGAAGATTAAATGTGTTATCTTATAATTTGGAAACGAAAACGTTTTTGGGATAAAGTATTAATCTTCAGACGATGAAATTTGCCATTTGTTCAGATCAAAATTTTGAAAGATTAATACTTAATTCGATTTCCAACGATTATTTAATTATTTAAGATGCTAATTATCTGTTTTGCCCTTTTTAATTTAGTTCATAAGGTTTTAAACTATTTTCAGCTGTGATTATCACTTTTTTTTAGTTAAAATTTTTTTAAAAAGGTACCATCTGGTCTACAATTTCTAAAAAAAAATTAATTTTCTCGAAACTAAATTTTTTTTCCAATTTCTAGTCCAGATGGTACCTTTAATAGAACGCTTTCTTACTTTTATTGACACTAAAAATTACGGGATCTTAATCTGTAAAATTTATTTTAAAATCATAATAATCTAGTCTAATTTCCACCGATGTATACTTTAATGATAATTACGTTTAACTGCGATTGCGCAGCACATGCGCACAACCATTCTTCATTTTTGTCTCTCTAACAAGGGAAGTACACAATTTGGAAATTACGGATGTTGTTCATACTGTAGCACCTATACATATTTAAAAATGAACAAAATCCATAATTCTCAAGTTGGGATTCCCCTTGTAAGACAAGATCTCGTACAAATATTGTTGTATTTAATGTTAATCTATGTTATTTTTTCTTTCCAAAATTGGAATGGCTATTTAAAATCAGAGTTTAGATTGATGTTGATTGGTGTAAAAAACGATTTATTTAATAATTTCGAAATTACTCGAATAATTTTGAAATTATCAATTGTTGCAATCTATGATAGAATTGTTGAAATTTATTATTGTAAAATGTATTTTTTTTGTAACATTCCAAATTTTTTGTTCGAAATTTTATTTTTATTTAAATTAAAGCGCATGCGCACATATTTTTTTTAATGTAAGCACAAAATATAAGAATCGAAGAGTACAACGATGAAGTTAGTCAGTCACTGAATGTATTAGAGGCAGCTGTGTAATGTTTTTTACCCGACTACGATGAAGCCAATATCTGTAGGACTTAAAGTTAGTACTGTCGTGATTTTCATAAATGAGGTGGCGTTCGATTCGTATTGACGCAAAAAATGTTTTAGATCATGTGACGTTACAGAAAAATCAATATGGCGGACGTTAGTTGATGTTTTTTCGTAGTCGGGTTTCAGTTTTTTTTTATTATTTTTGACAAATAACGGAAGGAAGCTCAATTAATACTATATATGTATGTTTCTAACTGCCATTAACAAAATTTATTTTTCAAAAATATAAAAATTATATATACATATTTATGTAAAATTGTTTTGCTTTTAATATGTATATGTAAATGAGTTTAGAAGCCTAGCTTTTGGATAATACTCATTACGTGATAATGAATCATTTAATTTTAGAAATCTTGATGACTTTTTCAGCCAAAGTTTTTTTAATTTTTAATCCTGATATGTAATTTTTTATATATTTAATCACTTGTACTTTTTTTGTTAACTCAAAAATTATATAAAGATGTATTTTATTGATATGTGTCTTTTTTTTGGAAATATTATTTTCAGAATTTATCGCTAGAAGTGCTGATATATATAATAATGCTTTTATTTTAACCATAGAGAAAATTTTTTTGTTTTAAAATATCGGACCTTTTATTGCCAGCATAGACCATACATTATGGACACCGAACTCATACGGAAGAATTGTCAAAATTAGCCACGAAAATGGCATATATTAGGCTTTCTTTTTTTCACCACTTGTGTGTGGCGTTAACATTCCTCAGATACTGATGTGAATAGAGCGAATATAGTAAGATAAACCAGAATAAATAGACATGAAGTATTAAGTCAGCGTAAAGCTATGTATAGACCGGGTAACAAAATGTTGGCAACATGTTGACGGTGTTGGAAATATATTTGTTGGAAACAACAAGCATCTAGATACATGTTTTCAACAATGTTACGCGTCTAAAACAAAATCAGTAGTGCATTCAAACTAAAGCCAGTTTCAACCTCAAAAAATACGTCAAGTGCGTGTTTTTGACACGCATTAAGTAATGTCACCTCAGTGAAAGTGTTAATTTATGATTTTTTGGCTCGTTTTTTAAGTACAGTCAGAATGACAGCCCTCTTGCGTTTATTCAATATATGCATGTACAACTCTATAATACATTAAGAAAAGAATACAGCCCTCTTGCGTTTATTCAATATATGCATGTACAACTCCATAATTATTATATTATTAATTTTTCCCCCACTATAATCACACAACGAGATTAATATGTCATCCTTCGGTGACATAAAAAATGACACCTTATGAATTTGCAAAATATAAATTATACTAAGGCTGTATACACAATCAATGAAATAAGGAATTAAGATTTAAGAAATAAGATTTAAGGAGTATGCCATCTAGTGATGTTGAATGGAACGTAACTGGTCATAGATATAAATATGTAGGTATTTTTTACGTCAAAATTCGTGATTTTTTTCACTTAGTGACAAAATAGTCATCACGAACGTTACTTTTTCATCAATTCAGATGTACAAAAATACCTAAATACATTTACTTATGAGCAGTTAAGTTAACAGTTTCATTCAACGTCACTAGATGGCATACTCCTTAAATTTTATTTCTTAAATCTTAATTCCTTATTTCATTGATTGTGTATACAGACTAATAGTTGGAAAAATTGAACATTACTTACAATTATACTGTATTTCGAAAAATCTACCGCAGATGGCGACACTGAGCCGCCATATTGCAGGAAGGCTGTCTACACAATCAATGAAATAAGGAATAAGAAGTATGCCATCTAGTGACGTTGAATGGGACTTGAATGAAATAAGAAATAAGGAGTATGCCATCTAGTGATGTTGAATGGAACTTTAACGTAACTGGTCATAGATAAAAATATGTAGGTATTTTTTTACGTCAAAATTCGTGATTTTTTTTCACTTAGTTACAAAAAAGTCATCACGAACGTTACTTTTTATGAATTCTGATGTACAAAAATACCTAAATACATTTACCTATGAGCAGTTCAGTTAAAGTTTCATTCAACGTCACTGGATGGCATACTCCTTATTTCTTATTTCATTAAAGTTCCATTCAACGTCACTAGATGACATACTTCTTATTCCTTATTTCATTGATTGTGTAGACAGCCTAAGAGTTAACTCGTCTTAATTATTAGAAGGCTTAATAACCAATGTAGTGCGCCCTCTATTTTTAATTATGAAAATACCCGAGAACGATCGATGACAAACGAATAAAAAAAAATAGTAATTTATTTGTGCGTTTTCAATGATTTATTATAAAAAAAGAAAAAAAAATATTAAAATAACATATAAAGGCACTTTTTGTAACAAAAATCATATAATTATAAATATTTATAATTGATACATATTATATTTATATCATATATTAAAGCATTTTATCTTATCACTAATAAATATTATAAATATTTAAATTTTTTATAATATAAAAATTTTAAGTATTAAAAACCTGCTGCAATGCAGCAGATTCCTCCTGTGAAATTGTCGATACAATATTATTAAATTCCTCCGGGAAATCTCGTTGTACGGTTTTTACGAAGTTTATTACTAAATATTTGGTTTCTGAAAAAAAAGAAGACATTAAAAATGACGTACAAAACCAATATGGCGTCTTATCTGTCAAACTTACCGTCATCAGACCATTGATTTTTATGTATCACTGTAATCGCCGCCTTAATTAACGCCCCTAATTGTTGTAACAGAACTGTATGCCCCATTTGATATAAGTGTGATATACATTTAAAAACCATTTTATTTTCATCAAAATCCTCTCGTAGGGGCAGATACCGTACGAAAACCGGGAATACTTCCTCCATCGGAATCGCATTGACATTCACAATGATCATTCTAGCAATCGCACCGCATATATTATCTAAAGTTCGCGCGTGTGATTCGTACGAGACAGCTGTAGACAGTGTTTGTAAGATTTCTTGGAAGTGCGGGAACAGTGCTTCTTTGCCGTGATACACCATTTCACCAAGTGCAAATACGGAATTATTTCGAATTTCTTCATGTTCGTCGCTGGTGCCTTTCAATAAAATTGGTAAAAGTTGTTGGACAAATTTGCCGGCGTACTGCTGTAACGGTTCCATACATTCTGCAAGAGTTCCGACAGCGAATGATCTTTGCGCTACACTATTTTCTGGTTTCTACACAAAAAATGGTGATTTTAATGCGAAATTTTTTGATATCGTTTCAGTAAGAGGGTTAGGTGATATTATTCAATAGTTTACAGATAGGGTTTGGAGAGAAAATCATCAATACACCACAAATTCAATTTTACGTAGTGGTCGGTGCAAATTTAAGGGGAAGTACGTAAAATCGGAAGATCAGAGGCGTCGGTAAACTTTTGTTTCGGGGGTTGGTAAATATTATTTATCTGAATTTATTTAAAACAAAATTATCTAGTTGGAATAAAAGAGGGAATAGCATATTTTGATAAATGTTCTAGAATATTCTATTCGTCAAATAGCAAAAATTGTTTGTCGAAATCGGCCATTTGGTTTACATTAGTTTAATTTCGGTTGGACAATTAAGTGGTGTAGTCGATTTTCCAAAATCTTTGTTAATTGACAAACAGAATATTCTAGAACATTTCTCAAAATGTGTTATTTGGTTTCTTTTTTGGTAGCCAATTAAATGATGACGTCTGTTTTTTAATATCTTTGCTAGTTGACGAATAGAATATTCCAGAACATTTGTCAAAATGTGTAATTTGACCGTTTTTCAATGGACAATTAAATGGTACAATTGATTTTTCAATATCTTTGCTAGTTGACAAATAGAACATTCTAGAATTTTTGTCAAACTACACTGTTTAATCTCATTTTTAATGACCAATTCAACGGTGAAGTCTGTTTGTTTTTTATATCTCTGCTAGTTGACGATTAGAATATTCTAGAATTTTACATTACTCATTTTGAATTTGCATTTTGCATATTACGTATACAGAATATGTGCATATATAACTGCAGTGAAATTTTAAATTTTTTAAAGACTACAAGATCCTCAGACAATATTACCTACGGCCCTGACTCTGGCTTGGTACATAAATTTTCACCAACACAGACAAACAACAACATATATGTGAGAGGAGAACCCCACTAAATCGCTGACGTCACTACGTAAAATCGGAATACGTACCATTGGATGGCCACTGTAATTACTAATAAAATTGCCTGATGATGAAACTAGGTTTCGAAACGTCGCAAAAAAAATAATTTTTATTAGTAATTAATTATTGGTAATTTTCTCTGCAAACCCTATCCATAAACTATTGATACCATTTCAAAATTTCTTACCATTCGAATTAAAAACAACGTTAACAAATTATTAAAATAGACAACAAAATCGTCTGGATTGAGCGCTTTTCCGAATTTTGGAATAATATCACCGGCACTTTCAATCAACAGTTCGTCATGTTCGGCTTCTGGATCATCGGTGCAAGTTGGATCTTGGTCTTGATCTTGACATTCAGTCTACAATTTTAAACAAAATTTAAAAAAAATCTAAATTAGACGGTACTCTTAACCCATTTTAACACATACTAAATATTCTAAGCATTAGTCCACAAAGAGTTTTTTTTTAAATCTTTCGGAGCAAACTTCTCGTTATTTAACGTTTGCGGATGAAAGAGAAAGATGGTTGGATGTAATTTGTCGGATAAAATAAAGATAGAATGAACTACATTTGGAGTGTACATCGGACCGAATTACGAGTTTGAAAATATAAATTTTATGCAAATATGGAAAAAAATTGAAATATTTGCAGGGTGGCCACTTTTTCGCACAATCAAATTTCCCAAACTTTTTCCGATTTTCCATATAATGTTTAAGTTTTCCCCCTGACTTTACTTACATCTTGGAACTACGAACAAGAGAAAAGCGTAATTGGCTCCAGACCCTTCAGCCAATTTGGGCTAATTTTTTGTCTTAAAAATTATTCGAATATCAAAGATGAAAAAATTTACTGATTTCAATGAAAATTTTCTAAGTTTTCCCGGTTTTCCAGAAAGTGACCACCCAAATTTGAAAAAAATTACGTGTAAAAATTTTCCTGGACATAATAAAAACTGTATTTTTCAAATAAAAATGAGTAATAGGAGAATCGAAATGTTTACGTTTACCTTACAAAACTACTTCGATTTTCCTAATACCAGTTTTAAAAAAAAAATCCAAAATTTCAAAATCCAAAAAAAAGAGGCACACATTTTTAGCTGCATAAAAAAATATTGAATCATGGATATGATTTATAGTTCAATAAGTACCTATAGAGACAACAACGAACATTAGCTAATTATTTATTACGAACATTAGCTAATTAAAATCAAAGAATAAAATGACATCAAGTATATTCTGGATAAATCAAACCAACTAGATGATATAATTATTTACCTAATTAATTGTAGATAATTTTACTTTGTGAAAATCCATAATGAATATGGTGAAAAAATTTTAGTTTTGTCAAATTTTCACTTAAATATAGAAATCAATTATTTTCACAAACTAGTTTTCGATTGATTAGATCATCTTCAGTTTAGTTTTTCACCTGAAGATGATCTAATCAATCAAAAACTAGTTTGTGAAAATAATTTATTTCTATATTTAAGTGAAAATTTGACAAAATTAAAATTTTTCACCATATTCATATAATTATTTGTTTTTATCTAATTGTTTGAATTTATTTCCTATTGTAAATCAGTAGTTCATTACCTAGCAACGATACCAAACTCTTATACAGCGATTTTTTTTAATAATTCCATTCTAAGCAAGTGTAGATAGTTGTGGGACATGATGGGTTAAGATTAAATTAACTTGACTTACTCTACAATTCATAACGTCAATCACACCATTCATAATTGCCTCACGATGTCCTTCGCCGACAAACACTTCCCCCTTCAATTCCGTCAATAATTCGCCGTACGCGTCCAGTGCAGCCATAACAACTGCACGTTCATCGTCAGTTTTAATTAGCTCTGCACATTTCGGTATAAACACTTGTAGGCCTTTGTATAGGGCCTGCTTTCCCTCAGGCGTATTTATTTTAGCTAAACATAAACAAAATTGTAATAGAGTCTCAATCGTGGCCTTACGAATGTCTTCTTGTGGGTAATTCGTTAATTTAAACACTTCCTCGAAGCATGTTTCAATATACGGTAAGAATGCCTGTCTATAATTTGAAAAAAGAAATTTTGAAAACTGAATCCTCAAAAAAGAAAATCTGTAAAAAAAATGGCGTGACACTAACCTACAATGTATGGCAAATTCACGTAGTGCCAAACATGCTTCCTCCTTTTCTTCAATATACGAATTTTCAACGTTAAATCCCGTGACGTCATCGTCCTCCTCTTCAGAGGATTCATTCTCGATATCTTCCTCGTCATTTGAATCCGACAACTCGTCATAAACGTCCAGTGCCGAAGTTTCTTCTTCCTTATACTTCGGCTAAAAGAAAATGAAATAATAAAAATTTTGATCCCACGGGAACCTTCTTTTAAAGTTATGTATTAATTGTTACTAAAGGGGGCATTCCTTTGGGATAAAACGAGGGTTATAATCCTGTTTAGAATCCACGGTATCTAATCTTTCAATAAAAAATTTCGATTAAACATTTAAGGAACATAAAAAAATTAATGAAATATTAGTTTTATATCCCACGGGAACCTTCAAGTTACATATTAATTGTTATTAAAGGGGGCACTCCCTTGGGAGATATAATTCTGTTTGGAATCTACGACGCCAAACCTTTCAATAAAAAATTTCGATTAAGCATTTAAACAATATAAAAATACGCTGCCAATGGAGTGTGGCACACAGCTTCCTCGTACTCGTAAGACTTTAAAACAGTCTTTACCAAATATATATACCGTAAAATTATATTTTCGCCTTAAACTTCATAAGAAATTGTTGTAACTCAAAATACTTAAAGGCTAAATTATAAAATAATAGCAAAAATATTTAACAAACTAACCCCCAAAATACTTTAAAAATTTGAGCGAAGTGGGACTAGCAGTAAATAAAGTATTGACGTTTAATGGGATCTCATGGTAGCGCCGTGGATACTATTACTCCGAATGCAATGAAATTTGTAGGGAACCATCTAGGAATCAGAGCGCGTAATTTCTGGCAAATTCATAAAAAAGAATTGAATAGTTCAGAAGTTATGCCACTTGGTGCAATTTAGTATATTAATGGAATGACATGGTAGCGGCGTAATTACCGTTACTCCGATTTCGATTACGTTCATAGGGGAGCATCTAGGAACCAAACTGCATAAATTCTGGAAATTTCATTAAAAACAATCGAATAGTTCAGAAGTTATGCCACTTGGTGCAAACTGGCGACACACAGACGGACGGACGGACAGACAACACACCAAAACTCTTCAGGAAGCTCTAAAACGTAAAATGTGCGTAAAAAATTTTATTTTGGAGGGAAAAAATTTTTTATTTTTCAAAAGTGATCACAATGCTTCCGCTACTTTAGTAGTCTCGGAAGCAAAATTATGAAATATTAGTTTTATAGCCTACGGGAACCAAAAATCAGTATTATCATCAATTTTTGCCTCACTAAATAATTTCTTTTATCCCACGGGAACCTGAATTTATGAATATTAGTTTTATATCCTACGGGAATCTGAAACATGTATAATCACCATTATACCAGATTAAATTAATTAATTTTGGCCTCATTAAATAATTTGTTTTGTATTCCACGGGAACCTGCGTTTCACAATTCGGGTAAAAAGGGTACCAAAATTAAAAACGAAACTTACAACAAACCCATCGGAACTTTTAATCGCTTCCAACATAACCTCAATAATTCGAGGCAATGCTGGATTTAAATCGTCATTTATCACAGTAGCAATTGAAGCAAATAAGCCATAGGTACTTTTTCGCAAATCTGGATCATCGGCCTCATTCATTAATCGTAGGCCAATTTGAAGTGATTCTTGTGCCAGTGGTAGAAAATTATTATTGCCAATAGTTCGTGCCAGTATGCCAAGTGTGTCTGAAACAAAAATTCAGTTTAAATTCTTCACAGTCTAACAGTGACATCTGTTGTAAAACTTACCAACTGCTTGAACTTGTAAACAACTAGTTTCATCATCATACTTGTTGGACAGATAGACTCGTAAAATTTCGATAATACGTGGAAAGTATGGCAACAGATTTTCTTTTGCCGCATTTGCTGGAAAACTCAATTTTTGTAACAAAAATTTTCTCGTATTTCCGTGAAAAATTTTACCTGTAGACCCGATTGCACTTAAGGCGAGCTCCCGTAAATGTACGGACGTGCTCGTTTTTAAAACTAAAAATAATCGCTCCATCAACGTGTCCAAGTATGGCAACAGTTCATCTTCCAAATTTTCGCAAAACATCTCCAAAGCGTAGAACATCCGATCAATACTTGGCGGTTCCTTACTATTTTGTAACTGTGTACAAAGTTGCCCCAGGAAATCGAAAAGTAGCGGTAGTAGCTCGGACGCGTACAAACTAATATCAGGCTGCAAAAATATTTTTTTAAATATTAATCCTAATCCCACCAAAAAGTCCTTTTTCACTTCAGTACCTGTAAATGTTCTGAAAATTGACCTAGTGCAAATAGGGCGGCATTTCGTACAACAGCATTTGGATCGGTGATTCCTTTACATATACACTGAAGGAAAACTTTCAGATAATTGGATCGAATACAGTCTGCGCAACCTTCAGCCAAAACTGCAATTGCCAAATATGCGGCCTTTTTTGCGTAGAGGTCGTTACCTTGCAGTGCTGGATCGATGTAACATAGCTGCGGGGAAAAAACTGACCTCAGTAATACAATTTGGGGGAATCACATATTATGAGGGTCATTTAAAAACAAGTTAAGGGGAGCTAATACTACTACACCAGAAATCCAATGGTACGTAGTGGTCGGTGCAAATTTAACGGGGAAATACGTAAAATCGAAAAATCAGGGGCGTCGGCTAACTTTTATGTGAGGGGTTGGTAAATATTATTTATCTGAATTTATTTAAAACAAAACTATTCTAAGAAACAACTTACACCCCAAATTCAGTTCTATAGATAAACGGAATTGAATGTTATATTAATAAAAATAAATGTGATTTTTAGAAAACTAGCATAGATATCGAAAAATCAACTTCACTACGGTTTCATCAGCGTAAAAGACGCCAAACAGCCGAAGCTGACAAAAATTCTAGAATATTCTACTCGTCAACTAGCAGAGATACCAAAACAGACTTCACTATTGAATTGGTTACTAAAAATTAGATTAAGCAGCGCAATTTGACAAAAATTCTAGAATGTTCTATTCGTCAACTAACAAAGATATCGAAAAACCGGTTGTACCATTTAATTGGTCATCAAAAAAAAAAAAAAAACGAAATATCACATTTTGATAAATATTCTAGAATATTCTATTCTAGCCGACGAACAGATCATTCTAGAATGTTGGCGAAAATGGAACATTTAGTTTATATTAGTTTAATTTTGGTTGGACAGTCAAATGGTGCACTCAATTTTTCAATATCTTTGCTACTTGACAATTAGAATATTCTAGAATATTTACCAAAATGTGCTATTTGGTCTCTTTTTAGGAGACCAATTCAATGGCGACGTCTGTGTTTGGATATCTTTGCTAGTTTGCGAATGGAATATTCCAGAACATTTGTCAAAATATGCTATTTGGCCTCTTTTTCAATGACTAATTAAATGCTGTAATTGATTTTTCGATATGTTTGCTAGTTAACAAACAGAATGTTCTAGAATTTTTGTCAAACTGTGCTGATTAATTTCATTTTTAGTGACCAATTCAATAGTGAAGTTTGTTTTTTGATATCTCTGCTAGTTGACGATTAGAATATTCTAGAATTTTACGTTACTCATTTTGCATATATGTATGCAATAAAATTTAAAAATTTTTAGTCTACGAGACCCTCATACAATATTACCCACGGCCCTGACTCTGGCTTGGTACATAAATTTTCACCAACACAGATAAACGATTACATATCGGTAAGAGGAGAACCCCACTAACTCGCTAACGTCACTACGTAAAATCGGAGTACGTACCACTGGATGTCCACTGTATTACAAAACCGACCTGAGTACCGGGTGTCTAAAAATAATACTCACTAATGGTGGAATCAATTTTTCCGGTGGTAGATTCAATGCTAGTATATCCAGTGTTTGGGTTGCGCATGTCATTGGTGTACTATTGTCGGGTTCGGCCGTAAAATATTCCTCTTCGCTATCGTCATCTGGCGGTAAACTCATCAACTGGAATAACGTATTGACAATTGGTTCAACCAGACCATTCTTTACAATCATCTGAAACAGATACATCAACCTCTATAACATCCAATTCAAACACGGACGCCATTTTTGAAAAGGGCACAAAAATCTCAGCTCTCATAATCTCCGCACATTGAATAACCTGCCCCGTCAAACATCAGTTACACAGTAAAAAAAAAAAAAACTACTGGGCAATATTTTTCCCGTATTGCCAACCAATATCGTCCGGGGCCCATTCTATGCGATTCTGTTTGTCATCATTGATTTTTAGAAATTTCCGGAAAAATAAAATCGATAACGTACTTTTTTCTTCAGCCGAGTTAACCATCCAATAAAACTGACTGCTTTGATCTTAACACTTTCGTCCACGTCTTTATCGCGCGCCAATTGGATACACATCTCAATCAACGGTTTAACATGTGGAACAATGACAGTGATCGCGGACTCCAAGAGTTCATCCAATATTTCCATAGCTTCGCACGCGTGTTTCTCATCCGTTCGACTCATTACTTTGATGCATTCCATAATTCGTGGTAATAACTGATGATAGGTGTTCACCATCTTGAAAAACAATCAAATTTTGAGTAAATTGAAACAAGGGAAAAAAAAAGACCAAAATAAAAATTACGTAGCGGACATTTTTCGGATCAAAAAGCATTCGTGTTTTGTATATATACAGGTATATCGCACTTGATGTGATTAATGTGAATAAAAATGAATAGATATTTTGATAAAACATACATATACATATGAAGAGGTGGATTCCAAAACGCGCTAAGTCACTTTGTGCAATTTTTCAGGAAATGTAAAAAACTATCTAGGTAGGCAAATGTAGTAATCTGTTTAAATTATTTTCAAGTTCTTAGATAATAATTATTATTGATGTTACTTATTTGTTCTTATTTATACATATAATTTTCAATAGATTATATTGAAAAAAAAAAAAAAAAAAACTTTTAAAAAGTTGGGTTGAGTTAGTTAAAATAAACCTAGTTTGTTTAAATACAGATATATTTTATTCAAGAAACATTTTAAACAGTGCATTATTAGCTATTTCATGTGTTTGACATAATAGAAAATGTGTCTACAAGCAAATTTGGAAAAAAATACCAGCTATTATTAAAATTGAAAAAAAAAATGCAATGGTTTACGAGTAAATTTGACTTAGAGCGTTTTGAAATAAAACAGTCACTGACTTAGCGCTTTTTTGGAAAATATTCCATTTTTCATCATTCATTTTACAGTGGACTAAGCTCATTTTGAAGGGTGGCACTATAAAAATCGTGCAGAGCTGGACTTGAGCATTCTGCATCACCTAAAATCTCACATTAGACAAAAAATGACTTAGCGCCTTTTGGAATCCACCTCTTCATATATATACAACTCACACATATTATCTGTCTATCTACCTGCATATACAAAACAGGATGCTGTTTGATCCAAAAAAATGTCCGATACCTAGTAAAAATTTACCGTTTGATTCTCGGATATATATGGAACAAAATGTAGCATTGTCAATATGGTGTAATAGGCGATTGGAGATCTTAGATCCTGTAGGCTATTTAAGGTGTTTGTGAATAAAAAGGCGAACGCTTCTGCGTGATTCATGTACTCTTCAGGGCACATCTCTGTCATAATTGACAGGGTGTACATTCCCAACTGAAATGAAAAACAAAAAGATAAAAAAGATTTGTAAATAATTCTGAAAAAGAATGAGGTATTGCGTGGTGCAAGTTGTGCAATATTAATATTATGTCCCGAAATAACCCGAAGTTACTTCGGAACATATTAGTTTGGTTGAGTGACCAAAAATTTGAGAGAGGTGGTAATTAATTATTATAGAGTTGTACATGCATATATTGAATAAACGTAAGAGGGTTGTATTCTCACTGTACTTTGTATTGTATACATGTATATGTGAACTCGATGGTTTGGTGAGAAAACGGTTAAGAACAGTACGGCCATCCAGCGGGAAGTAGTGACTTTTTTTTTCATAAACACATCTCTATGAAAATCACACTTGACAAGCGTTTTTTAACATGAAAAGTATCTAGACATTTTAATTTTCCAATGCAATCCATTCACTGATAACGAAAAACTAATTTTAAAAAAAATTCTATTGAATTACAAAAAAAAAAAAAATTCCATGTAAATAATAAATATTTACATTTTTAAATTTTCAAAATCAATAGTTTTCTGAAGTGTTGTCCTCTAAATCAATTATAAATTATTGATTTTTTTTTATCATTTAATAGTTTACTAATATAAATTGTTTCAATACCTTTTATTATTATCTTCAATATTACAACTCTATAAAAATAAAAATATGTACTAGAATGCAACTAGAACTCTGTACTTTTTTTATAATTAATCAAAAAATCAACAATATTTACGTAAAAGGTAACAAGTGCAAAAAATTACGTAAATTTGCATAAAAAAAATATTTTTTTGATCACGAATTTTTTTGATAATTGCGAAAAAATATGTTAATCTAATCTTGAATCTCTTTCATCTTAATGAGTAATTAAAAAATAATGCACTTAAGACAGTTTTTGTTATCTTAATTTAATTTTAATTTATTCTACGGTATTTCGAACCGGAATTTAGGAAGTACTTAAAAATAAAACTAGACGGATCCAGAGTATTTTCGAAACAAGAAATATGTTCTTGTTATAATATTTAAAATTATTCCTCGATTTTGTGGCAAATGACGTAATTATCTGTGGAAAGGTGAATATGCACAGGACTCGTTTCACAATTTCGAGTTCATATGCCAATCAAAGGAAATAAAACATTGTATAATACGAGATTAGATAATTTATTAATTTAATTGAAGCTTTAATTGTCCGTAAAAAATGTTATCACATGAAAATTTTAAACGTGAATTCTGATTACAAAAATTACAGTAATGATGAATTTCGGAAAAAAATTACGATAATTTTATTATTACGTGGAAACAGATAAATTTTTAAGAATTTTTATGTTTTGAATTTTTTATTTTTTTAAAATCGTTAATTATAGCTGAAATTTTTAAGATGGTTGTAAATTTTGGAACAAAATACCACTCATATTATCAGAGAATAAAGATGGGACATTTTTAAATGTATTAAAGAATGGGATACGGTATCTATTTTTGATTCTAAGGCTGCTTTTACAGTCACGCGGATTTTACCCCGCACGCGATTTTGTTCCGTATGTGGAATCTTAACCGTTGCGGACCACCCGTTCAGTTTAGTTACTGAGAGAAAGCCCGCTACGGGACAACTATGCAGATGGACTGTGGACTTGTCCAACATACAAAGTAAAATCGCACGCGAGACGAAAACCGCAAGGAAAATCATGAATATACGCATGCGGAGTTGAATTTACTTAAGTACAGGCACAGTTTAAATAATAGTTTGTTTCACAAACAGTTACGAAACGAGATGGCGTAAGAGTGTCATTTGGAATTCAAAAATTCCAAAGGGTTATCCATGTTATGTACCTAAATAATGCATAACATTATGCATACTAATACAGTGAAAATATCATCACTAAAGTAAATTTAATTTAGAAAAATAAATTTGCAGTTAATAATTACGTAAATTATTTAATTTTGTCTAAGTTTCACTGACTTTTTTAAAATTTTTAACAACGATGGCAGAGGAATTTTAACTGTTGATATTTCCTTGTAATTTTAGTGTGTTTTGTGATCTGTAAGATATTTCTGATATGTATTTATTATGGTGGCTAAAAATGTCTGGTGATAACTCTTGTGCTGCTAAATTTTGTTTAAATCATTCAAAACAAAATTTCAATTTATGTTTTTTCTGAGTGCCGTTTGATGCAAATTTTTAAGTATTATTATAATTTGAATGATTATGTAAAAATACGTGAAATAATAAATAATTATTAATATTTTATAATAATTCAGTTAATATTTTCGATTTCGACAGTGGTTGGTGCTAATAGGTCGTGACGATCTAAATTCTCGTGTTGAATACTGTCGTCAATTTCGCGTTTACTCAATTCATTTTGAAGAAAGTTGCTTTTAGTTGTTCATATATAATTTAACATGACCATTAACAACCCTCAATCTCACATGTACAAACACATACAATCACATAAGTAAAAAAGGACATACATAATTGTTTGTACGTATATCAAAAAAGGATAGAAACTGCGTTTCGCTACTGCCTATGGTAATAATATTTTATTTATACTGTGGTATAGGTTTTCTTTCTCTTTATTTTTTTTTATAGTAATTCAGGACAAGAAATTTTTTAAAGAATATTTTTAATTTTTTTGGAAAAAAGTGGAACAAATGGTACCCATTTTGAAGTAGGTTTGAGAAGCCTAGATAGAAATTTGAATTTTAGATCTAGTTTCATTCAATTTTACTTCCGAATCTATTGTAATCACTTTTTTGGGATAAAAAATTTTTTTCTATCAAAATCAAAAATTTCCATTTGTGTTTCAAATTCCAAAATTTTTTGAACCATTTTAGCTTCCTGTTTGTCTGTCTGACCGTCCGTAAAACTTTTCAAGACGCATAATTACGTAACTATTCGATCGATTTTGATGAAATTTTTAAAGAGCCAGTCCTTAGAATTTCATCACTTAGCGCATGCGCAAACACGAAACCTATTCAACATCGTTACCATACTATTTGTCCGTTAAATTCTGAAAACAGTTGGGAGCTAACTGAGAAAATTTGATTAATTCAAGTGCTCTAATTTTTATGTAGTTTTTCATAATTTCGCTCAACTGGTTTCAAACGCACGATCTACTAGACCAGTGATTCTCAAACTTTTTGGTCCGTGACCCCCCTTTACACTTAAAAGACCCTCAAAATATGTAAAAATCGGTAGGAAATGTGTAGAAAATGGATATGTAATCTGTAATTAATTGTTTCCACGACCCCCTCAAATAGTTTTCGTGACAGCCCCCCCCCCTTTGAGAATCACTGTACTAGACAAGTCTCGAAGTTGCCAACCACTAGAGACCAACTCATAGTTTATCTTTTTAACGGGGCATTTAAAAATCTACCATTGAGAATTTTTTGAAAACAATGTCGACCTTACATTTAAAAACTTACTTGATTGTAGAAATTCTCTTCAAATTTCATCTCGACCTCGTCTTACCGTACCGTAAACACTCGAACGTATACGATATCACACGAATACAATCGATTCGATTTATTATATCAATAAAAACGAATATAAATTCAAAAAATTCAAAATTTCAAAAAAAAAAAATCTAGTAAATATCATTTAACGATATAAATATACCAAACAAAATTGTTTGATACACCAAAATTAATAAACAAAATCATTATTAATTAACGAATTTTAACAATTAATTAACAATTAATTACGATTGACCGTCTTACTTCTTTATCAGCCGGATTCTCACTGGAGCACAGTGTATTGACGAACTGAAGCACCTCCGGCCACTGATTATTCGGGAATTCATGTTTGCCGATTGCACCAATGAATTGTACGATACAATTTTTCACCAGTTTATCGGGCTCGTTGACAACCGCTTGTAAAAGTGTTTGTTTTATGCTGCAAATAGATAACACGATTTTAATTATTGTTAAATGTATTGATAATATATTATTATCTATTAATCCGAAAAAAAATTGATTTAAATTTTTGCTCTTAAGTATTACGTGTGTGTGTGAAGATACCCGACTCAGAGAAAAATACTTAAGTTTATCGTAACAAGAGATACGTTGAGATAATTTAGTGCACTGTTGCTTTTTGGGGTTACTTTGGGTTGATTGGAGATTGAAGGTCACAAACTAGGGTTGTAAAAATTTGGGGGACAGGTCTACCCACACTGTCAACTTCCCATTGGGTGTCCTTAAAGACTAGAGACTACTGTACATAAATAATTCTTTTTTCATTTCAGATGACTCCTCCCCTGGGCTCCCCAGACCCCCTCCCGATAGAGGATTTGCCTCTTGCACCATACCGGGGGCTTCGCCTTCTGTACCTAAGGGTGGGGACTTATCAAACAAATGATAACATCATTTGTTCTCAAGATATGCGAGACAAAATATATTTTGGCAAGAAACTAATTTTTTCAATTTTGTTTATTTCTTTTTTTTTTTTTTTTTCAAATTTTGTAATAATATACTGGCGTTTTTAACATCCAGGAAGGTTCTTAGGCCATTATATAATAAAGTTATGGTAAAAATCCATATAATTATGTTATCTTAATAAAGTTAATTCCGTTTTTTTACCACAAAAAACAAACCGCTAATCCGAATTTGCTGAAAACTTTATCCGGTATTCACTTTTTGATTACGCATCTAATGAAGGAGTTGATATCATCATTTTTTCTCGAGATATGCGAGACGAAAAAAAATTCACGAACGAACGAACTAACGAACGCACGCACAGACATCACGCTAAAAACGATGGATTCGGATTCTAGTGACCTTGAAACGTGGAGATATGTCAAAATTAGCGATTCGTAAAATCGGAACCATTACAATAACTACCCTATGGGAAGTTAACTAGGGTTGCCAACTGTCCCGATTTTAGGCCTATGTGTCCCGCGTCCCGACAACAGTAGTGGCGGGACGCTAATTGTCCCAATTTTTAACACCTACAATTTTTTTACATTTTTAGTCCCGCCAGTCTCGCTATTGTTGTTTCCAAATTATCGTGCTTGCATGTCATATGACGGCCAAGGAAGTAAGTATATTTGCTGTACCTATTGATAAAGTGTACTCTGTCTACTGATTTATAACTTATACAGCTTACAGTGTTGCCAGATTAACTGATTAAAATCCCTCCAAAAAATGAGAGAAATTGAGGTACATGAAATACGTAAGCGGCGTTCGAGTAGCTTAAAAACAATCAATTCCAAAGACAGTCGACTTTATGAAAAATGTTTTTCTCCAAAAATAATACAGTTGATAAGCAAAAAAAAAAAATTTAAATCTAAAAATTAAAAACTTGATTTTTAATTTAATAAAATAAAATAAAGAAATATTATTGTAAGATTCGGCGTGTTCGTTGCTGAGTTTTTCTGCTCAAAGTGAGCTGTTAGCGCATGCGCAAGGACTTTTTTTTATGGAATACACAAGTATTTCGTACTTCAGAAAAATGTTCTTGCGCATGCGCTAACAGCTCACTCTGAGCACAAAAACTCAGCAACGAACACGCCGATTATCTTCAAGAAATTGTTTTGTTTCAAGGTTTGTAAGATCATGGTTTAAATATGTTGCTGTTAGTAACAAATAATAAAAATAAAAAGAATATCTTTCCTACTGGCTAATTAAAAAAGTTTTTATTTTTAACAGTCCCGATTTTACTTGTCCCGTCCCGATTTTTTTCCCATAAAATCCCGAAATATTCATTGGTAGAGTTGGCAGCCCTAGTTGTAACCGTAGACCAATGAACACTATTATATTATATTACCAGACAAAGCGTAAAGTCAGTTTGTAGGCATTTTTCTTGAAGCAGGTTACAGAGTAAGACGGGTGAGATTTAAGGAATATAATATAATGTTAATTTTTGAGCAAATGCGACTATAATTATTGCAGAACATAATTTGAATACGTACGTATTTTGAAAATAAAGCGAATACCACTTTGTTTCTTTCAAAATTTTACAGTTTCTTCTCAAAAAAGTAAAATTTTATTATCAATATTACATTTTGACAATAATTATTTGAACATGTTACTACGGATACAATCGGTTATTGCATTGATTACTATATTACGGAATACTATTAGGTCGGAATTTGGTCGTATCTGGCTGTCTCAATTATACATTTATATAATTAGTCTATACAATATAATATATATTATGTTCATTGATCTGTAGTTGTAACTCAGTTTGTAAGAACCTTCTTTTGATAGTCGATTCAGTAAACGGTCGAAAAAATAAAAATATTCGCAAGGAAAATTGCGAAAGTAATTCGATGGCTTTCCGACGTAACCTCGTATCTCAGAAATAACAAACTTTTCAGAGCACACACACACACAAAAAAAAAAAAAAAACTAAATGCTACTGATTTCTTTCGTTAAACAATTAATATTTTATCTAATTGGAAATTATTTAGTTCATGCACTTTTAAGGTTCCGTACTTAAAAGTTTTCGAGTTTCGTCCATCTGTCACAGAGAATTTTCCAGAAAACTATGTAACGATGGAATTTGAACATATGTACATACATTTTGCCAGTCAGCGAAAAAAAATTATTTTAAATTCATAGGTCATTTTCGTCCAAATGGAAAAAAGTTTTCATTAAGGGGGTATTCTAGTCTAGAAATTCGAAAAAATCGATTTTTTTTCATATTTTTAAAGTTCAGACCTTTAAGAATAATTGTCTGAAAGGATTTACGGAAATTTGAATTATTTTCGAAGTTATGGTTATTTTTTCCCTGTGTACTGTGTATCTTTTCAGTGTTAAATTCAATTTTTTAATATAAATTACTCGAAACTACTTTTTTCGATACGGTTGACATGATATCTCAAGTTCTAATGCACCGATTTACTTGAAATTTGGTACAGACCTTCTTAATACTATCAAAATTGATCCGACGTAAGGGTTTCTAGATTTTTTTTTTTACTGTTTTAAAAAAATTTCCGAAGCTGAAAAAAGGAGGCGAAAAAATGATTTTTTTTTAAATGGATGGCATTTTGTGAGTAAATTTATTTTTTCAAACCGGCTACGTCCAACTAATTCTACATCCTTGTTTATTAAGAATTAATTAATATTTTATATTTCAGATCAGCGGAAGGGTTGGGATTATACCAACCAGGAGACACCGTTTTTTTTTTTTTTTAATACCGATTTCAATTTTGAATTTTTTTTTTAAATTTTTATACTTTTCAAATATCAATAAAAAATTTAAAAATGGATACTAAAAATGTTTACTGTTTTTTTTTTTTTCTATTATGTCCGTAAAATCACCTTAAAATCGAACCTCTAGATTACAATACCCCCTTAATGACGCCATGAAAAAAATTGGATATTTGACTGTGGTCGTAAAAAAGGCTACTTTCATTTTTAAGTGATTATTTAAGTTATAAGAGTACCAAATATTGCGATTTTACAAATAATATCGCTCAAAATTATGAAAATTTTATTTTAAAAAAATTGCAAAATTTACGCTAATGATGACGTAATCAGAAACATTAATTTGAAATGGCTTACGTCACCGCTCAGTATTTATAAATGTAACTGTAGTAACCGTAATAACAAAATAGTTGTCATTATATTTCTCACATTTTTTATCTGTTTTCATTGCGTTTTGTGTTATTCATTTATAAAAGCTGATAATTATAATCTGCCGAGAATTGATCCTTTAATGGTAGCAAATTTCTTTGCAATCAACAATGATTTTTGTTCAACAAAATTTAAAAATATAAAAACTTTTGTGTAATTATAAATAACGTATCGTTTTTAATATTTTTTAAAAATAGATAAAATTATAGATATAGAAATAATTTTTATTTTTACTTGTGCATTCGCAAGACAGTCGTATGGTGAAGATGTCATAGGATATGTGTCACTGAACGTGAGAAAAATTACACATCGTTAATGTAAAATTTGTCCTGAACCTAAAACTCATACTAAATCTTGTTCAGTTTGGGTTGAAAAATAACTAACACGCAATAAGTAACTAATTAGGTATGAAATGTTATACAATAATTTACCGGAAAAAAAAATGCACTTGGGAGAGTGATTGAATTTTTTTTTTAGTTTCGATTTTATTTCAAAAATAAAATTGTGAAAAAATGACAACAAAATACTTGCAAACAATGCTTACTATTAGGCTAGCAACTTACCCTTAAAAATATGCTTAGAAATTGAAAAAGTGACCACGAGCGTTCTAGTGGCTGATTTTTTTTTTTAATCGATGCAGAATTTAAAATAAAATATAAAATTCAAATACTATTTTTTGATTAAACCACGGCTTCAAAGCTAAAAATTGATAAAAATAAATAATTTGACAAGTATTCTTATAAATGTTTGATTTTAGTCTACGTATTCATTCTAAAATACCATATTTGTCAATAGTTTCTTCTCTCTCTAAAAAAATGTTATTATTTTTTTTTATATCAATTGTACGTAGAGAATACTACAAATACAAAATTTATACATGTATGTATCCTACCTATTACTTTCATTAATTTCAACTTTTCACAGTGACGCCGGCATTTGGTAAAAAAATAGTATTGGAATTTTTAATTCCTTTTTAAATTTTGAATCGATTAAAAGAAAAATCAGCCACTAGAACGCTCGTGGTCGCTTTTTGTTAAAAATTAGGGTTAAGTTGCTACTCTATATGATGTATGGGCCATTTGACAATGCTGAGTGGTGACGTCATGCTTTGCCATAAAGAAATGATACTGTTTTAGCGGCAAATCTTTAACATATATAAAAATACATCTTTTTCGCCTATTATCTATGTATTTTTTTTTTTTTTTTTTTAGTATTATTTCTAACATCATATTAGAGGTATACCAATAATTTAAAATACTTTTTAAAAAGTTGTCAAATACCCAATTTACTTTTTTGACACAAAAACTGAATCACATCAAAATCTAACTTGCATCGACTATATCAAAATTTAATTTAATGACGTCACATATATTAAAATATTTTTTTTTATTTTATTTATTTTTTTTTTAATTTTCCTTTCAACTGAAATTTTACAATTTAAAATTTGTTATAAATTTCGATAATATTTCCCCAAAACCAGCTTACAAAATTTCAAAAATGGACCCTAATAATTTACTGAATACAATACAGTGGTAGAGAGGAAAAAATTCAAAATACCCATTTTTACATTCAGCTGACAATTTTGACCAATTTCGATTGCGTGATAATCGTTTTCGTAATAATACAGCGGCAGATTGACGTATTTGTGGACTTAAAGACGATGTGATTAATTGACATAGTGCTGGCACTGCTTCCGGACTTTTAAATGCTTCTTTTAATTCTTGTGTGCCCTGAAAATCAACATAATACGAAATTATCCACAAAAATTGATTAAATAATTTAATTAGAGTCTATTTCAACTCTTCGATTTACACGTGCCATAGATATCAACTTGACGATATCAAAATTTTTTACATAGAAATAAAGCGTTATATAAAATTTTGTTATTTAAATCATTTAATTTACCTGTTGTATGCTTGCGTTATCGGGTTGAAGTAATTTCTCCAATATTTGTTCCATTTTCTTTTATAATTTTTATTAATTCTCAATTCCACCATAAATTATAGTTCATGTGCATTGAACACCGGAAAAATTCACAGGAGATGAACTTACCAACTGATTTGCTGTCACTAACAAAACCATAGATAATATATGAATTCGTTGAAATCTTTGAATTGTCAAAAAGTTTTATCAATAAAAGAATAAACAAAATAATATGTATTATTAAAACTAACGGAAACATTTTTTTGAGTATTTTTATTTATTTTAATTTCAAACAATTCATAACTAGAAAAAATAATAAACCTTCTTTAATTTCTCTTTGGCGGGAAATCATAAGATTCTAGTTATTTTGTATAGATGGTGCTAATAAAAACGCGCCAAAAATTGTTTTAATATTGGGTAGCGTTGGGTAAAACTGAACACATACGACCTCCAGCAATGAATCAATCAGTTAGGAGAACAAATATAAAATTATTAATAATAATATTATTGTCTCTAGTCACGAAAGGCTAGTTTATATTAAAAAAATCTAATTTTATATGTACTACTCAATATTTTGTGCATGTGGTAGGTAGATATTGATTGAAACCTTTTTCTATAAATAGATCAAACAAATCAGCGTCCTTTTTAAACAATCACAAAATGTTTCTAAAATTGGACAAATATTCAACTAGTGACACCATTACTTTTCTTTATGAACTAATAAAGTATAAAAATTATAAAACAAAAAATTTTGGTTTCTATCTTGAAACTTTTTTTTTAATTTTTTTTTTTTTATAAAATATACCTACCAATAAAATAAAAAATTAATTGTGTAAATAATAACTAAAAAAAAATTAATTTTATAAATACCCAAAACAGCTCCTGTACGTTTATGTTTGATGGGGTATTTTGGCGCGCAAGTCGTTTAACAATCAACACATAAAACTGAGTGCTTTTCTTGACACCTCATTTTTTTCCGTTTTACATCGTCGAACGTGTTCTTTTATAAACGAAGGCGTCAAATCGGCGAGTAACTTAACAGACTTAACTATACGATTAAAAATTGAAAATATATTAGGTACACTGAACGTCCGAAAATATTCTAAAGAAAATTTAGGAAAAAATGATTAAATAGACGTGTTTATACTAATTTAGTTTCATAGATAGTCGTAGATATTTATGTCTTTGGTATATATTGTCTATTGCATACCTAGATAAAAAAACAAGAAACATAGAGAAGACATCTTCGGATTTATTCAACGTCGCTGTGGACTTTTACTGTGCCATTATTTTACGATAATACACATTAAAATTATTTGTTTGAGTTAATGTGAGTAGTAAAATGCTTAACGGCAATTGAATGAATATTCTGATTCTATTTATAGTTTAAATTTAATGTAAACACATGTACAACATCATGTATTACAAATTCTCTACAACACATAATTTTACTTACATGTGTAAAATTTATTACAATAATTATAATAGTTGATCATTCTGTTGTAAATGTAAAAAAAATTATAAACAATTTCATTTCAAATATTTCAAAAATGTTTACATATTTCATTTTATTGATATGGCATTATTTGAATTTAAACACCCTACGAGAAAATAATTAGAGTCAAAAATTTGTTGAGTGATTGTTTTAAATTGTTTACTTTTCACCTATTTATTTACAAAATTTATAATTTAATTTTTAATTATTAAAAATACATATAAATTTTTTTTAATGTCCGTTTAAATCGTACGATTTGCTCAAATTATGTAATCATTTATACTTAACCGTTTAATTTTTGCCTATCGTTCAGGCAACAGTGTAATCGAAATATTGGATTTTTTGTTGATTGTGAATTAATCACTGAAATTATTAGCATGATTAGCATTATCAAGGTTTAAATTCAATTTTAAGGTTATTTTCCTGAAGCCTTGGAAGGATTAAGCCTTGCTAGAAGCTATCTATCATTATTAATGATATTATTCTTCAAGATTTGTGGTGGGATTTCTTTTTGTATTCCTCTTAAATATTGTTATACCTAATTCTGATAGAGGCGTTTCAAAAGTTTTGGATCACTGGACCAAAATATAAATAGCAAAATATATGGTTGGATCAAAAAAAGGGAAATTTCATTGGTCAATACAAAACATTTCATTGGTCATTTAATTGTAGGTAAACACGATAAAAACGATACAAAAATTCGTACTGGTAAATTTAACTCATTTCAGAACCATAGTAACAATGTATTAAATAATAATATGAATTATACTAATTTTTTTTTCGTTAAATTGTCTTACCGTATTACACTTGAATTTTATATTTTTTCTGAACAAATTTGTGTTTTCTAGAACTCAAATGTCTTGCCTAAAAGCAATTTAACTCGAAGAGCTGCCAACCCAAAAACGCTTCAGCTTCGCTGTCGCGTTTTTGTTAGTTGACAGTTCTTCTCGTTAAATTGCTAGGCAACAAATTTTTGTTAGACAAACCTAAATTTATTCGAAAAAATAAAAACTTCACGTCTAATAATATTCAGCGCCGGATCTACGATTTTTTAGAACCGGGGCAGAAACATGAAAGTGGCGCCCCCCTCTCCAACGTTTGACATAAATTGTCAAAAGAACTCATAAGAATATAACTCCTTTACAAAACTCTTATTTTTCCGGTTGCGGCAATGGTAAAAATTGAGGGTTTTGTAAAGGATCAAAATACAAGTTGATTTTTTATTTAAATAAATCTACTCCCAAAACACTAAAAGTTGTGCAAAATTCAAATTTTTATCATCAGGCCCATCAGAGATACAGGGGCGAAAAGTTTCAAAATTTGGAATAATAAGTCAATTTTCGGATGTTTGTAAAAATTAAAGGATACAAGTTTCACAATTGAAAATTCTTTGGGTAGTTGTACCTTCTGTAAGAAAAAAAAATGTTCAAAAAGTGAATTTTGCTACATTTTGATATCCAGCTTTAAGTAAAGTTTTCTTATGGCAGGGGCGAAAATAGGTCAACTAACACATAACTTAAAATAAAGAGAGATTTATTACCTTTAAAATGGTTTTTATTTTAACCTTTTAGGATGAACGGTTTATGAAATATGTGCATTGGCATAAATGGCTGCAAACACAAAAATTTTATATGTATAGACCGACGTACTATGATTTTGGTCCCCCCCTGAAACTGACGCCCGGGGCAGGAGCCTCGGTTTGCCCCCCTTAGATCCGGGCCTTATAATATTAATAAAGTGATAAAACTGAGCCGTTTAGATAAAAGAGGTAAAAAAAATTTAAAAATGTATGTTAATGCGTGACGTGTTAAATGATAAAAAAGAACTATGTGACATCACGTGCGATCAAAAAAAAAAATTTGATGTTCTTGTATTAGTGGTTTGACGTTTCTTGTCCATCATTGTCATCCATTAGTGCCATCAAGCCCATCATAATTTTGAACATGCAAAGCACTTCAACATTTTAGAAAACGCCTCGTAAAATACATTCGGTATAATATGACAGGATATTTTAAATGTCTACGAAGACGGACGACTATCTATGTTGTCGCGGTCCATAGACTTTTTTTTAGTGTTCCGTACTAAAATTTGCAAAATGAAACACTTACAGAATCACTTTGGCGTTCATTCTTCGGTGTCACAGACGATTTTCTCGATTTTGAAACTTCGTAACACAAACAGATAGAGTGGGAGACAGTATAAAAACTTGAATATTGATTCTAGGGGTTAATAAAAAAAAGTATATACTCTTTTTTGCAATTCCAGATAATTTAAAATTATGAAAATTAAGAAAAAGATGATTTAAATGCCATTTAAATTGTGCAGCATAATATGATATCAAGTATACTTTGGACAATTTAAACAAATTCGACAATACAACTGGTTACTTTTATATATTCTAGTTTATTATCTAGTAACATAATTTTTAAGTTACATTTTATTTTTTGACTGATACTGTTTTATACATTCTACTTGTTGATTGGCTTAAAAGCGAAACAAAAAGAAATTTTTGTTCCTTCGTACTAAAAGTGACACTTTACTCCCTATTATGGGGGATTAAAGTAAGTACAGTGGAACCTCTCTTAACCGGACAATATTTCTATGTGAAAATTACCATTGAAATATAAAAATGGCTGATTTTGAGTCCTTTAACGAACGAAATGGAACACTATAAATAACTTACTTTGCGTAGAATTTCGGAATATTTGCTTTAAAAGAAATTTTCGCGTTAAAATAGTGTCCGGTTAAGAGAAATTCCACTATACTAACTTTAGACCTGGAACTGAAAAAAAAATTTTCTTGAAAAAAGTGTTTAAAAATTGCTATGCTTTACCCTCTCCTCCAAAAGAATCGCTTAGAAAAATCCGAAAAAAATTGTAATCGCTGAACCAGTTTTAGAACAAAATTGTTTTGACAAAAAATATTACTCAAGATGTAAAGAGCAACTTTTGTCCTTATAGGTTTTTCAATATTTTCAACACTATTTGTATCATTACGACTTGCAATTGACCGATTTTTTTTTTTTATGTAACTTTCATTGTTAATTTATTGTAAAAAAAAAATTGTAGTAGACATAATTAGTTTCAATTAGGGTTTAATTTATGAAAAGATAACGGAACTGCGTCTCAGCTTTATTTTTTCAAGAAATTAAATTTTTTTTTTTAATAATTTACGAATAAAAAGGTGATATTCTTTATTTCAATCCAGTTCATATTTAGCATATTTTAGTCAAATACAATATAATAAATTATTTCTCAATTGCTTTTTATACAGTTTCTTCTTATTTATTGGGAAAATTTTAATATTCTCTACACAGAGGTGTAACTACAAATTTTGCGCTTGGGCGACTCTTAGTTAGGCACCCCCTGGGGTAAACACCACTGTTTTCCAAAAAATTAAAGTGACGAGCAAAAAAAAAAAACCTTCTTGGCTTCTGCCATTTTTTCAAAAATGTAAAAAAAGCAAGATTATACTTCTTTACTTTTCCTAATTTTTACCCAGTTGAGCTTGCTTCTCCCCTACGCCCAATTTCTTCTCCTTGTTGCGCTCTGGAGCAACTACTCCCCACCTGCTCCATTATTATAGTTACGCCTCTGTGACTCTATACACGAGTTCAAAGTTGTTGGTAGTTCTTTTTTAGCTTGTTCATAAACTTTGTTTACAAAAATGAATGTTATGTAAATTTTTTCAAAAAACCACAACTTCTTGTGTATTAAAAAAGATCAGTAATAATAGTAAAGACCAAAGAGTTATAACTAAAATTCTAGAAATAACATTAGTGTTACTATAATAGGCGGTTAACCAATTCATATACTGGAAGTGATTTAAATTGAGACGATTGGTGTGTGAACTTTTCATTTTTGCTATCTAAATGACGAAAGTCGTTTTAACCCTAGAATCATACGTACACGTCAAAACGACGTACGAACTTCTCTACCTGCTCCAATACTACGACTTGTTGTTACTTGTTTGCTGTGAGATTTCAGTTATCTAATTTATTTGTTATTATAACACACCACATATATTTATTTTGTTTATAGTCATTGTCGTTTTGTTTGTATTGAAATAGTGTCCGTCAAAAGGACGTCGATGTATGATTAACGTATGTTTTTTTTTGAAGATTTTGTACACTACATATAAAAGTTTTCCTAATTTTTTTAAAAATTTATTAAAGATATGGATGTTATAATTAATTTATTCAATGATTATGATAATGTGAAAGATGATTACAGCTGTTTGACTTATAGAGACGACATAATACTGAAGTTTTAATATATTGAATCGAAAACTAAAGAATGCATTTCGAATGACTTAATAAAAGATTAACAATTTATTTTGTGGAAAATATTTTAATTTTTATTATTTTTTGAGATCTTATTCGAAAAATTACTAACAAATTTTAGAAAATTTACAAATGTGCCTAATGGGGAAATAACTACATATCTATAGGAATATTTATGATACACATGTCCACTGACTCATAATAGTTCATAAATTAATTATTACAATTGATGTATTTATATATTTTTTAATTTTTATAATGAAAATATGCTTTGATAAAAAGATTAAAAAAATTAATAAATATTTACATTAAGAAATTTTTCCAAATCCAATTTTTTTAAATATTTTGTTCGCTTTTGTAGTATTGTTATGTAAAAAAATGTTTTTTGCAAATAAACTCTAAAACTCTCCGTAAAAAGTCCATCCGTCAAAACGACGTCGATGTATGATTAACGTTTCTCGTAGACCAACGTATGATTCTAGGGTTAAATAAATCAAGAGGGAGGGGTCATGACTACTATGACTATCTTCCTATATCCGCTCTTGTATTTGGGTAAGTTTGAGTTTCAAAGACAAAAAGTTGGTATAGTAGCACCACAGTATTTTTAATACACTACGTTTTACATTTATACGGATGTTTCATGAAAAGAACAATGTACCAAACTGGGCCCAAAAGTTTTTTTTGGTGTGATTTTTTTGTGACTATTTTATGCGATTTTTTAAAATTTTATTTTTTAAAAAATGCCAATTAAAGCGTATATGAGAAAGGAAAGTAATAACAAGTAAGAAAATTGATCATTAATTTGCGATAAAGTTACTTATTGGCTGTTTTAATCATGTAATTAGTATATTGCATAAGAATATAAATTACTGCATCGGTAAGTTTCTTTACATATGTATTTATCGGAACTATTTATAATATAAAAAATAAAATAAAATGCTCTGTTGTGTAAATTAATGCTTTATTTTGCTTAGAAAAGCAACTTTTAAGGAAATCGTAAGGTTCGTAATCGTAATGTATTTTCTGGAAGTATTACACGGCAAAGTTTGAATATTTAATTTTTTGAACTGAAATTCATAATTATCTCTTCTTATAGTGTTCTATATGATAGTAAGTTATTCCATTCAAATTAAGTTCTGGAAAATTCTCTATGTTACTCCGAATGCTGCGACAGTGGGTGGGGGCGGGCGAGGGTGCTAGTTATTTAAAAAGAAACGCTGTGAGCCATCCATCACGGAAGTCGAATTTTTCCCTGCATCTTCGGTATTGAATGTCTACAAGCGAAATGTGATTGAAAGTCTACAAGCGATTTGTCATTTTGGTGGTTTCAAAACTGATGATGAGTGTCCGGCTGATCGGGGCTTTAAAAAAAGGTTTTAAGCTTTTAAGGGCTGAATCTCAGTAAATTTCAATTTGGTGCCGATAGCAGTTAGCAGGAAAAAAGCCAACACAATTCGTACGAGGGCATTCCTACCCATGTTTATCCGCCAATTGCCTCTGTGTTTTATTTTTATATATTAAAAAAGAATCTTAAATAGTAAACTGGAAGGCCTTTATGAAGGTATTTTTTCTTTCCAAAAAAATCCAAAATTTCTATTTTATAAATAAAAATCCATAATTCTTACTTTATAAATAAACATTAATAACATTTTTAAATTACTTAGTATGTATGTATTGCATTTGTTATAAAAGTAAGTTCATTTTTTTTAAATTTTTAAATTTACTGTTCGCCTACTTGTCTTATAGTATAAAGCATTTTAAACACATTTAACAATACCATTGAATTCCGATGTAAAAATGGGAGAAATGGGGGGGGGGGGAAAGTAATGTGGAATCCCTAAAAGGCACTAACTGGATACTAACTCAATACATGTACAAAATTTCAGCCCTCTATGTTTACTCAGAGAGTCTCTAGGCGTGTTAGAAAAAAGGCAAAAAATCAAGGAAATATTGGCGGTAATCGTGGGGGTAAGGGCTAAAAGTTGAAACCTCCAAAAAGCAGTGGCTGGCTATTAACTTAACCTGTACACAAAATTTCAGCCCTCTAGGTTTATTTGGGAAGATTTTGACCCGAACGAAACTGTTAAAAAACAAGAAAAATTATGTTCTTTTTGGTATAAAAATGGTGGGGGTAAAGGTTAAAAGTTGAAACCCCAAAAAGCACCTCCTTGATACAAACTCAATCCGAATACAAAATTTCACCAGTGGTACAAACGTCAAAAAAGCATGAAATTGTAGTTTAAAAATGAGAGGGGTGGGGGTAGTTTAAAACCTCCAAAAAGCACAACCTGGGTATGAACTCTATCAACACACCAAATTTCAACCCTCTACGTTAATTCTGGGGGGCTGGGGGCGTGTTAGATCCAGCCAAAATCGTTTTTTCCTCCTCTACTCCCTCCAAATCATCCTAAGAAGCTGAATTTTGGATATGTTGTAGATAGTTGACCGAAACATTGTTTCCAACCGATTTGGAAAAGTTTTATTGTTTTGTTGCCCCCCCCCCCCACCACCCGTTTAAAGGTTGGGTCGGATCCAAAATTTGCCCAAAATTTGGTCCCACTTTGATAGTATTGTTGTGCATCGGAATGAGCCCCACTTACCAAATTTCAGCTCTTAACTTCCATAGGGGGCCCTACACATATTAAAAGGTAGCGGGAATATTATATAATATATATATATATATAAGACATTTTTTGTCTACATAATCGTGTTCTACGGGTCCGAAAACGGATAGCGCCCCTACCCTCGCCTCTCGCCGTTCTTATCGTATAGGCTGTATAAGTCTAATTTTTTCAGTTGAAAAATTCCGGTAAATATTTTCGATTAACAAATAGAGTAAGAATTTAGTTTGTTATTTTCAAAGAACATTCTATATAATATTTCGTAACATATGGACGCATATTTGTACATATTTTAAATGAAAAAAGGAGCACATATTTTTTTTTTTTTTTTTGTTACAAACCAGAAACCCAACCAAACTATTACTGGATACTTTCATAATTTTATGACCTTTGTGATGCCACCCTGAGCGCAGATCTATAAAACAGCAAGTATATTGCAATATAATATACATACATGTGCGCTAGAAGCGCGTATTATGTTTAATAATGCAGCAGACATACTGAAACAAATGGCTTAATTTTTTTTCTATTTTAAAAACGATTTCTGGCTTTTGTAGAAGAAAATGTAAACAAAGAATAAAAATTTGGATACCAAAGTAATAATATTATCGAAATAGATAAGACAGGGATTACGCTGTTATGATTGGTCTAAAAACGGGATAAATTTCGGAGCTAGTTCAGATTTTTAGCGATTTATTAATATGTGTAATTATATAAATATTTAATACAGTGTAAACTCTATATAGCGAACTTCTATTTAACGAAAAACTCCTTAAAACGTAGAAATTGCTAAGGTTTGTTTGGTTTACATTATCATCCGTATATTGAAACACTCTTTATAACGTAACAGCCACTCTCAATAGCGAAATATACATCATTATTTAAACCCAAAAAAAATTTTATTTCGCTGACTTTCAAACACATTAGTGATACAGAGTCGTAAATATTTCGTACGCGCAAAGGGATTCTTAGAAATCCGTTTATTTGTTTGTTGTACTGTGCCTACTGTACTTCCGTACTATTGTCTTATTGCTGTCTTTACGTTATCATATTCTTAGTTGCTTTCAAACTTTTTAACTGTAAACATGGCAAGTAAAAGAAAGAGTTTGTGTATTGACGAAAAAATGTCATTTAATTCAGTCAAAATTAAAACCACTTACTAAATTCGTAAGTTGTATTCGTAAAATTATATTGTTTTCTTTTACTCTCCATATAACGAAAACTCTTTATAACGTAATAAAATACCCGGTCCCTTCAATTTCGTTATATGAAGTTTACACTGTATTGGGGAAAAAAAAATTAAGACAAATTTTTACAACGAAAAAAACGGTATAAAAAGTAAACATGTTAAAAATGAAACCATTGTTTTTATTGGTAAATTTACCTGATTTCAAAACCATAATAATGAAATATTAAATAATAATATCAATTAGATGAATTATATTAAGTTAAAATTTTATTCGTTGAATTGCTTTAGCGTATTACACTTGAGTTATATATTTTTTTATGAATAAATTTTGGTTTTATATAACTCAAAATTGCCTAAAAGAAATTTAGCTGGGATAATTGTCAACCTAAAAACACTGTAGCCATCAGGGTTCCTGATAACGCAATTCTTCGATAACAGTAGAAAATGTTATGGAAAATGTCGTTTAAAAAAATTCGATTTTCAATAAAAAATATCAGTAGCGCACTAAAAATGTTACTTTTTAAAATAAATAAAATAAATTGAAGGAAAATGTACGTAATTTCAGTAGGGGTCCACGTAATTTTTAGGGGGTCCGGATTCCTTGGACCCGCCTCCCCAAACCCCGGTTGTTGCGCCCCTGGCAGCCAGGCTATTGCATTTTCGTTAGTTGACACTTATTCTCGTTAAATTGAAAATTTTTGTTAGACAAATACAAATTTATTCGAACGAGTACAAACCTCTCCTATAATAATAAATTTTTTGAAAAAAAATTATTTTTGTAACAGTTATACCATATTAGTACGTTGATTTTCACACGTTAGTGGATGCACATGATGTAGCTCAATTGGCTGGACTGAAGAAAAAAATATTGCTATTAATCTATACCTCATTTCAGATACAATTGATCATGAGTTTTCGTTAAAAAATTAAATAATTCTTATATTCGAAACAAATCAATTTTCTATTCTTTTCTAAAAATAAACTGCAGATTTAAAATTTACATAAATGCAATAATAAAAGAGATAAAGCCAAGAAAACGGAAATTATTAAATTCAAAGTGACGAAGCATGATTAAATTTAACTGAAACGAACCATACATTGTATTCCTAATAAAATAATAATTCCTGTTTAAATTCGAAAATTTCGATTCTACTTATTATACTACTACCAGAGCCGGCGAGAGGGGGATCAGATGAGACAATTGTCTGGGGGCCTGAGTCTAAAAAGGGCGCCCGGAGCCTCTATTAGGGGCCCGGAGGAAGTGAAAAAGCGTTTTTTTTACACATTGACTGTATTTTTAAAGACAAATTTTTGAAAATTTTTTTGCTGTCGTGTCCGGAGAATTTTGTCTTACCGGCCCTGACTACTACTACTAACTACTTGCTACTTAACAGTCCGATGTGAAACTTTAATTTCAATAATTTTATGTTGCAAATGATATAATGCAGTGTTTTTCAACCTTTTTCTTGGCGTGACCCCCCTAGTATGGAAAAATATTTCGTGACTCCTTAAAATAGAAAAATATTTCGCAAACCCCTACCCTCTGCTAGTTCTAACTTTTATTTTATTTTATATTATAAATATCGAATCCGTTTATCATATTTTCAGTTAGGTGTCAATTAAACATATACGTAACAAAGAATTTTAAACAGGCATATTTTTATATCGACACCGAAGTTGACGACTTATAGTAGCTTCTGAACGCGCGCGTGACTTTTGTGAGCGAGATATAGCGCGATGTAATGAGCGCTGCGTCCAGCATCAGGCGAGTAAAGTATGGCACTTTTGAATTCTTTGAATTGTGAATTCGCTTTAAATTGTGTTTAAATTTATTGAATTGACTTCTTTGTTTAGTAGTTGGTCACTGTCTTTCATTGTTTAATATCCAAAATTCTGTGCTCATGGTAACTATTGAAAATGGATAGTTTCTGGAAAGACATGCACAACCGTCAACTTCAAATTCCAATGAGAATAATGAAACAAAGGCACAGAAAAAGCGTCTACATGACGACAATTATTTAAAACTCGGATTTACTGTTATTGAAAATAAGCCACAGTTATTTGTTTTGAAATTTTATGAAGCGAAAGTATGAAACCATCACATTAATGTAATCTTTAATTAACCTTTTCTTTATTAAATATTATATATTTAATTAGAGTGGTTTTATTGTTAAAGTACCTGCGACCCCCCCCCCCCTCCAAGGGGGTCGCGACCCACAGGTTGAAAAACACTGATATAATGTCTTAATTAATCGTCAAAGTTGCAAAGTTTTAGAGTGCGTTTAGACGAAACATATGAAAGATATTTCAAAGAAAATAGTTGAAACTTACCTTATTCAACCAAAGTTACCAACATCACCTTGGAAAAAACAAGAAAAATTGAAAATTGGCTAATAATTCTGATGAAAAGCAAAAACTACAAAATAATTATTTGAAATAAATATTATTTTTACGAATTTTACAAATAACATTTTATAAAAAACTTTCTTGATTGAGCATTTTACATTCGTTTAAAATCAATATTAAATTTACATAATTAATTAAAATATTACAGTACGCTTATAAGAAATTGATATCCCTATTTAAATAAAAAATAATAATAATAATAATAAATCTCATATTGAATATTTAATATGTTCATAGAATGCCGAATGGGCCGTATTGGCCGGCGGTGGACTTGGTAAATTTGTTGGTATCGAAGTTGGCGGCGGTGGTGACATATACGGTGGTTTACGGTCGCACGATAACGACTGCATTGTAGAATTTCGCATTACTGAAAAAAAAAATTAATAAATAAAAAAATTATTTTTTGCATAACAGTATAATTTAAGATTAGGACAGGCTGTTCAATTGTCTTCTAAGGTTTTGAATCATAGAGTAATAGAGACAACATATCTATCTCTACACTACTGGAACCAGTGTAACCAGTAAGAGATAGAAAATATGTTATATACGTGCACGGTGTTTACTTTGTATTGATTTGACATTGTGTATTTGTGTTAGTAATCATTGGTAGTAGTGGTCGTCACGTGACCGTACTCACATACATATGTGTGATACCACAACGCTTCGTGTGGGGACGTAACAATGCCAATAACAATCAAATCCATTGTCTTGTGTAATTGACCTGCACTCATCGAGTACCAGTGAGAAAGTGACTACTAAATTGCCTAAGGTACACAAAAATGCACACTGCAGATTTCATGATAGAGATAGTTGCTATGCCTCTATTACTCTGGGGTTTGAATAGAAGAAATTTATTGAAACCCTCTATAAAAATGTAAATGATTTCCTGAAAGAATAGGTTTGCTGTTAGGATTTTTGTAATTTTGATGTTAATTTGGGCTTTTCCATTTATGCCATAAAAGTTTTGAAATATTTTTGGAAAATTTTCGAACGAAACATCCTATTTTTACGAAATTCGATGAAAGCAGGCCCGACGAGAGGGTGGTTTAGCCGGGATTGTAGTCCCGGAGTGCAGGCTGGAAGAGGGGGTCCGTAGCGGTAGGTAGGGTCCAGGGAGAAGTAAAAACTTGTTTTTTTTTTCTCGTTACTTATTTTTTTGGGAAGAAATTTTTTAAGAGATGTCCTTTTTTTGCTTGTCACTTATTATTTTTACGGGGAGAAGTTTTCAAAAGATGCGTTTTATTCCCGGGGCCCACCATTTCTCTCTACGGCCCTGGATGAAAACGTTAAAAGTCCCAACTTCTTGGATGTGTTTTTAAGCTAGACATATTCGATGCTCCGAACCGAGTATTTTAGACATTTTTCGTCAAGAAATGAATTTTTGGCCAACATTCAAAAGTTTTTCGAAACCTTAAATACCATCGTAAAGAGCGAAAAAATCACATAAAATATGTTTTTGAAATATTATGTAAACGGATTTTCAAGGAAAATTAAAAAATATGCTTATAATAAGTAGTCAGTTTTATTATTTATTTGTGTTATTTTAGGGCTCCGAAGAATAATTTGGAAACTTATAGTTTTATGAAATTTTGCATAAATATACAGGTTACAGTTGTAAATCTCAATTAATAAGTAACAAAAAAAAAATCTTAAATTTTGTAGATACTTTTCCGTATCGAAAGGTATACGGATATGTAAATTTTTTCTTACATACCCTACTCTGTAGGATCTCCTTAGAAAGTTGAGATTCCTTTTGCGAAATATCGATCTTCAACATGAGATAGTTTTTGTAATCAAAAATTCGCTATGTTATGCAGGATGCTGCGACAGGAGGTATTTTAATTGTTATTTTTGAATTTTACTCATCAAAAATTATCTTGTCAGCCAAGAACGGACAATTTTTTCACTCTCTACTTTTAAGAAAGATATAAAATATACTTAATGACGTCATAGGGATAATATTTTGTATTTTTTGTAAGTTTTGTGGCCTGAGTGTACTGTACTCGCTACATCCCTTACTCAACCCGGTCCTGCCTAAAATTTTGAAAATTAATACGTTCTATCAAACAGAAAAAAATTGACGTCTCCAGTTATATGACAAAAAATCTATTAATAGATTAAACGAAAAAAATATGTAATTTTTTTTAGATTCTTCAATCAACCATATTCTCAGCATGTAGTATATTAGTTATTGTATCATATTTCAGATGACGCTAGTTGTTGGACGACGGTGTTTGAATATGAGTGACAGCCTCAGTGGTTTTACAGAACACTCGACAGGCTTGTTTTCTTTCAGAATTATGAATTATCCATACATAATTATTAGTCCAAGAGGCAGTTGTTAAAAATATTGAGGTATTTCTTAGGTTGAGGTATTTTCGGGCTTGAGAATAAAGAAATATCTTGGCAAAGAGGGGTGCGGAGGAGGAAACAATCGTTTATATACAGAGATGGTGTTAGGGCTTCGCCTTAAGACCATCTCTGTGATCAGAAAGACTACCAGTGTCCTTAGTGCTTCTACTGCACACATGTTCGGACAAAAGTTGGAAGTTTATTGGTGCGTAAATAGTCCAACTAGCATTATTCTGTTCCTGTTGCTAGCAAATCCTTAAAAACTGTCGTTATTGTGAGTAAAGTCAATAGAGCCACGATCGTCTGCCTTAGAAATTCTTAAGGGACATATCCACCGAGAACGCAAAATTTTGCAAAAATTCGTAGAACTTTGCACAAACAATTTTTTTTTTCATAACTGTATTTTTGCTGTAAAAATGACGAAATTCCTTTTAGAAGTTCTTTTTCTAGTGGTCTAGCAAGGCTAACTTCGTCAAAAACGAAAAGAGTGTCTTTGAAAATCTATAATCTATATTTCATTTACAGTTTTTAAGACACCAAAAAATTTTAGTTAATCTGATGATGTCATCAAATTAATAATTTTTTTTTTCTTAAATCAAACTTTATGGAAGTGATTTAAACTAGAATAATTGGTTGCAGTGAGGTAATTTGGGTGTTAATTTCACATTTTTACTATCAAAATGGCGAAATTCCTTTGAGAAATGTGACTACATTCGAGTAAGTCTTTGTTCTAGTGGTTTTACAACCACTTTTGGTGAAGCCCAATTTTGGTGAAAACGTAAAGAACGTCTTTAAAAATTCACGATTTGGTTCCAATTTCACTATTCTATGGTTTATTTAGGGTTTTCAAGGTATTATCACCAAGTAAAAATTTTTTTCTGAAATCGAGTTTTGTGGAGGTGTTTTAAATTAGGGGATTTGGTTCAATTAGGATTTCCATTTATTCTCACGATGGATACTATCTTTCCTAAAAGTGTAAGTTTTTAGAACATACTCCAACTATATATTGAGTGTATCAATAAATAAATGAAGTTTTAAGATACGTTCAAGTTACCAACTGTTACTTTTTAACTTCCCATAGGAAATTATTGTAATGGGTCCGATTTTACGAATCGCTAATTTTTACATATCACCACGTTTCAAGGTCACTAGAATCCGAATCCATCGCTTTTAGCGTCATATCTGTGTGTGTTCATTCGTTCGTGAATTTTTTTTCATCTCGCATATTTCGAGAACAAATGATGATATCAACTCCGGACTAATTTCATTAGATGCGTATTCAAAAAATGAAGACCGGATAAAGTTTTCAGCAAATTCGGATTAGAGGTTTGTTTTTTGTGGTAAAAAAAAACGGAATTAACTTTATTAAGATAACATAGATTATATGGATTTTTTACCATAACATTATTATATAATGGCCTAAGAAACTTCCTTGATGTTAAAAACGTCAGTATTTTATTATAAAATTAAAAAAAAAATGAAATAAGAAACTTTTTTTGAAATATATTTTGTCTGGCATATCTTGAGAACAAATGATGTTATCATTTGTTTGATAAGGGTGGAGCCCCCACCCTTAGGTACAGAAGGCGAAGCCCCTGGTATGATGCAGGGGCAAAGCCTCTATCGGGGGCCCAGGGGAGAAGTCGCCTGAAATGAAAAAATAATTATTTATGTACAGTAGTCTCTAGTCTTTAAGGACACCCAATGGGAAGTTGACAGTGTGGGTAGACCTGTCCCCCAAATTTTTAATATTTTAATCAATGCAAGTTTTTTGTGCCTTTTGAAATAATTACTGTTTAACCGGCTTTTAAACAAACCATATGGAAAAATTTTTTTGTCTAAAAATGCCGGACTTTTTACTGCCAAGTGATAAGTACAATAGATAAGGTTACAAAAACAGAAAAAGAAAAAAATCAAAGATTCCAACATCCCTAGGAATTTACAAAATATAAATTATACTAAATTATGTTGATAAAATTGAACATTATTTAGAATTATACCATATTTCGGAAAATCTGTCACAGATGACGGCACCTGTACCAGCGAATATATACATATTACAGCATTTTGAGCCGCCATATTGCAGGACGAGTTTTAATCATTTAATTTAAAGAGTTAAATATAATATTGAAAAACTGTTTTATTTTCAAATACGTATGTATGTTTATAAATTATATCTTGCAGTAAATATGGTCCTGTTTACTGAATAATAGACAGCACATTACGTGCGTCATATCACACCCCGCTAGGTACTTCAATGCCAATAAACTACACTGTTAAAAAATTTTACAACATTTAATGTTGGTATTTAATTTCCAACATTAAATATTGTAAAATTACATTTCGAAATGTTTAGAACATTTTTCTATGTAAAATTACATTGTAGAATGCTTTACCTTACATTTCGGCTGTAATTTTACTCCACTCAATGTAAATTAATTACGTAGGTACGACATGTAAAATTACATTGTCAACTCAACTGATCCCGTCAATTGCGCAGAATCAATCACGTGATACCGGTAATTTACATCAAAAAGACCAGTAATTTACATACAAATACAGTAAATTTTCGTTTCGAAATGTAATTTTACTATTTTAGCATGTGAAATACCACTTTTATATGTAATTTTAGTAACAAAGTATCTAAAATTACAGTGAATGTTTATTTTTACACAAAATTTCATATTTTACAACTAAATTATTTAAATTTACTAACACATTGTAATTTTCAAGACACATATTGTAAAAAATTACCATATTTATTGTAATAATACATATTTTTTTAACAGTGTAGCTTTATACGTGCTGTCTATTTACTAATATAATAGAGTGTAAGCCCTTAGGATTTCAACATTTTGGACAGTTGGCTCTTGGACTATTACGCGTTAGATATTATTTATGAATTTATTTGATTTATTTAATTATATTTATTATTATAATTTCGGATACAAAATACTTGTAAATAATATTTAAAATATGGATGATGTTAATTTTAGGTATGTATTTTAATTTTGTATATTTTAACGGATATGATTCTGTTTATATTTTTAAATGTAATATTAATATAATAATTAATTAATTCGATATACATATATTACAGAATGGTGTCAGGCAGTCTACGAAACTTTGTTGATAATTTTTTTTTAAATGATTAATTTTATTAATTAAATTAATAAATATTTAAAGTCGTATTTTTATACGAACATTCCTAGAATTACCACATGAATGAATATGAAATCTACTTATATGTATATGCATAAAATTAATTTTAAAGAAATATTATTCTTACGGGAATTTTTATAAGTTTGTACTTTGCTCCAATCATTAACCCTAAAAAGGATACACGGAAAAAATCACATTAAAGGATATCTGAGGCCTAATGCATACACGGTTCAACATGTTGTACAACTTGGTTGAGTTGTGCAACATGTTGAATCGTGTGTGGGGCAGTTGGTCAACTATTTTGATGGTTGCATAAACGGTTGAAGTAAAATCAAAATATTTTGATTTTACGTGGGCGGAGCAAATGGTCTATGAACATGTTGTACTGTGTGTGGGGTAGTTGAACAACAAAACCAGTACATATATGCTGTAAAGAGTGTAAATCAACAAAATATTTACAGCGATGACAATTGAAAAGTTTAAATATTTGATTTTGTTTGTTATTTCCAATAGCTTGCGGTGATACCGCATTTGAAAATTTTAAATTTTTGAAAAAATTTCCCGTTGCAAGAAATCTTAATGTAATTTCAAAGTGTGTTTTTGCAGAAATTTCATCACGCATAAACGTATCTTCTTTGCTTCTTAAAGGTGTTATTTTTACTAAAATATCATTAAAAATTTCTTCGTTCATTCGCATATAATTTTGGTAATCGTCTGGTTCACATTCAATAATTTTTTTAAATAGTTTTTCATTAGAAAATTTTTTTACCAACCATTCTTCGTTCTATTTTCTTTTTTTTCGTTTACTCAAGCTTTCTTTACTAATTTCTGCAATTACTGCTAAGGCAAGAATTTTATGCATAATTTTAACGAAGTTCTCTTTTTCAAAAATTGTGAATAACTGAAGTTGGATAACAAGTTGAATGAATAGTTTAATAGTGTATGGCAAACAGTTCAACTTGTAGTACAACTAGGTAGTACAACAAGTTGAACCGTGTATGGGCCGCATAATACACCCATGGCAAATTTTAGGCAGTTTTGGACTGATGGTTTAAATTATATGCTTTGGTCATTTTTATAGCGTAATTCAGCTATTCATATTTGAGAGAGTTAGTGTATAAATATTAGGTACAGCTAAACCTTTTTTTATGCGGTTTTGGTGCGATTTTTTTACGCGGTTTTAAAAAAATGGCCATTACAGTGTACATAATGTGAATCAAAAGCAAGAGAAAATAAGAAACCTAAATATTAATTATAATAACTTGTTTTGATAGAATTACTTATTGATGGTTTCTAGCATAATTAATAAGTACATTACATAAGAATGTAACTTATTGCATCATTGCAACAGGTGTATTTATCACAACTGTTACAATATTATAATAAAAATGAAATAAAATGTTCTTATGTGTAAATAATTAATGCTTATTCTTGTTTAGAAAAGCAATTTCTAAGATAATCATGAAATTTTCAGCGTTCTGAGTTATGCATTTTCTATGAATTTTTTTTTTTATGATGTCCTGATCCACCGCATAAAAAAGTTTTTGGTTACAATATGGAGCGAACTTTTTTATAGCTGTCAGGCCCAGATCTACGATTTTTTAGAACCGGGGCAGAAACTTGTAAATGGCGCCCCCCTCTCCAACGTTTGACATAAATTGTCAAAAAAGCTCATAAGTATATAAGTCCTTTATAAAATTCCAATTTTTCCCGTTGCGGCAATTTTAAAAATTGACGTTTTTGTAAAGGATTAATATAGGTACAAGTTGATTTTTTATTTTAATAAATCTATTCCGAAAGTACTACAAGTTGTGAAATTTCAAATTTTTATCACCAGTCCCATCAGAGATACCGGGGCGCAAAATTCCAAAATTTGGAAAAACGTCAGTTTTCGGAAGTTTGTAAAAATTAAAGGATAGAAGTTTCACAATTGAAATAGTGTGTATTTGTTTCATAACGGGTAGTTTTGTACCTGTATAGCTATTCTCATAAAAAAATACTAAGCGAGGTTTAAAACATTCCTTCTATAAGAAAAAAAATGTTTTCTTATGGTAGGGACGAAAATACGTTAAATATGGACATCACTTAAAATAAAAGAGACATTTATTACCTTTAAAATGGTTTTTGTTTCAACCTTTAAGGATGAACGGTTTTGAATATGTGCATTGGCATAAATGGCTGCGAACACAAAAATCAGCGCAAATTGGAAAACAAAAATGGCTACCACGCTAAACGGTTCAAGATAATTTTTTTAAGAATTGTTCTCAATACTTCAAATATAATAGAAACAACTGGAAGGATATTAATTTTTTCTAAAATGGTCGAGCAACAAACTTTTTTTTAGACCATTTGATATAGACCGACCAAGTATGATTTTGGCGCCCCCTGAAACTGACGCCCGGGGCAAGGGCCCCGGTTTGTTTCCCCCCCCCCCCCCCCCCCCCCCCCTTAAGATCCGGGCCTGATAGCTGTTTATGAAGTTTTTGAATATTTTTTTGTGCGGTTTTTTTTATGCGGTCCCTATATCCACCACCAGGGCCGGCGCAAGGTTCCCCAGAACTTGATAAACACTTATTTAGGTTAAAAATCATACAATGAATTTTCAACTTTTAACATGTAAAAGTTTTTTCACAAAGTATATGTGATAAGTATTGTTTGCGCTTGATGATGGTCTTGCTCAGCTGATATTGTGTCATACAAGCCTATCAGTCTTTCCTGCATCCCGTGCAGCCTGGAATCATTTCCGTCATTAACTGGAGTAACAACAATTAGATCCTGTAATATGAAATGTCGTTTTCCGACCACTTGACTGATCATGTAATTCAGAAAAATATCGACACTTGTTGAAGCATTATAGAAATGCTTAAAAGCAATTTTTTAACCTTGGATAGATTTCTTGTAGCCTGGAATCAATTCTGTTATTAATTGGAATAATATTGGATCGTGTAATATGAAGTGTCGTTTTCCGACCGTTATAAAAACTATAGGCGTTGGAAAGATTTGAATAACAGTTATGTTGAACGCGAAAATACCGCGAAATTTCTAAGTATGGTTCATCTTATTATCGCCGTTGGTTTAGATTTCGTCATTTTCACTTTTTCCCTGTAAGCTGGTCAAAGTGAATTTAGTTAACAAAAATACATATAGTACTGCAAAATTTATAATTTTTACGTTTCCAGATTTTTGGCGCCCCTCGACTGTTGGCGCCCTAGGAGGTCGCCTAATTCGCCTATATAGTCGCACCGGCCCTGTCCACCACATAAAAAAGGTTCAGCTGTATTCCATTTTAGTAATTAGATACTAATACGTAAGGCTGTCTACACAATCAATGAAATAGGTAAGGAATAAGAAATAAGGAATAAGAAGTATGCCATCTAGTGACGTTGAATGGAACTTTAACGTATGTAACTGCCCATAGGTATAACTATTTAGGTATTTTTGTACATCAAAATTCATGAAGAAATAACGCTCGTGATGACTTTTTTTGTCACTAAAGTGAAAAAAAATCACGAATTTTGACGTACAAAAGTACCTACATATTTATATCTATGAGCAGTTACGTTAAAGTTCCACTCAACGTCAGTAGATGGCATACTTCTTATTCCTTATTCCTTATTTCTTATTTCTTATTCCTTATTTCATTGATTGTGTAGACACCCTTAGACGTTTGCCGGAATTACTGAATACAAAATTCTAAAAAAAAATTGAATTTAATCGACCGAAAAAAGTACTCTTCTTAACCTACGGAGTATTAAAAAAATTGCTATACCCAGCGTTTCCACTATATCATTTTTTTCTCGTCAATTGGAAACTAAAGTTGTTTTATGTTAATAGAGTAGGTAAGTCACTTGTACTGGTCGGATTGGACTAGGGTTGCCAACTGTCCCGATTTTAGGCCTATGTGTCCCGCGTCCCGACAACAGTAGTGACCGGACGCTAATTGTCCCGATTTTTAACATCTACAATTTTTTTACATTTTTAGTCCCGCCAGTCTTGCTATTGTTGTTTCCAAATTATGGCGCTTGCATGTCATGACGGCCAAGGAAGTAAGTATATTTGCTGTACCTACTGATAAAGTGTACTCTGTCTACTGATTTATAGCTTACAGTGTTGCCAGATTAACTCCTTAAAATCCCTCCAAAAAATGGGAGAAATTATTTGACGTACATGAAATATGTCAATGCCAAAGACGGTCAACTTTTATTTGAAAAATGTTTTTCTCCAAAAATAATAAGTTAATAAGCAAAAAAAAAAAAAATTAAAAATCTAAAAATTAACAAATTTGATTTTTAATCTAATAAAATAAAAGAAAGAAATATTATTGTAATATTATTTTCAAGAAATTGTTTTGTTTAAAGGTTTGTAAGATCATGGTTTAAATATGTAGCTGTTAGTAACAAATAATAAAAATAAATATATACAAGGTGGTCCAGAATTATGTACCGTAATTGCTAGAGCTGGTAGTACGTTCAAAAATAATGGTACCTGTTCATGTACACTTTTTTACAAAACTCAATAATAAGGGAGATACAACTCTGTAAAGGGGTGAAACGAAAACCATTATTTCTTAAATATTTTCCAAACGCTTTTGAATAACGGATTGATATTTTGGGGGTACTTATTTTGCGTTAGAAGGATTAAATTTATGTCAACACTTATTCCACCACTCATGACTAAGGGGTGGTTTTGGGTGGTAGGTGTGAGTTATCACGTCTTTTCTTTTTAAACTTGCAATTATTTAAACAAAATCCTTGATAATATGATTCCTCAGATAATTTCACGCAAAAGAGGTATACTTATTACATTTCGATAAATATTACCGTTTTCGAGTAATTTAGAGTAGAAGTATCTATTTCCAAATTATCCCCTAATCATAAGTGATGGAATAATTGATACCATAAATTTAATTATCTTAATGTTAATACGCACCCCTAGATTATGAATCGAGTAATCAAAAGCGCCCAAAATTGTTTTTAAAAGAAGAAGTTAATTTCGTCCCACCCCTCTACATTTTACCCCTCTGCTTTATCACCCTTATTATTGAGTTTTGGAAAAAAGTGTAGATGAAAAGATATCATTATTTTTGAACATACTGTCAGCTCCAGCAATTACGGTACATAATTCTGGACCACCCTGTATGTATATATATATATATGTATATATATATATATATATATACATATATATATATATATATATATATATATATATATATATATATATATATATATATATATATATATATATATATATCTTTTCTACTGGCTGATTAAAAACGTATTTTTGTTCTATAATAGTTCCGATTTTACTTATCCCGTCCCGATCTTTTTCCCATTAAATCCCGAAATATTCATTGGTGAGTTGGCAACCCTAGATCGGACCCATCTGTAGACACGTCCGATGCCAGAAACCTCAAAAAATGTGTAAAAGTTTTTCGAATTTTTTTTTACGCCCTGCCAAAGAGTGGAAAAAATCACATTAAGATTCATTTTGAACCATTATTCTACGTAAGCGGGTTTCCGAGGAAAAGTAATTTTTGTGGAGGATATGCTGCGACAGGGGTATTTTTAGCTTCTGACCCTGAAAAATCCTATAAACTTAAAGATCACAGTTATTGTTTGGAAAGTAGGATTGGAAAGTGTTGTGAATCCACAATTACTAGCTAACCAAAAATGTTAAACGTGGTAAATTTTAAACGGATTAAAATACTTTTTTTTAAATTTTCATTGAAGATAGCATTTAAAGGGTACAGGGGAAAAACGATCAGAGTCACAAAAAGTAAATTTTTCAGGGGAGCGTTTTTAAACTTTAAAGTGTGAATCATGTATTATAGGCGCAATTTTTAACATAAAAATTTTTTGCCTGAAAACCACGCATAGGATTTGGTTCAAACTTTTGGTGGCTATTGCTAATATAGTAAGCTAGAAAACGCCATGCCAGCAGAAAATAGACGGCTAGCCGTTTTCACGAAATTTGACATCGAATTATGTATTATATGCGCATTTTTCAGCAAAAAAAATTTGGTTCTTCCCCTGCATATCACGGACTATGTTCGATTTTCACGTACGTAATGTTAGCACGGGGTCAACATTCTGCATACTGCCAACATAACTGCATGGATTTTGGCATTTTTTACTTTTTGTGACTCTGATCGTTTTCCCCTTGTACTCTTCCTTTGAAATATCTATTTAAATGTAATTGTGCGTTCTCTGTACATAGACCACCCACTGTGTTGAGTAACGTGTCAGCTAATTGCTTCTGTCATGACAGTGTCATGTCACCCGAAACACTCAACTTGTTTTTATAACAATCACCATTTTAGTTTTGAATTACTTAAATTCAAATATCTGCTATGAGCTATGACATTTATGAAGGTATACTACACCTATTAAATACAAATTTTTCAGTCAAATGTTTTACAAAATGTATTTTAAAAAAAGAAAAGAAAAGCTTAAAAATGTTTTTTGGTATCCCGCCGGGAGCAAAAATGATGAGTCGTTTCCTTATACAGTTAATCCTTTTTTTGTGCGGTGAAGGGGACCGCATAAAAAAAATCGCACAAAAAAATTATAAAAAGTGTAGTTCGATCCCGATTGTACAAAAAACTTCTTTTATGCGGTCGGTCGAGACCGATCGAAAAAACATCATTCAGAACGCTCAAAACTTAGAAATTTCCTTAGAAGTTGCTTCTATAAACAAGATAAAGCCTTAATTTACACGTAGGAACATTTTATTTCCTTTTTATAATATTATGAAAATTTTGAAAAATACATCTTGAACAAAATTAAATGATGCAATAACTTATGTTCTTATGCAATGTATTGATTAAATGCTTAAAAGTCGTTAAAAAGTATTTTTATCAAAGAAAGTTATTATAGTAATTGTTTAAGTTTCTTACTGTCTCGCGATTTTGATTCACATTATGCATTTTAATGCCCATTTTTTACAAACCGCATAAAAAAAATCGCACAAAAAAAGACCGCATAAAAAACAGTTCAGCTGTACAGGGTATTTATAAGGATTCTGTACCTTAGAAGAAAAACTATAACTATTTATAATAGAATAGAAATAGAATATTAGAAATGAACCAGTACTGAGCAACATATCGAATTTTATTATCTACATAACAGATAATAGATAACATAATTTAAAATATCTAGATAAAGATAACAGATAATTTAACCTTTATCTAGATAAATTTTAGATAACAGACAAGATAATATTTACAGAAATAATGCACTAGGTCAGTGTTTCTCAAACGCCAATTCGTAGACCAGTGCTGGACTGCGAAAGTAGCTCGCCGGTTCCCAGAAAGATGTGTTAATTATACAATAAATTATAAAAATGTTAAAGAAAGATTTTTGGCGATAAAAATCACATGTTTTGGAATTTAGTTTTCAGCGAATTTCTAGAATGAAATTCAACTATTACAGCCACTGTTATGACGCGACTTGAGCCCGGGACTATGGCAGAAATTGGTTTTGAGGTCCCTACAAACCGAAAAAAACAACATTCATTAAATTTATATATATATATATATATATATATATATATATATATATATATATATATATATATATATATATATATATATATATATATATGTCCGCGCGATAACTCTCGAACGAAATATCCAATTCTTACGAAATTTGGTGAAAACATTGTAAGTCTCAAACCCTTGTATGAGTTCGTCAGCCAGACACGTCGGATGCCAGGAACATGGTTTTTGTTCTTGAAAAAAATTAGTTTTTTGCCAAAATTCCCACTTACTCAAAAATTTTTGCGAAATTTTTTTACACCATTTAAAAGAGGAGAAAAAATTACATAAAAAAATCTTTAAACTATTATTCTATGTCAACTACTTTCCGAGAAAAACTAATTTTTATAAACGGAAATTCGCTATGTTATGCAGGATGCTGTGACAGGGGTATTTTATTTACGAGCCATGATAGCACACGTCTACCACAGTACAGCACAAAATTTTTTATTTAAAAAGAAGTGCTTGTGATCGACCCTAGTGGTCGGAAAACGACATTTCATATTACACAACTAAATGTTATTTCAACTAATGGCTGAAATGATACCTAGCTACAAGAATTCCATTTAAAATACGAGTATTGCTTTTAAACATTTTTCTAATGTTTAAAAAAGTGTCGATATTTATCTAAATTACCTACATGGTCGAACAAGTTGTCGGAAAATGACATTTTATACCTATTACACAACTTACTGTTCTTCTAATTAATGGCGGAAATGGCTCCAAGCTACAAGAATTCTATTTAAAATCACTTTTAGCCATGTCTCTAAAATGCTTAAAAAATATCGATATCTTATCTTAATTATATAGTAAATCGTGTGGTCGGAATACGACATTTCATATTACACGACTAAATATGATTCTAACTAATGGCGGAAATGATTCCAGACATCCAGACTACAGAAATTCTGTTTAAAATTAAATAACTGCTTTTAAACATTTTTTTAATTCTTAAAAAAGTGTCAAAAATTATCTGAATTACATGGTCGACCAAGTGAATATAGGGAAATGGTGAATTTAGCTTCAAATTTCTTTTTTTCAGAAAAATATAGATGTATTGTTTGTTATTATCTTATCTTTTTCTTTCGCCTAATAAAAAGAGAAGATAAAAGATAACTTCTTTTAAAAATATCTAGATAAAAGATAATAGATAACGAAAACGTTATCTAGATAGAATTTTAGATAAAGTTATCTAAATAAGCACAACACTGAAATGATTTTTTTTAAAATCAGAACATATTAACATTGTTTGCAATAAATTAACTTGCGAATACGCGACGGAACTTTAATTTGAAACTACAGCCGACTCTCGTTAATTCGAAACTCGAGGGACTCTTAAAATATTACGAATTATGCATAGAGAGGTTCGAATTATCGCAGGTAACAATTTTAATTTTTTAAGCATTTGCGATGAATGAACTTGAACTTGTCTCAAAATGTACTTACAATCTTTCTGTCTCTTTCTCACTGCAACATTGAATATTGTCGAGTGTTTGACGCCGATGAGTTCGAATTAACGCGTCGTTTTGTTACGTAGCAATGATTTTTTCGTTCGAATTACCAAGTGCATAAAAATGTATTAATTTAGCTCGAAATATAAAGAGGGGAACTCGTGATAACTTTGAATTATATGTAGAGAGGTTCGAATTATCGCAGGTTTGAATTAACGAGAGTCGACTGCAATAGATACATAACATGAAATATAAGTTTAATACTTTTCAATCAAAAAATCAAAATATTATGTGACACTTTAGTGACACCGACCGGATATTGCAATTACAATTTTTATAAATATTTTTTATGTTAATAATTAGTATAATTACAATACTTTATAAATTAATAATATTAAGATTTTTATTGCATACTGTTGTGTACGCCAAGAAAGGATGTTAGAATGTAAATATGATAAAATAAAATAAATATTTTATATCAATTGTTGTTACAATTAATTAATTATTTATAAAATCATCTTATAATATTTAATAACATCCTAAAAATCATTGATGATAACATCCTTGAATCGTCTTTTAACTTAGTTTAGTAAAAATTGTATGTTTTAACAAGGTACGAGTTGACAGTAAGGGTAATAAAATTGCACAAGTCAATTTTACACTGGAAAAGAAATTACGTGAATAGTAAAACATCGCTCGCAAAGTTCTCATATGAGTTTATGAGGCAATTTCCCAAATTACGTGCCAACGAAATTTTGTAGTTTTTTTCTGTTTTTCTTGATTGATTTGCAAGTAAAACAAGTAAAAAAGTCGATAAAAATTGTCGGACATGTTTAATTTTCGTTAAAAAATATTAAAATTGAATATATTAAGCATTGCGTTTAATAAGTAAATAATCCATTTTCCTTTCTTTCTTTTTAAAATTTGGACAAAGGGAAATGCTAGAAAGAAAAACAAACAATTTAATTTAATTATCATATTTATTTATTACTAAATAATATAATTTCTAAGAGGAATAGTAAAATCATATCAACATAACCTAAATTTCCTATAAATAAAAAATTAAGATTTTAATATTTTTTAATGAAAATTAAATATGTGCATAAACTTTTATCGTCATTTTTATTTGTTTTAATACTAAATCAATCAAAAAAAAAAAAAAAAAATAATAAAAAATTTGACAATTTTACTTTTTCGTTGGCACGTAATTTGGGAATTAGCCCGGAAAGCCATTTATGAATATAAAACGACACAAATTATTATTCATTAACTTCACAAGTTATTTCACAAATTTGTTTTAAAAATTTTAAGTTTTGTAACTAGGTATTTAATTTTTATTTTTAATGTACGTAAATCCGACTTTTAAAATTAGGTTAGCTAGATAAAAATGATTTTATCTGAATCGTCATCAGGACCCGATTAACCCACTTTGTTACCCTACATTTTCTACATACCGGCCCTCCCCTTTCCCACAAGAAATAGAGCACACAAAAAAATATAAAACAATAAGAACTAAAATAAATGTAAATTTTCAAAGTAAACAGTTTGACCGGGTCCTTCAAAAAACGGAGCCCTAGATGTTTTCCTCATTTGTTGATCGTCATAGTCGTTTTCCTTTATTACTAGCAAACAATCAAAATTTAGCCAAAGTTTTATTTCTGATCCACCGCCAACTCGTGGTTGTTGAAATATATTAATACCGTATAGACCGGGATGAATAGGCACGAATTTAGACTTCACACCGTATTTTTTTTGTATTTATTTTATGAGTACCTAATCTTTGATATATTAAAAATGTATGCGATGATGGTCACTTCATCATAGTATCCAAAAAATTTTGAAAATATCGGTGGTTTTTGAAAAAATAACAAAAATCATATAATCTCTTCTCTATAAAAAATTAGGGTCAAAAGAGACGATAAGAGGGTGAATGGGGACAACCCGTACGGCCGACCAAAATTAAAATTTAAATATAACATAATTGAGAATTTTTCGTATTTATTCATTCAAAAAAGAAATAATATTTGATGATTTTCTGTAGAAATAAACGTAGAATCTAAAAAAAAGTTTATAAAGCATAAAAATGCTATGTTGAATGTGCTTATAAAAATATCGAATGACTTGATAACCTTGAAAGTGCTCTCTTCTATGTTCCAATACATGCTTCATCCGTCCCTAATCACCCCACAATCGTCCCTTTATACTTTTATATAACGTCCCTATTAACTTATACAGTGTCCCTATTCACACCTTTTCCGTCCCTATTAATTTCCAACCTAGCCCAAATGTCAAGTCTTCATTATTTCCGCTTAAAAAAATAAAAACAACTAAAAGTCTGCAGTCTTCTTTCTTCAGATATGTTCCAAAATAATTCTATTTTCGATTAAACAACAATTTATGCATAAAAGCACCGAAATAAATAATTTTAAGATAAAGTTTTAAGGAACAAAAAATAGCACTGTTTGAAGACGTTTTAAACTTTTAAAAATCGAGTCAATCTAAACTCAATTTTTAATATTTTTTATTTAACTTCAAGCTTAGTTACTATTGTCACCCGAAAGAATAATGATTATACTATAATTTAAGTAAGATATATGTTCCAATTTACATTTAGTATTTTTAAATTAAGTTCATGAATCACATTTTTCGTTTCGTCCCTATTCACCCGCCTGTCACAATTCATTCCTCCCTACGGTATTTGCAGTAATTAATCGATAACACAGTATTTTTCAATTGCGTTAGTAGAATTGCGCTTTAACGCCTTAACGTAAATGGGACATATGTGTCCCCAAGTTATATTTACATTTTACGCAATACTGGTACAATTTAAAACATTTGTAAGTTTATATTTAGTGATGAGCAAAATTAGTCTTGGTCTTGCAGTCTTGTCTTGGTCTTGCATTTTTTGCAAGACCAAGACCAAGACCAAGACTGCATTTTGCAAGACCAAGACCAAGACCAAGACTATAAGTATGGCTGCAAGACCAATACCAAGACTTAAGTGAACAAGACCAAGACTATAGCAAGAAAAAAGCAAGACTCTTGCTAAATTATTTAAATAGTTTAAAAGTATAACTAATACCGTAAAGAGAGAAAATTCTGATTTTAGAAGGAAAAAATTCGCTAATAAAAAAATGCAAGAAAGTGCAAGATTTTTAGCAATACCAAGACCAAGACCAATACCAAGACTGCATTTTGCAAGACCAAGACCAAGACCAAGACTCAAACTGCTCTAGCAAGACCAAGACCAAGATTCTTAATGCAAGAACAAGACCAAGACCAAGACTGCCAAGTCTTGGTCTTGGTCTTGCATTTGCTCATCACTATTTATATTATAGTAGTTTTAATAATTTCGTGCATTCGCAACGCAATAATCTACCAATTTTCAAAAAAATTTTGGTACAAAGTTGCAAAGTTGCAAAGTTGTCCGTTATTAATTTTCAGTTTCAATTTATTTTAAAATTTTTGTGCATTATGTATAAATTATGTATTGCGATAAAAAATTATCAATCTTGGTAAATAAATTTATAGTAAGATAAATAAAGTAGAATATTTTAATCACTTAAAATTTTTCATACTTCCGTAATTTGTACCCTTTACAGATACTGGGATATATTTGTCCCATGCTCAAAAATTATATAAAAATATATTATGTAATTATAATTTGTTATTTATATGTTTAAATAGGCCCTAATAAACAGTTTTAAACATAATTTTTTTTCGTTCTCCCTACGCTTATGTGCGTGAAAGGGTTAACTGATGGTCAAATATCGAGAGAAAAAAGAATAAACATAGAGCAAAGTCAAAATAGATGAACCACCCGAACCCACCCTTTCTTAAACGTTTTAAACTTTTAAATTTCGAAAGCAAAAATAGTGGATTTCGTTACACAAACTCATCAGTTTGTATAGTATTGGAAAGTTGAGATAAAATTTTTTTAGAAAAGGCTTTTAATTTTTTCATTCTTAAGCTCCGTTTGCAAAATACTAAGCTTCAAAATGAGGTAATATTTGTAATTGGGAATTCACTATGTTATACAGGATACTTCGACACGGATTCTCAAACTTCGTTTGAGAAATATTGAACTTCAAAGTTCATGTGTTTTTTTAAGGTACCATCACAGTGTGATTGACCGAAAAATAGTCAATTTTCGCGATTTTTCTTTTGAATGGAAAGGATGGGGGAATGGGGATGAATTTTTTTTTACCATTAATACCACTATTTAACAATACAAAAATATTTTTTTTATTCATTTTTATTTATTTTTTATAATTATTATAATTTTTTTTTAAAAATTGTCTTTAAAATTGTCTTCATATTTTGTCTTAAAAGGGCGGAAATCGGTACACACGATTGCGGCAGCAGTTTTCATCCGAAAAAAAAAATCAAATAGATTATCAATCTGTAGGTAAGCCGCTAGGTACCTATGGGAGCTTTTTTTTCTTTAAATCTTCTTATTTTTAAAAACTATAAAAAATTTTGTACTTTTTATTCAAACCGCCGCCATTTTTTTTAAATTTCAAGAAAAAAAAGCTCCCATAGGTACACAGCGGCTTACCTACAGATTGATAATCTATTTGATTTTTTTCGGATGAAAACTGCTGCCGCAATCGTGTGTACCGATTTCCGCCCTTTTTTAAAGACACTTTTTTCAAAAAATTAAAATAATTATAAAAAGTAAATAAAAATGAATAAAAATAGTATATTGTGCAATAAGTGCGGGAAATTGCCGATTGCCCACGAAAGCGATGTTGAGCGCGCTCACTACGTTCGTGCGCTCATTCGCTTGAGTGGGCAATCGACAATCCCGCACGAGTTTCATATACTATTTTTTATTACGAATTTCACATACTTTTTTCTACTATTATCACTATTTTTGACATTTTTATTACTTTTTAAAATAATATTTTTAAGTGTTCGTCTTTTTTTCTGATTTAATTATTGTTTAAATTACTTTATTGGTGGTTTCTGTAGAAATAATTATGAAATATTTATTAAATGAAAAATCAAGAGGCGGCATTGCGTGTTTTATTGTCAATTTGCGTGTGAAAAGTTACTTCCCGCACGCAAAAAAGTATGTGGGAAGAATACAGTGGCCAAAAAAGCTATTTTGCGTACAGAAATGTGTGCGCCAAGTTAGTACTTCTCCCGCATGAGTAATAAAAAAATATTTTTGTATTGTTAAATAGTGGTATTAATTGTAAAAAAAAAATTCATCCCCATTCCCCCAACCTATTCATTCAAAAAAAAAAAAAAAAATTGCGAAAATTGACTATTTTTCGGCCGGTCACACTGTGATTGTACCTTAAGATATACATATATGCAGAAAGAACAAAATTATCACGTAAATTTTTAGAATAAGCTCTAAAAATTGTATTTAATATCTTTTGTTTTATCTCGAAAGCTGTAAAAAACTGTAGCCACCGAGAAACCTTGACTTAATACGTATCTGCACGTCTTTGGATCAAATCAAATTCAAGGCAGGTGAAGCTGTAAGCTACAGGGAGCCAAATATTAAATAAGTTTATCTACATTCTCTTACCATGATCGGTTTCATTCGCTTGTAAACTATACGGAAATGTCGCTGACACCGTCGAATACGTGGATGATGATTGTTCATTGGTATGTTGAATACTGTTACGATGATGATGTTGTGGCGATGGGGTTGTACTTAACGGATCCCCGTTCGATTGATTGCCACCGCCATGGTGTTCACCAGGTATCGGACTCAGCGATGTCTTTAGGTACATTGTTTGTTGACCACCTGTCGTGGTGTCGGCTGCCACCATTGGATAGGTGGTGGGCCAACCAGATGGTTCACCACCTGCACGATCACCGGCACCAGGTGTTGAACACGTCTGATACATAACGGCCATTGACGATGGACCGTTACCACTACCACCACTAGCGGTGTTTTGACCGGTTGCATAATCACTAAACGCCGCAGACATGTAATGCGACAACGTTGAATTATTACTTTGTCCACCAGCGGTCCCGTACGAACACGGACCACCGTAATCTTGATGATTAACACTCTGATGATGATGTCCACCACCACCGGCAGTTTGTCCGAGATGATCGTAACTCTGTCCGCCACCGGTTAACATGGTGCCAGCGGATAAACTTCCGGGGAAAAATGCTGCTGCAGCCGCTGCGGCAGCGGCCGGATGATGGAACTGATGCGGTTTCAGTGCTTGACATTTTCGACGAAATCCACGTGGACGTCGCCGAAACGAGCCCTCCTCGAACATAAATTCGGCCGCCGGGTCGATTGTCCAATAGTGGCCTTTACCCGGACGACCTAATCCTTTTGGCAACTTTATAAAACACTCATTCAACGAGAGATTGTGACGCACCGAATTTTTCCATCCCTGGTACGAGCCACGAAAGAAGGGAAAACGTTGTTGTAGAAAATTATAGATTTCGCTCAGCGTCAAACGTTTGGTGGGCGAGTGTTGTATGGCCATAACAATTAGCGCAATGTACGAATATGGTGGTTTTTCTTGGCGACGAATACCAGAATTTTTTTTACCGGTTGCATCCGAAGTTGTGGTTGTCGCTTTATCCACATTTTCTTCGATGGGTGGCGATGAAGACGATGAATTTAGATCATTGGCGGGTGACGGCACTCCAGTGATTGTTTGTTGTTGCTGCTGTTGATGTAACAATAACGCCGACGATGATGTCGTTTCATGTTGCGCACCACCGAAAATCACACCCTGATGATGATGATGCACCAGGTGATGATGGTGATGATTTAAGTGTTGCAGTTGTTGATGTAAATGGTAAATATTGTTGGTGCCACCCGTGCCACCGGTGGATGTTGACGCGGATGTGCCACTAACGGATGTCACAACGCCACTGACGCTCGATTCAACAACTAAATTGTTCGTTCCACTATTATCTTTCATCATTGTATTATATTTTTATTTTCCAAAATTTTATTATTATTATAAATTCAACAAACTATTCTAAACACATATACGACCATATAAACAATAACCGCAATCGTTTTGTAAACATTTATGGTGGAAGGATTATTGTTTATTTCAAAATTTAACGAAACATTATTGTAAACAATCGTATTACAGCCACTGTATTTATATTATTTTTCTGTATACAGTAAAATAATGTAAATGTTTTGGTATTCGTTTTTTTACGATATATACAAAATTTTTTTTTTATATCACTACAATTATAATAAAAAACACAACATTTTATGTACTTTTTGTTCGGTTTAGAAAGACACTTGCGGAGAAAATTTTCGCATTCTTCGCGAGCGGAAACGCTACTTGTACCCGCAACACTAGAGAGATATGTAAGTGAATAAAGTTTCAGTGAACTTAGCTGAGTCGGTTTTCTTTCTGAGCTCCGCGATCGCTCGTTTTGTAGTGGCAGTGAAGATGTATCACACCCGACCCATACAAGTGTAGTAATTCTGATTATAATATTGTGTGATCTGCGATCACATCTGTGTGTCGATTGTACATGTGTATTATGTTCAAGTGTGTAATATTTTTAATGGAGAGGTTGGGCTTCGTTTCGCTCTGGTACATTTTCAAATCGACCAAATTGTTGATTCGTTAATATTTCTACCATTTGTATTCGAAATAAAATGCGGCTTGCGCTATTTAGGTGCTATACCGTTTAAAGGCGCCACTGTGGGTTGAAATTAAGTTGGTCGATTTGTGGAAAAAAATTGTGATTTATAGAGTTTTAATAGCAAATTTTTTCATTAACAATCGATTACAGGAAAAATTTTTACTTAAAATTAAATAAATTTTTTAAATATTTAAACAAATTTTCCTATAAGAGTCAAATGTTTACTCGTGGCGAAAAACAGTCTCTAATACCCTTCCACGCCTTACGGATATTGATCTATGCAGGGGCGTAGCTACCGCCGTATCAGCCGTATCAATGATACGGGGCCCCCGGACTACAGAGGTCCCTAACGTTTGTAAGCAAAAATTAGTAAATTAGTGCTTCCCGGGAAAAAAACATACAAAAAAATTGTCATACGAGAGAATTTCAGACCCGGAATTATATTTCAAAGTCAATGTATACTATTGCTGTTTAGATATATTAATTTCTCAAACTAAACAGATTTCAGAGCCTTTGTGACCTGAGTAATATCTTCGAAGTATTACAACCGGAGAAACTCCTGTCTTCTTCAAACGAAGTGATAAAAAACGCTTCCGGAAAACTGTCGGTTAAATACAGTAAAGACATCTCAGTTAATCTTTATGAACAATTAATTGCACTGAAAACATGCTTAAAATCTGAAATTCAAAAATTCATTCCAATAAGGAGCTCATGGAATTATTGCTGATAAAATTCAATAGCCTTGCATCCAGTTTTCCGGAGGTAATAACAGCATGCTTTCTATTCTTGACCCTTCCAGTTACAACCGCAACAGCTGAAAGAAGTTTTTCAAAATTAAAACTGATAAAAAATTACCTAAGGACTTCGATGGGGCAGGAACGGCTATCAAACTTGTCACTATTGTCTATAGAGGCAGAAATTTAAAAAAAAAAAACTGAAACCGTCTTCAGCTATAGATGATTTAATAAATCCATTTGCCGAAAAAAGGCAAGAAAAGTGTATATTTAATTTGAATTGTTTGGCTAGCTCAATTTCTAGGAGGAAGCGATAACTTATAATCAATAAATATTTATTTTAATTTAATGCAAGCATTTTTGTTTCTTTTGTGAGAAATCTTTAATTCTTTACCCTTCATTTGGGCCCCCCAACTAATTTTGATACAGGGCCCCTCTAACGCACGCTACGCCACTGGATCTATGCAAAATTTTAAGTCGACTGGTTAAGTGGTTGAAGCCTGAAGGAGTGACAAACAACTTTTTGAGTACGTTTTATGTTCTCCCGTAAGCTCAACTATTTGTATGTAAAGTTTCAAGTCCATTGATTAAGTTGTTGATGTATGAAAGCGAATTAAAGAAGCAAATAATATTACATTGTCATATACCTAACTTAAAAGAAGTTTTTTCCATTTAAATAATAACAGTACAATTATCTGCTATCAATTATCTGAAATGACGAGCCTTTAGGCGAAGTAAAAAATTTTAAAAAAATTGTTTTACAAAAATACAGTCGACAAACAAAAAAAATTTTTTTCACTTCGCCGGGACCCCTATTAACGGTTTTGGGCCCCGTTTCAAGTCCGGATCTCCGGACTACAGCCCTATCTGTTCCCTCTCTCCCCGGCTCAGTTAAGCCAACCTTGGTACTATCCCGTAGCGTCTCGTAGACACTTCACTTGTAGAAGTATGTTAAATGACCTTAGCTGTACACTTTTCACAAAATTTTCCCTTATTCTGTTAGGTATATATATGATGACTCTAATTTCAAGTTTGTCTTGGATTCCAAAGAACAAATTTGACTTCATATTTGTCTTTATAATAATTTGATTTTATTAGTGTCAATGAGTCATAATTAATAATCTTTTTAGGTATAGAAAAATTTCAAAAATACCTCCTGAAAGTAATAAGTATATCTCCTGTATAGGATTGATACTGTTTCAGAAAGTTAAATAACACTAAAGTAATTAATTTCTTCTTAAATTATTTTATTAAATCTATAGTTGTTTAAGAAGACCAAATCCAAAAAGAAATAAATAGGTAATTCATTTTCTCCTATTTGATTTACAAATTTCCTAGTGCGTTTCCGAAATCTCAGTTTGGAAATTTCAGAATTTTTAACCATCCATCCCGATCTTGGAATTGGAATTTTCATTCATTGGTGTATACCTACTTGTATAAAAACTGCTATTTTTATTGATTTTTTTTTATCATTAATTAATATAATATTTTGAAAGTGAAACTTACAGTTATGCAATAATTATTAATTAACATGTGTGGATTGTAATGAAATCAAAATTACCCTCTTGTAAAAAGCTATAAATTTGCAAAAACAATAAAATAGTGCATAAAATTTCAATAATGAGTTTGGTCTCAAATAGTAGTACTAGTACCTATTAGTTCTAATAAATGATCAACCATTGTCACTAATAAAAGAAAGTTCTTAATGATCGAACACTTACTTTTTTGTGGTTTTACATCTATTTAATTGCTAATCTCGATCCAGGACTGGATTTACATTTGAGAGGCCTCTGGGCACATCTCATACGGAAGGCCTTAAATACTTCAAATGTGGTGGCTCCTGAACGGCCTGAACACTTCTGTGGCGACCGTTGTTAAGATGATAACGAAATATTTTCGAAAATTTTATTTCTCCTCAAAGAATACAATTGATGAGGCCACTGTTATATGTAATCATCGTAGCAACATAAATTAAATTATGTCACCTTTTCTCTCGACCATTTCCTACAAATTCCGGTGATGATTACTGTACATATGTATGTATATCAGTTTAAAACAATAATTAAATTAACAAGTAACTACGTATGTACATATTATATCATTGACCTAGTGAAGAATCAAACGAATCAAACAATTTTTTACTATTATTTATTATTTATAAAATTGGTGGAACGTTGCAATGATAACTGAGGGATGCGGGGAGCCCATGCATTCATCCCATAAATGATTCCGATAAACATTTAAACATAAATATTCTTTCATATACTTCAATTGTATACTACACACAAAATTACAACCGGAGATTGTACGATTTTAATAATATTTATATATTTGTAGTAAACAAATAATAAGAAGTAAAGTTTTATATAAACTATTTATCATAAACCATATAAGCAAAGTCGATAATCCCGTCCGTAGATATATAAATATACTATAAGTCTATAAAATAATAATACATACAATCTTTTCAATTCAAATATTTAATTATTATTATTTAAATTAACGTCGGAGACCGTTACCAGACCATACGGACTTTTTATTTCAATTAAAAGTGATACTAGAAAAAATATTTATACTCTAATGACGTCACATGTGTATATATTACAAGTGTTAATTAATACTAAAAATTGTTTATATATACCTATATATACATATATATAACAGGAAATTGTGACGTCGAAAATTAGGTACTTATGTTTTTTGATTTGCAATTTTTTAATAAAAATAAAATAGTTCAAAAATTAAAAAATTAAAAACACGACTGCCGTGAAAAAAAAAGTACGAGCGCTTGCCTGCCCACCCCATTGACATCACAGCAATGATATCACTTACAATCAAATTAAATGACAGTGTTTGTTTACCCAACCCATTGATTGTCTGAAGGGGGATCACTAGTGTGACGTTTTTAAAAAATTGTAAAATTTTTTTTGCATGTTTCGATAGTCTATACCTTTAAAAATAACATATTAAAATTTCAAGTGCATATCTCAAATAGTTTTTGAGTTACAGCCATCCGAAGAGCGCATTCTGATTTTCATTGTTAACTTTGAGGTATTGAGAAATGTATAAAGGTTGATAGTTCGGGAGTTTCTGGACGTGGCTGTCCGTAACATGTTGTGGAGAAGCTAGACCCTGGCACATTTCAACGACTCATCTAGTTTTACTATGACCGTTATAGTGGGTACATCGTAAATAATTTTAGTAAAAATTCTCAGAGATTAAAATTAAAAGGTAAAATATAGAAAAACTACATTTTTCAAATTTGTTGCAGTTATAACTTGAAGACAAATCATCCAATCGAGTTGATTCTTATTGCAGTTTCTTTTACATATGTTTCTCCGTACCATGAATCTCCAGTTTTCCGATCGAATAATAAATGTAATTTTTGTAAGCCAAAAATCATCAAATTTTCGCGCAAATTTTGAAACATTTTTTAAAAAACTCCACCCTTTTGTTAAATTTCAACTTTTTTTCTTCGATTGAGGTTCACGGTACGGGCAATACCTTCTAGTTTAATATCCTTTTTGGTTTTTTTAATTTCAAGCACTGTGAAGGTCGCTATCACTGCAGCAGTGGCGAAACTTTTTTTTGGAGCCTTGGGAGATTGCGAATAACTCCCTGAATTTTCGATTTTTTTGCCTAAAAATTTTATCATGAATTTATTATATATCAAGATATATTCTTTAAAAAAATTCCCAAAAATCACCTTTTTTAAGGCGGTCACACTAGTGGTCCCCCTTAAGACATCATTTAGCTTAGTGATTTCCAAAGTAGAAGTCGCGAAAAATATTTGCGGGGTCGCATTTTCTACACTTTTCTATGTATACATTTAGAGAATCCTTTGAAATTTTTAAGTGCAAAAAAGAGTCGTGGACCAAGAAGTTTGAGAACCACTGATCTAGCATAAGTTGTCCTGACTAACGTGATGATTCTTGGGACACTATACACATCTAATTCGGTTCAGATATTTTTTTCGTATTTTTTAGTGACGACACTTGTCTGCCCACCCCAGTGGTTTTTTACTGGCATCCCCCTAGTCTAGGTTAACCAGCAACTATTACACTGTCGAAAAACCCATAGTTTTCCGGTATTCTATGACTCAATATCTGCTAACGCTATTAAAATCAAAATTTTACCTTTAAAAATCTAGTAGCTCAAGGGGGTGTAATGGTGATTTTTAGAAAATTTTGAGCTACATCATTAAGACCACTGTGCTAAAAATTATAAAAAAAAAATATTTTTAAAATCCTTAGAGGTGGCTATTTTAAATGATACCTCACATGATATATTAATTAAACCTTTTTTTTTTTACTCCTACTATTAAAAGTAACATTTTGTGTACGGCTAACTATATGTAAAAATTAACAATTGCTCACACTGTACGGAAATACAGTGGGAAATTATTTCCCACGCCTTAATATAATAAAAAAAGTAGGCTGTTCCGTTAGTTTAATATATAATATATAGAAATAATACTAAAATAAAAATATACATATATGTATGTTGATTATTTATTATTGTTTCCATAGTTTCAAAGTATGCTTTGGCAAAAATTTGAACATCTTAGCACTGACATTAAACTTAAAAAATTTTTACTACTTATTTAAATTTTATTTTAATTATTTATGTTAAATTTTACGCAAAAAAATGTGCTCGTAGAAAAAGTATAGTGTAAAATGCGTGGGAAAAACTTATTTCTCACTCATACGGATTGTTGCACTCGCCCTGCGGGCTCGCGCAACAAACTCATATTCGCGAGAAATAAGCCTCTTTTCCCACTTATTGTACAATATACTATTATCAAACTGATCCAAGTTTCCAGATTTTGACTACGAAACGCACTAGATTTTAGAAATATACTGTAATTGCGGGTTACTTGAGCCCTGTGGTATAACTTGAGCCCAAAACGGAAAAGTATTATTTTCTGTTTTGTGCTTATATTAGTCAGTAGTAAAGTAAGTTAGATGTTTAGCTAGTAGGTAATAGCAGTAGGTTTACGGTGTTTAAGTTTAGGTAGTTCTGAAAATTGACACTAGAGGTGAGGCACGTGTTGTTTACTCTCTGATTGAAATTGATGTTTTGTTACGTTGCTAACTTTTGACTGTAAAAGTAATTGTGGTAGTCTACAAAGGAAGGTAAGCGTATAATTTTATTACTTTGTTCATTACTAAACTAAATTCAGATATGTTCATCTGCCAACCATTCCGTTAATTTTTTAAATTAAGGTTTTGATAAATCAGTAAAATAACCTTAAAATTAGGGTAACTTGAGCCCATTATAACTTTGGTATATAATGGTTTATATAAAATGGTGCAAGACTATAGCAGAAATTCCTAAAAGTCCTAAACCGTTGGACAAGTTCGTTAACCAGCCACGTCCGATGCCCAAAACATGTTATTTTTGGAAATTTTCATGAAAAAAATTAACTTTTTTCCAAAATTTCTCTTTATTCAAAAATTTTTACACTGTTGGAACGAGGAGAAAAAATCACACAAAAAAGGTCTTTAAACTATTATTCTATGTCAACTAGTTTCCGAGAAAAACTAATTTTTGTAAACGGAAATTCGCTACGTTATGCAGTATGCTGCGATAAGAGTATTGAATAAGTAAAGTTCCTTATATGTTTGTACAACGTTTTAATTGGTAACCAACATCCTACATGGTCTCAAACTGTTTTCAAATGAAAATCACCTGGAAATTTAGGTTTGGGCTCAAGTAACCCGATCTTGAGGTTAACTTGAGCCCAAAATCTAAAAAGCTATAAAATTTACGAGCCATAAGAAAAAGATCCATATTATATAATAAACTAACCGTAGTCATATATAGATTAATATGCTGAATTTCCTATCCCAAATAAGTATAACAGTTACGCTCAATTTTTGAAATTATCAGATGATTTGCAAATCTGGGCTCAAGTAACCCGCAAACACGGTACTTATAGATTTTTTTTTGAAATTTCGAAATTTGTTTCTCTACGAATTTCTTGCAATTATTATGATGGCACTGACACTCAATCATGAGTTTGATTTGTACGAAAATCAAGTGCTACGTGCATTTTTCTTAGTACATATAGATAGTAGACTCAAAAATTACAATGAATATTGCGGTGTCTAATCAGAATGACGAATCTTTTATACATATTACTTAATTGTAATAAAATTACTATATGATATCATTTCATAGTTTGGCATGAATATATTTATTTAGTTATATTGTAGAAAAATTTCCAAATTATAAGAAATTTAAAATTAATTTAAAAAAAATTCTTGGAATTTGTTTGATTTTTGATCCTAAATTACTAAATTACATATTAATTATTAAAGATTTAAAATAATAAATAAACAAATAGAAAACTTTTTTATCGAGATTTGAAGAATTATTACATTATCAATAGCTTACCCTCGAGTCATTACCGTTAAAAATTGTTATTTTCAGTGATGAAATCAAAGAAAAATTTTAAAAATTGTATTTTTCCGAATTATTGAAATATAACTGCAGGGCGTATCAATAAAACTGACACAAACGATATATGTACAGTGGAACCTCTGTTAACAGTACAGTAATTTTATGCGAAAATTTCTTTTAAATCAAATACTCCGAAATTCTACACAGAGTAGAACACAGATTTATTTATGGTCCTCCACTTCGTTCGTTAAAGGACTCAAAATTAACCATATTTTCATATTTAAATAGTAATTTTCGCGTGAAAATACTGTTCGGTTAACAAAGATTCCACTGTACCTATATGGCATAAATTTATATATATATATATATATATATATATATATATATATATATATATATATATATATATATATATATATATATATATATATATATAATAATTTTTTGCAATTTCGGGATTGAAATACACACTTTAGTCCGTTACTTTTAACCATATTTCTTTATATAAAGTGAGTTAAAAATGTTTTTCTCCGAAATCCGAGTTTTTTATAGTCTTTTTTCTGATAGCTCGGAGGACGCCGTATCTCGATTACTGCAAGTTTTGGATTGCGGTTTCAAATTTTGGTTTAAGTTACCTATAATGTCGTTGTTTTTAACGTTATTTTAACGTATTCCATAAATTTTTCCTTCCCTTAATACAGCACATTTTCTTTTCACAGCACCCCCACCATATTTACACTTATTTTCAAAATTTAGCTATTACTGCAGATGTTATGGTGAGTCTGGAGCCCAGAACTAATAGAAATGTGTTTTAAGGCCTCTAGGACCCGAATATAACATGCATATATATGTAGGTACATATGTGTTCGCATGATAACTCTCGAACAAAACATCCTGCTTTTACGAAATTTGGTGAAAACGTTTGCAGTTCGAAAATCTTGACTAACTTCGGCAGTCAGTGCAGTTTGATCATCAGAATCGGTTAGTTTAACTGTTTTTCGGTATCCCAATCGGTGAAACTTAGACAAAAAGTACTACAAAAGGTCATTTATTTTCATAGGTCATGTGACTTAAAAGAATTGTGATATTTTTGTGTTTTTTCTAAAAACCTTTGTCTTTTCTTTATGAGAAGTGAAAAATTTTCGAAATTTTGCAATAAGGTCGTAGGATACTTTTATTCGGGAATCGATTTTATCAAAATGGCAACACAGTGATTGGAGATGGCTTGAAATAGGAATCTTGGGGGGAGGGGGTCAACAGACAAAATTTCGAAAAATTTTATAAAATATAATTTTTAGAAATTTTAATTTCCGACAACTTTGTTCCCGACAATTTCCTTAAAAGAAACACTCATCTACCCCTAAAAACGCAAAATAAACTTTGATTTTTTGTAATGCCTTCTACACAATCAATGAAATAAGGAATAAGAAATAAGAAATAAGGAATAAGAAGTATGCCATCTAGTGACGTTGGATGGAACTTTAATGTAACTGCCCATAGGTATATATATTTAGGTATTTTTGTACATCAAAATTCATGAAAAAATAACGTTCGTGATTTTTCTCACTAAAGTGAAAAAAATCACGAATTTTGACGTACAAAAGTACCTACATATTTATATCTATGAGCAGTTACGTTCAAGTTTCACTCAACGTCACTAGATGGCATACTTCTTATTCCTTATATCATTGATTGTGTAGACACCCTAACCACTGAGCAGAATTGTCTCTCGCGGATCTAAAATTAGTTTTACTGTAGTAGAAATGAATTCAGTAGCGGTTTTACTATAAAAACCAACTAGATATACCTAATGTATGTAATTGATGCATACATTTAAGATAATTTAATTGCACATGTTCCATAACAGAATTTTGCACTAAAATTTTTGCTGACACATACATAATTATATGTATGAAACCTATATGGAGATGTACAATTATTGTAAAATACATGCATAAAATAAAATTAAAAATAGACACTGTTGTGTACGTAAAAACAAGTTTCATCTACAAATATCCAATGAGATCGTTTACAATAAATCTATGGGCGTAAACACCAGCATTGACATCATCCGCCTACAACTAATGGCGTCGTTTGTAGCCAGCAATACAGGCTTTTTGATTTTTACATAAAATTTTTCAAAAAAAGATTTTTTTTGTCTTTTTAACTTTTTAATGTAAACAAATTTATGGCGAAGCTTTGAAAATGAAGAATTGTTTGATTTTTGTTATTGGGATTCTTGGAAAAATTGAGAATTTGTCACATCCTTGTGTAGTGTATTCTTAGTCTGTCTATATAAAAATTTTTGTGTCTTCAGCATTTTATATTTCTTTTCCTTCATTATTTATCAGTGGCGTAGCGTGCCTTGGAGGGGCCCTGTATCAAAATTAGTTGGGGGACCCAAATGAAGGGTAAAGATTTCTCACAAAAGAAACAAAAATGCGTGCATTAAATTAAAATAAATATTTATTGATTATAAGTTATCGCTTCCTCCTAGAAACTGAGCTAGCCAAACAATTCAAATTAAATATACACTTTTCTTGCCTTTTTTCGGCAAATGGATTTATTAAATCATCTATATAGCTGAAGACGGTTTCAGTTTTTCTAAAATTTCTGCCTCTATAGAAATAGTGACAAGTCTGATAGCCGTTCTTGCCCCATCGAAGTCACATTTTTGAAGTTACACATGTTGCTGACCGCTTGGGCGCACGCTTAACCCGGGAAAAAAGGAGGTTGCCTTTTTGATTTTTGTCATTTCTGAAGTGAAAACTCTGTTATAGGCACGTATAACAGTTTTTTTTTATATGTTTTTTTCCCGGGAAGCACGCGATTAAGTGACATTGTGGATAACATTTTACTAATTTTTGCTTACACACGTTAGGGGCCTCTGTAGCCCGAGGGCCTCGTATCATTGATACGGCTGATACGGCGGTAGCTACGCCCCTGTTATTTATATAAAGATTTGTAAAAATAATGAAATAACCAAACTTTTTTTTTAAATAAGCAATTATTTATCAGTTAGTCAAATGAATCAGCTGATCAGTCTCCGAATCAGGCGCCTTGAATCGACATAACTCAAGGACTGCTTATACATAAAATTTTTATTACCAACACTCCCACCATAAAGGACCCTCCACGTTGGACGAGTACGAGAATGTAGAGGATCATTTCGTTGTGCTCGTTGTGCTTCGCGGTTGGTGTTATAATGCTATTTATATGCTTCAGCCAACCTCAGCGAGGAACTCGGCGAGGAACCTCGTCCAACCTCGGCGAGAATGTGGAGGGTCCTTAATGTTTTAGACTGCAAGGAATTTGGTATGTAATAATTTTAATAGATTTGAGTGTTACTTTATGGTATTTTATATTTGATATTTGTAAATAAAAACACTTTACTTTGCAAAATACCACTTTTATTGAATACAAGAACTCTTATGACATGTTTCGATCAATATGACAATTCTCAAACGTTTGAGAATGGTCATATTGACCGAAACATGTCATAAGAGTTTCTACATAAGTATATAATTCAATAAAAGTGATATTTTGTAAAGTGTTTTTATAAACAAATGCCGGCCCATTGAATAATGGTTAATACGGTGATTTCATTGGTCGATAGCTATTGAGTAATGGTCATTCTTCCACACCTTTGAATAATGCTTAACTTTGTCAACAATTAACGGATATGTAATGAGTGTGTTCTTCAACAGGAGTAGAAAAATAATTTTTTATTACTCATGCGAGAGAAGTACTAACTTGGCGCACACATTTCTGTAGGCAAAATAGCTGTTTGCCCACTGTACTCTTCCCTTATATTTTTTTGCGTGCGGAAAGAAACTTTCCACACACAAATTGACAGTAAAATACGCAAAATTTAATCAAAACACGCAAAGCCGCCTCTTAATTTTTCATTTAATAAATATTTCATAATTATTTCTATAGAAACCAGCAACAAAATAATTTAAACAATAATAGGGTACTTACTGCTATTAAAAAAATATTCAAAATGGTTTGTTTTTACGTATGAATTAGTTAATTTTTGATAAATTTTATAAAAATTATCAAAAAACCACAGTTTAATTTTAAATGAACAAATTGGCGCGAAAAAATACTTGGTGTAGTGACGTATGCAGTGACGTCACGATTTAATTCAAACAGATGTCACTTCAGTCATCTGTACACGGTTCTATATCTATGGTTCTATATTTGTGCAAAGCATTACCAACATAATTAACATGTATATGACTGGTTGTCATAGACAATTTATCTAGGGTAGTCATATTTATATACATATTGTCTATCTTGTCTATAGTATTCATATATAAAGCTTATAAATCGTGACGTCATTTTAATGTCTCGGTGCGTTTTAGTCATTTAAATAAAGGCTAAAAATTTATAATTTTCAAAATAGAATTTTTAAATAACTAAACAATATTTTTATTTGTCACTGCTAAAATTGAATATATTTAAGGATAATACATAAAATTATTCAACATTTAAAACAAATTTTGATTACAGTCAAGTACCGTATTAATTCAGAAAAAAAAGGACTAGTAAAAAAAAAATAAGTAAAAATAAGTAATAAAAATGTCAAAAATAGTAATAATAATAGAAAAAAGTATGTGAAATTCGTAATAAAAAATAGTATGTGCAACTCGTGCGGGATTGTCGATTGCCCACTCAAGCTCACTACATTCGTGCGCTCAACTTCGCTTTCGTGGGTAATCAACAATTTTCGGCACTTATTGCACAATATACTATTTTGGACTAGTTTCCCGTAGGTATTGAATAATGGAAATTAAAATTTGTCCCTATATGCTCGATCGTACCATTTAAAAGAAGTTAACGTTTCCTTCTACACTTTTTATTTTTAAGCTTCGAAGTCCCACTCGTGGGCGCGTTCGATACGCTCTTGGCCAAGTTTTTTGTATTAAAAGTGTGATCAAATTAGTATTTGTGTATAATATTATGTTTTCTAGCAATCATTACCACTTTTTTCGATTTTGCATTTTTGACATTTAAAATAATATGTTTTTGGAAAAATGAAAAATTACTTGAAATATGTATGGCGGAAAGGTCAACTGGTGACTAACGTAGTTTCAGCATAACTGGATTTTGTCTGTCTTAATTTAGGTGGTTCGGTATACTTTTGTACAAAATTTTAGGAACACTAATTTCTTTTTATTTTTACCATTTGGGAGTACGCATACACAAAACATTATCGAAATTTTAAATAATTTTCGTCTTTTTGTTGCTCTTATCAATGCAGTTACGTAAATATTATCACATATTATTACACGAGAGGTTTGTATTTTTAAAAGCTTTTATGTAACTTGATCTCGCGCGTTGGCTGTCTCTACCTCGTATATGAAAAGCTACATGTTTTAGGACACACAAAAAATATATTAAATACTGTATTTACCTATATACTTATCTATATATTTATATATATATATATATATATATATATATATATATATATATATATATATATATATATATATATATATATATATATATATATAGGTAGCCAACATCAAAGGGTGTAATTAGCATAAATCTTAAGCTCATAGTGATGAAAACACGGATTTAAAATATGTTTTTTTGTGTCCAAAAATTGGGAGTTTTCAGATACGAGGTTGAGACAGAGTACGCGCGATATGTTAGTATATGTTGGTTTAGATCAAATCTTGGAATCAAAATTTAGACAGGTTCTAATTGAGCTAGAGGTTTTAAATTTTACATACGTGTCTAACCTTGATGACAATGCAATATTGTATAATTAGTTTTGTCCTACATTGCCCCCCCCCAAAAAAAAAATTGTTGATTTTCAGTTCTGTGCAACTTTTTGACATTTAGAATTGTCAAATATTGTCCATTGATTTTACATTGCAATTTTTTGTTTCCATAGTTATGCTTGATTAAGGTAAATTAACCGATTAAAATATAGGTAAAAAATTACTTCTTAAATTTTTTTTTAAATTAAATTGTAATTAGACTAAAAAGTAGAAAATAAAGTAAAAAAAAAAATGTTTTTTAAGAAAAAGCTTTTATTTAAAAATGGGCTAAAAAAATAAAATAACCTTTGAGTGAAGTTTGAAGCAATATGCAACATAATTTATAAAAGCTTGAGGCGTTTAATTAAGTTTGGTAAGTACTGAAATGTAAAATAGCTCTTATATCCACAACAGAAATAATTAATGATAACGCCTCGAGCTTTTATAAATTATATGTTGCATATTGCTTCAAACTTCACTCAAAGGTTATTTTATTTTTTTTTAGCCCATTTTTAAATAAAAGCTTTTTCTTAAAAAACATATTTTTTACTTTAATTTATTTCGAATAAATTTGGGTTTGCCTAACGAAAATTTGTTGCCTAGCAATTTAACGAGAAGAACTGTCAACTAACAAAAACGCGACAGTTAAATTGCTTTTAGGCAAAGAATTTAAGTTGTAGAAAACACAAATTTATTCAGAAAAAATATAAAACTCAAGTGTAATTCGGTAAGACAATTTAAGGAATAAAGTAAATTAATATACCTAATTCATATTATTAATTAATTCTTTGTTATTATGGTTTTGAAATCAGTTACATAAATTGACCAATAGGAATTATTGTTTCATTTTTATCGTGTTTACCTACAATGAAATGACCAGTGAAATGTTTTATACCATTTTTTTTTTTTGCTGAAAAAATCTGTTGTAACTTTTGTTTCCACGTTAAAAGTGAAAAAAACTACAATATTCTTATGGGACTTGATACAGAGGAGTTAAATTGTTAATTAAAAAGAATTTTTAATATGTTTTTTAACGTCTGCACGCCGAATAGCAATTTCTCGTAAGCCACAATTGGTCCGATATGGTTGGAGGGTGTCCACCATTGTTTTAGGTTGTAGTGTAACCAGTGTCGGAATTATACTGAACACAAAAGAGTTGTTAAATATTCCCAAATTTTTGAAAATGATTGTACTGAATGTACATGGTTTTCGTTAATAGTAAAATATGTATTGTATCTGAGATATCTATTTTTAAATTCTCAGTGGAATTTGTTAGTAGGTATACCTAATGAAATTTTTAATAATTTCAAAAGTTAATCAGACAAGTATTAGGTCATATATTTTTTCTACGTCTAATTACAAGTATTTTTTTTTTCAAAAATTTAAAGTTAGGTTCTTACTAACATGCTTAGCCAGACTCCAGATCGTAACTTGAAGTGCCAAAAACTTACATTATTAATTTGGTTTTTTTAAGAGCAATTATTTATTTGATTTGAAAATTCAGAATGTTTTAGTGTTTATGAAAATCGATAAAACTTAATTTATATTAAATATGTTCAATAGGACAAAAGGTCCCCTATATTTTAAGGACAAAAGATAGTAAAGGTCAAGTAATACAATAAAATTTTATAATACTTTCCCGAAAAGTTCCCGTTTTAGATTGTCTTGATCTAACCGTTACGTCTTAAGGTAGTTCTATGGGATATGTAAGTATTCAAAGTTGTAAATTAATATTTTTAACAACAGTATTTTAGAGTGGTACTCACAGAGAACAGAGAAAACGCTGTTATCTCTATACACAGCACACTAGAAGCAAACTAATATCAAAAAAGTGTAGCTCGCTTGGAGTCATTTGTTGGTCTGTCCAAGCTTAAGGCATTTAGTCAGTCGGTGTCGGTCACCGAATGCACTACGATTGTTATGTATTGTAAGACCGTTGTTACTCGAACTGCACGTTGCCCTGTGCGATAATACGTGTTTTGTAGTTGTGTGTGTGAATACTCACACAGAAGCAAACATCAAACTCACACCACTACAAACAGTGTGTACTTACACAACATAGTGATGCGAAGTGGAGGGGATTTTACGTCACCTTTCTGCTACAGTCGGAATACTAACTATCATATAGTAGTTTGGCCCCTTGTCTCTATACTAGCGATACCTGCGTAGACAACAAAATCCCTTACACTTCTCCCCACTATGTTGTGTAGGTACACATGGTTTGTAGTGGTGTGGGTTTGATGTTTGCATGTGTGTGAATTGTTACACACACAACTACATAACACTTACATGCAGACAGAGATCCATGCAGTGTGACTAACAATGATTTCAACAATACATAACAATTGTCGTCGCATTCGGTGATCGGCACCTAATTACTAAATGCCTTAATCTGTGCAGACCAACAAATGACTCCAAGCGATCTACACTTTTTTGATTTTAGTTTGCTTCTAGTGTTCTATGGTGATACTGGTTGTTATTCAATAGTGGATAGAGAGCGGAATTAGAAGTTTTCGAAGTCGTTCTTTTAATTTTTATCAAAATTAGGCAAACAGTACAACTAGGTAAAGTCTTGTGTAGGATCAGTCACATTTATAAACGGAATTGAGTCATTTTGATAGCAAAAATGAAAAGTTTACACCCAAATTACTCTTTTTCAATCAATCACCCTAAATCAAATCACTTTCATATGTGGAGTAGGCGAACAGAAAGTAACATTTCCACTTTTTGGCTTTTTGCTTTTTTTTTGCTACTTACATATCCTAGTTGAATTTGACGTGTTAAATAACAATAATTCTCCCCTAAAAACGAGTCCCAATCTCGGTTTTCAAACAAAAAGGAACATATCCATTTCTTTATAAAAGTATTATTTTAGTTCTAACAAAAAGTATGACATTTTCTTATGTAATATTATTAGATTTAGATTTAGATTTAGATTATTAGATTTAGTAGCTGAAAACACTAAAGAAAGTTAATCAAAGTTTCTTTGAACGACTGTTTTATCATCATTCAATACCACTTATCTGTAACAAAAGGTAATATTTCCATTCAATGATAATCAAAAAGTGACATTTTCAAGTTTTCCTGACAAAAGGTAACATTTCCAAAATTTTCCTAAGAAAAGTATTTCCCCAATAGAATTTCACTGCTAAATGCAATCGAACTTACCGTTTAACGCTTTGTATGTATATATCGATACACATATTTCGGTTGGAATGCATTTAATTTGAATACTTACAAAAAATCGAAGAAAAAACCCAAAATACCATCATCTGGCTGCGTCATTTGAAGGCGCACACATTAAAATTCATGTAAACATTATATAAACTCAAAACGTTTGTGAGTGTTAGTGTTCTGTTTTCATTTTGTCGGCACATTTTCTTTCTATATAGCAACCAAAATTAGATATTCGGTACTTCCATGAAGATGAGGTTGCTTATATGTATAGTGTCTAGTTAGTGCTAGTTGCATTCAGTTGAACCGTAAAAGTGGCTAACATTGCCTAAAATCTTTGATTTGGTTCGTAAATATAAATTCTTTAGATACTTAAATAAAATAGTAATGAATTAATAACTTGGCGTACCCATATTTTTTACTAAAATATCGACTGTAAAATTTTTAAAATATACCACTGTTGTTCACACTTTGTAATTAATTCCAAGTTATTTTTAATAACAAATCGTAGTAGATTGTAAATTTCGGACAGTTGGTCTAGTTGCTACATATTTATGTTAAAATGCAATGTTCTTACCGTTTGCATTAAGTGTACCATAAGAAACGCTACAAGCTGTCAAAATACTATAACTTTGCCTAGGCTACAGTCAGGGTCGGCGTGAGAAGTGACGGGTCCCCGGGCACAACAAATATTTTCAAAAATTTTTTCTCAGAAATATAATTGAAGAGCAAAAAAACCTTGTCCCACTTTCTTTGGGGCCCTATTTGAGGGTGCGGGTCCCCTTTTTAGACCCGGGTTGCCGGGCAATTGCCCCACCTGTCCTACCATCTCGCCGGTTCTGTCTACAGTAACCTACATTACTTAAACGAATTATTCGATAATACCCCAATAAATATAATATATAAAAATGATTTAGTGTTTGATTAAATGACTAATGACTACCAGTGACGTAGCTGAGGTGACTGGCGCCCCTGGCAAGACTTGAAAGTGGTGCCCCTGATCAAACTTGAAAATGGCGCCCTCTCTTTGATAACAAGAGGGAAGGGGGACAGTAACTTACAAATCCGTCCCCTACTCACAATCACATCATACGTGTCCTCTCATCTTTTGCGCAAACTACAGCCACCTTGGCTTCTGGGCACGGTTTATCAAACTTCACGGAATTATGAAACAACGGCGCCCAGTTTTGTTTCCCAGACTTGTAAAAATGCTAGAAAACTTTTTGTTTGTTCAAAATTCGACCATTTACCCAACGTCTAAGAAGACAGGATTTATGGAAAACAATTAAAAATTCTAACGAATTCAATAAAATAATAAATTAATTTCTGTTTAGTCCAGATATATTTCGATATCTTGGATTCGGTGGAATTTTTGACTGTTTCCATAAATCTTGTCCTACGTTGAGTAAATGGTCAAATTTTGAATCAACATTATATTTATTAGCTACCCAAAAGATACTTCATAAGGAATGTTTTTACTTTCAACTTGTAGCCTAGTTTAGGACTACAGCCAGTGTAGCAGTATGTTAATTGTTATTTTATCTCAGTCTATGTTTCTTTGTAATTTTTTCAATGTTCTTAGTATCAAAATCAGGTGATATTTTAGACGAGAAAGCGAAACCGTCGCGGCGGCGTCCCTCTGCTTCGGCGCCCCTGGCGAGGGCCATCCCTGCCACCCACTTGCTGCGCCACTGGTGACTACTTCAGTTTGAAGAATCAAAGCTATATACAATTTCAGAAAAATTTATCTAACATCAGTAGTCTGTTAGAAATATCTCTGTCACTAAAACTACAGACATTATGAGCTATTAAATTGTAATTTTTTTAACACAATCTGTGGTATAGAAAAGTTTTCTGACTTTACGGTACGTGTACATCTTTTAATCTTTCATACATACATACATAATTTTGTTTAAACAAAACGTCTCACTTTGTGGTTCAAATGTATATAATTTTAAAGTTCCGCAGACCTCCCAAGTTGATCAGGCATGCACTGACTTACTTGTAATAATTAAAATTAGTATACACTAACGTAAATTGTAGCCTTATTGCATTCAGATTATATTTTGTGGTTTTTGGAAGAATTGAGGAAGTTTCAATACAAATAATCGAAAATTAATCAAATAATCAGATCAGCTGAAAAGTGGAAACCATAATTTCTTTTCTATAACTTTCAACTAAAGTTGTCTTTTTACTATACTGAGTTAAATATTAGAAAAATAATGATGTAGGTGGTGTTTGTTATAGGTTAATTGTCTGAAAACTGAATGTTAAATCCCATTATTATTATTACACTATTTATAATTACCTTCTACCGTAGGATAAGATACGACGCGACGTACCGTTTGCGAGATATTTACGATTAAAAATTTACGATAACGAAAAGGTAGGTACGCTATTTTTTGGTGTTCTACAACATATTCAAATTTCATCAAAATCGATAGATTTGACCTCGGGACCTTTACTTATTAGTAAAGACGAAATATCAAATCTTGACTATAGCCCTGAAAACTGTTGAAGCAAATAAAGCTTTATTCCTTCAATTCTTTTTCATCTGTATATCTGTGTGCCAATTTAAAATGTTGACAATTTATTATTTGAAATTTTGGAGTATTTATCCTGAAACACTCTGTAATTTGATTAAATTCAGTATGGATTTAAATGTAAAATTAAAATTTAGTTTTTTTTGTGCAAGTTTTATTGCTATAATTTAACTTCCTGTTTTTCTAGTTATGGGTACTTTATGAGCAAGCGCGGTCAAGATACACCTGTGTTTTACGGTTTTAATTCTCAGTTTTCCAAATTTCGTACAGATTTCCTCATTTTTTTGAATTCTTGATATTAAATCCTGAAAAATAAGTAATGGAGTGGTAATAGTATATTGTACAATAAGTGGGAAAAGAGGCTTATTTCTCACGAATATGAGTTTGTTGCGCGAGCCCGCAGGGCGAGTGCAACAATTCGTATGAGTGAGAAATAAGCTTTTCCCACGCATTTTACACTATACTTTTTCTACGAACACATTTTTCTTCGTAAAATTTAACATAAAAAATTTGGGGGACAGGTCTACCCACACTGTCAACTTCCCATTGGGTGTCCTTAAAGACTAGAGATTACTGTACATAAATAATTCTTTTTTCATTTCAGGCGACTCCTCCCCTGGGCCCCCGATAGAGGCTTTGCCCCTTGCACCATACCGGTGGCTTCGCCTTCTGTACCTGAGGGTGGGGGCTCCACCCTTATCAAACAAATGATAACATCATTTGTTTTCAAGATATGCGAGACAAAATATATTTTGGCAAAAACTAATTTTTCAAGTTTCTTATTTATTTTTTCTTTTTTTTAATTTTGTAATAAAATACTGGCGTTTTTAACATCAAGGAAGGTTCTTAGGCCATTATATAATAATGTTATGGTAAAAAATCCATATAATATATGTTAGCTTAATAAAATTAATTCCATTTTTTTACCACAAAAACAAACCGCTAATCCGAATTTGCTGAAAACTTTATCCGGTATTCACTTTTTGATTACGCATCTAATGAAATTAGTCCGGAGTTGATATCATCATTTGTTCTCGAGATATGCGAGACGAAAAAAATTCACGAACGAACTAACTAACAAACGAACGAACTAACGAACGCACACACAGACATCACGCTAAAAACGATGGATTCGGATTCTAGTGACCTTGAAACGTGGAGATATGTCAAAATTAGCGATTCGTAAAATCGGACCCATTACAATAACTTCCTATGGGAAGTTAATAATCAACATACATATATGTATATTTTTAGTAATTATTTCTATATATTATATATTAAACTAACGGAACAGCCTACTTTTTTATTATATTAAGGCGTGGGAAATAATTTCCCACTGTATTTCCGCACAGTGTGGGCAATTGTTAATTTTTACATATATAGTTAGCCGTGCACAACATGTTACTTTTAATAGTAGGAGTAGAAAAAAATGTTTGTAAACTTAACAAAACAAAACTAAGATGTTTTTATCACAAGGGTCTACAATTATCGAGCAAAAGGTCGAAAATAATATTTTGATGGAATGTAGGGGAATTTTTGGTCTGAACTAGTATTTATTTTTCTAACCTTTGAGAAATAATTTTTGTACATATTTGCTTATTTTTCATTGCCAAAATTCGTATGTGTGACATCACATCATACATAAAGACGATAATAATTTTTAAGCATTTAGTTATTGACCCTGTAATAAAAATTAAAATAATATTTACACAATAAAAATATCTGATATGAATTTACATAAGAATAAAATACAATACTTTAATGTATTGTAGTATAATGTAATTCTAATGCTTTGAATGAAAGTCCATTTTACAATACATACACACCATTTGGTCGAATGTAAACTCGAAATAATAACAATAAAGTATCATTTACATGTGTGTAATGGTGCGTCCACACCTGTCACATCATGTCAGTTTGTATCTTCTCATTATGTGGAGGGATCAGAAGCCAGTCAGTGTAAGTAATTAAAAAGTGTAAATGATATATTCGAATTTTTATAAATTTGAATATAAAAAAATGATAGTGTTATGAAAAACTAAAAAAAATAATTTTTATTCAAAGAAAATATACATATACATTCTTAATACAATAAAGAAATAAACTAGGGCAACACGACTTTTGAATAATAAGTAGATTTTTTGAAAAAATTTTGACTTGCCTCAAATAACTTACACTAATTGTGCTAATTGTCCTCTGAAAAAATGTATCAAATAATTCTTTGGACAGAATAAATGCTTCCATCTCTTAGTCATTTTTTAAAGTATTGACTTAGTTGTTTCTCCCACTGATACTTCTGATAATTTTTAAGGGTTAGGATCACTAGTAACTTACACTGACTGGCTTCTGAACCCTCCATGTATTAGACCGGAAGGCGTTAATAAGAAAGTGTTTACCCATGGATTTAAAGAAAATTTCATTTTTCATGTAACAGTTTATCATTAGTAGTTACGAAAAAGCTTTGTCGTCCAATCCTTATCTTGCCCGGTTACGCGGGCCGACCTCGAACAGTGGTCAATTTTTGGAGGCCCCCTTACCCATCGATCTAAAGAAAATTTCATTTTTCATCTAATAGTTTATCATTCGAAGTTACTAAAATGCTTTGTCGGCCAGACCATTTCTTGTTCGGTTGTGTGGGCTGACCTCAAAAAGTGGTTAAAGATGATTTAAAGGTCAAAAATATTTACTCAATTAGCTCTGTAAGCGTGAGTCTGATAAAAATTTTGTAAGGAGCTTTTTCGTAGATTATATAATTAATTTATCTATAACTTTTATTTGAAACATTTTGGCGAAAAATTAATATTTAGGAAATTATGGTAAACTAGCTAAAGCTAAAGTGTAAGAAACTTTAAGGCCATATAAATTTTCTATTTTGAATCCAAATAGAAACGTGCTTCTTACCTTTTTTTATAGAGCATTTTTTAATAAATAATTTCACCTAGTTGGTTTTTTTTAGCGCAGCGAAAATGAACAAGTAAGGTGCACAGTAAAAAAAAAAAAAAGTTCCGTGTAAAAAAGAACTAGTGAATGGAACTAGAAAATTGTTGTGTTAAATAAGTAACACAACCCTGTGTTAATGTAACATTTCGTGTTTGTGTTAAAAGAAAATATTAACACAAATTTCGATTTAACAGAATAAAAATGTTAACCTGTTTTGAACAACAAAGAAGTAACACAACATTTGTTGTGTTACTGTAACACAATGTAACACAACCCTGTGTTAATGTAACATTTCGTGTTTGTGTTAAAAGAAAATATTAACACAAATTTCGATTTAACAGAATAAAAATGTTAACCTGTTTTGAACAACAAAGAAGTAACACAACATTTGTTGTGTTACTTCTTTGAGCAAAAGAATGTTATAAGTAGGTAAGTTATATTAGAATATATATCTACCAAAATATGTATAATAAAAAAGATGAGAGTAGTTCTTATTATTAAACAAACCAAAAAATTATAAGTTTTTTCAGTTATTGACGAATATAATTTTATTAAACGTTTAAAAATGAAAGAATTTTCTTACATTTTAAGGTTATTTTGTAACTGAATCTGTAACAAAATAACCTTAAAATGTAAGAAAATTGTTTCATTTTTAAACGCTTGATAAAACTGTATTCGTCAGTAACTGAAAAAAACTTATAATTTTTCGGTTTTGTTTAATAATAAGAACTACTCTCATCTTTTTTATTGTACATATTTTGGTAGATATATATTCTAATCTAACTTACCTACTTATAACATTCTTTTGCTCTACACAAATGTAGACTTTTACATTACTATTAAAATTAATAAGCCAAAAAATTGTACAATTTAAACTTGTCAAATTTTACAGCCCTGTCCATATTTTCTATTAAATCACAGCGCAGTGAATATGAATTGATTACATTTTAGGGTTTTTTCGACTAAACTGCAAAAGAAAATGATAAAAATTAAGAACAAGTTATCGGAACTAAAATTAGTCGGTTCTAAATGATTTAATATGTAAGAAAGTGTATGCAAATCAAATGCAAAGGTTAAAAATACTTCAACTCAATCCGTTTTATAGTACTCGTTTTGTTTGTCCTATACGGATCTTCTTATGAGTTGGCTCGGTGAATTGTGGACGTGTGGACGCACCATAAGAGTCGGCAAAAAATCTCAAGCAAAGAAATCCACACGTGAACTAAATTGCATTAGAGATACTGAATACAAATTCTAAAGTTTTATGTCTCCTGTCGTTTAAAAGGATTGTAAGGCCGTTAAAATGCTAATTCGTAATACTAATAGATAATAAAAGAATAAATTAAATTCCTTTGTATATCAGCAAATGAATTATCAAAAGTTCCGATACTTACTATTGAAGACAATGGGACTGAATGGGATTCAATAAATCTGGAACAAAAAGTTCAAAAATTAAATTGATAATATATGCATAGCCTTAATTTCTAGACAATTTAAAGTTTTTCAAAAAATAAAAATAAAAATTTTTCAAAAAATTAAAAAAAAACCATTTGGGCAATTCCATGCAATGATGGAATTTTAGTAAAAATTAAAAAATGAAAATAATTAATCCATATCATGCCTATTTGATACTCAAAAGACTAAATAACTGATTACAACGTTTTTTTATTTTATATCTGTAATTGTTTTTATTCTGAAAATTTAGCTTAAAAATGTTTTACTTAATAAAAAAAATACCGTAGCTTGTGATTTTGTTCAAGTGAATGTTAAAATACAGCTAAATTTACTTTTTTCTTTCTGCTGAAATAATCATTATACTCGTTTTGAGTATTATTTTGATTTTTTGTCAAGCTACGAATTCGAGTAATGGAGGTTATCAAAACCAACAGAAGTTTTTTTAATTACTAAAAATAAACTTTTATCTTTGCTGTCTATCATATTTTCCAAAAAATAAACTAATAAATTACTTACTTTTTAATAAAACTGTAATGCAAGTGACCAAAAAGGGTGTAATGTAAGTGACCGACTAAAAGTTACATTTTTATCAAAAATATATAATATTTCATGAAATTTCTTATTAAAATAATTTATTAAAACATTGTTTCTTTAATTTTATTTAAATGAAGCAGTTTGTTATCAAAACAGAGCAGAAAATTTTATCCAAATGCAGAAAAATTGTATTCCTTTTTGAGTAATGTAAATGACCACCTATTTTATCTTGTATAAAAAAAAAAATTTATGCATTTTTTGTTGTTTGATTTCCTTTTTTTAAAAGTTCAAATCGTATTTGATTTAATTTGAGTAAATTTTAGTGAATTTACACATTAAGTACGAAAATATCCAAAGATTTTAATCTCAATTTTAAATCAATTGTAATGTAAGTGACCATGGAATTACCCATTTAGTATTTTTGTTGTTTATATTAATTTAACGATTCTGGCGCCATCTAAAACGTAACGAAATTACTTCATTTCATTTTACTTAAACCATGTGGATTACAAATGTGTTTGATTAAAAAAAAAAAAAATTATTTTTATTTTTCGAAAACAGTAAAAGTTTTGTTACAATTCGAATTAAAATTAATGGATTTCCGAAATACATTTTTACGCAATAAAAATTTTGATTTAAAATATAAATAATAGTAATATAGCGATTGTATTTTGGGAATCAAATTTGGTTCAAAATAAGACATTCGAAACATATTGATAAACCGTTAAGTACCTGAGACGTGCTCAAGTTTAGGAAAAGTTTAAATACGGTCCTTGTGACGTCATTAAATAAACGATAGCGATCGTTAAATCAGGTTAAAAAAATGTAAATTTTGGGGACTGTAGAGAGGTTTCTGTCACTGCTCTTCCAAATCAATACAAATTCTTTATTGGTCGAACAAGAATTCAGGACAGTAAATTACATTTTTAAAAAAATATTTTTAGGCAACCACACGAACAGCCCCAAAAAACAAATTGTGTTGCTAATTAAAAATTTACTTACCGATATAAAACAATGAATATTTTTCATAAAGAATAATACTACTTAACCCTTTAACGTTTTTGTTACCATATGGTTACACTAACTTTTTAAATGATTTTGAAATCAATTTCTTTATAAACTTACGAAAACGTACCAATAACTGATATGAGTTTATTGAGTTTATAGCATGTTCGGGTTTTACCTCTGATTGCTAAGTTCTGACTTCTGTTATACAGTAGAACCTCTGATTACGGACACTTCTCTTAGCCGGACTGCTCCTATACATAGTCGGACAAATTTTTTATGACGGTGGCATACTGTACTAAAACCAATGCATTTAGCACTCTCTCTTAAGTGGACCTTCTGTTAACCGGATACAGACACAATATTTTTTGACGAAGATACATTAATTAGACGCGAATATGTCTAGTGCGTGTACGTTTACTTATGTGGGTTAGGTATAATTGTTCATGTTTTAACTTGTTAACAATGATTCTAATGTGACGATGCATTTGTAAACGTTATATTTTGGTATAAGTACCTAAACTCGTTCATAAAATTGATTTAAATTTGAGGGGGGAGGGTCCTCCAGACAACAGGATTTTTAATAATTTTTTTTAAGAAACTGGATACATTTATTGTATCAAATGAAGTTACATAGTGTAGTATATGTTATGGTGTATTCACTCATCAATTCTTATGCAAAAAAAGGAAAAAATGGCGGCGCTACAGCTGTTCCAAGTTGACTCTTCTAATTTGCGCCGTGGAATGTCCAGCCTCTTGTAATCAACTGAATTCAATCGGACAAAAAAAATTTATTAAAATAAGTCATTACGCTTTACATATACCTATTTTTGATGAGAAACTTTTTTTTCACAATTTAAAATCAAAAAGAAAAAAATTCACTTTTTTTTTTATAAGCAAATTGTTATAAACAATATTTATAGTAATAATTTATGCAAAATTTTAGGTATATGCAAAGGCCAATATCTTAAAGAATATCTGTACAAAATTTCAAATTAATACCTTAATAACTTTTTAAGTTATGTTCCACGGCGCGGAAAAGAACCTGTTTTGAGAAAAACGCTATTAAAATGTTTTCGTTCTTGAAAAGTAGAGTTAAAAGCAATTTATCGTTACCTATAAGATAATCTTTCTGTTGGGATTAATGAACTTATAAAGCAAAACAAAAAATTAAAAATTTGAAAGTTCTGGAGGACCCCCCCCCCCCCGTTAAAAATTTAAAAAAAAAAATTCTGAATTAAAAAATAAGTTATGAATAGTTCATTATTTAATGCTATCATTTACTCTGCCTCTGTTAAGTGGACACCTCTGTTAGCCGGACAAATTTTTACTTGACACTGCTGTCCGGTTAACAGACGTTCTACTGTATATGATAATTTTATGGTACGTAGTGTATATGTATAAGTTACACATATCCATATCAAATCCAATATCTAACTGTTCTTTTTCTAGTTAAGTTCATCATCATTCAATCTTCATTTTTTTAAGTTCATTGAAAGGATATAGTGCTCGTATATCATTATTGTTTACATAACTGAAGACGCCATATTACATGTGGACAGAAGATATACAGGAGTCAAGTGTTAACAGATAGAAGAGCTTCTAACACACATACTCGAACTACTGAACATTACATACTGACTTACCAAACATACATATACATGAAAATGAATGTAATTACTAATTAGAAGCTATGAATGATGCTCTGATGCTATGAAAGAGAAGATGTTTAGCAGAAATTTAAATTGAGAAAAAAAAAACTTGATTTACTCTTCATTTACGTACCACCACCAATGTGGAATGGAGAAGGTAATCATAGGGCTGTGTGTCAAATGAACGTAGTTCTTAAGCTTATATCATATTTGTTGAAAAAATTACTTGTGATTGTGGAGGTACTGTCAGTGGCATAGCGTGCCTTGGAGGGCCCCTGTATCAAAATTAGTTGGGGACCCAAATGAAGGGTAATGATTTCTCACATAAGAAACAAAAATGCTTGCATTAAATTAAAATAAATATTTATTGATTATAAGTTATCGCTTCCTCCTAGAAATACTTAGAGCTAGCCAAACAATTCAAATTAAATATACATTTTTCTTGCCTTTTTTCCGCAAATTGATTTATTAAATCATCTATAGCTGAAGACGGTTTCAGTTTTTTTAAAATTTCTGCCTCTATAGACAATAGTGACAAGTCTGATAGCCGTTCCTGCCCCATCGAAGTCCTTAGGTAATTTTTTATCAGTTTTAATTTTGAAAAACTTCTTTCAGCTGTTGCGGTTGTAACTGGAAGGGTCAAGAATAGAAAGCATGCTGTTATCACCTCGGGAAAACTGGATGCAAGGCTACTGAATTTTATCAGTAATAATTCCGTGAGCTATTTAAAGGAATGAACTTTTTGAATTTCAGATTTTAAGCATGTTTTCAGAGCAATTAATTGTTCATAAAGATTAACTGAGATGTCTTTACTGTATTTAGCCGACAGTTTTCCAAAAGCGTTTTTTGTCACTTCGTTTGAAGAAGATAGGAGTTTCTCTGGTTGTAATACTTCGAATAAGTATGTTCGAAGTATTACAACCATTAATTTCTCAAACTAAACAGCAATAGTATACATTGATTTTGAAATATGATTCCGGGTCTGAAATTCTCTCGTATGACAGTTTTCTTGTATGTTTTTTCCCGGAAAGCACCAGATTAAGTGACATTGTGGATAACATTTTACTAATATTTGTTTACACACGTTAGGGGCCTCTGTAGCCCGGAGGCCCCGTATCATTAATACGGCTGATACGGCGGTAGCTACGCCCCTGGGTACTGTACATGTGGGTATAGCATATTCTTTTTTTATGCGATGGATCAGGACCGCATAAAAAAATCGCACAGAAAAAAGAAATATTGAAAAACTAGCTGTAACCGCGACGTCGTTCGCGTGACGCATTGTTATAAACTTAATGAGAAGTATATAAATGAAATAACTATACCGAACTTGCATAGAACAATAATTTTTGCGTAATACATGCATACACTCCAAATGGTTTCTCTATTTTCCCGTGGGAATGAAACACTTTCCCGTAATAAAAAGTATCATAATTGTTGACGCAGGTAATAAGCTATCACCACACCAAATTTCATCAAAATCCGTTCAATAGTTTTTGCGTAATGTGTGTACATGCTAAAAATAATTTTTGTTTTTTCCCGTGGAAATGAGGTACTTTTCCGGAGTAAAGAGTATCTTGGATGTTGACCCAGGTAATAACTTATCACCATACTAAATTTCATCAAAATCTGTCCAATACTTTTTGCGTGATGCATGAACAGACAGACAAAAATTTTAAAAATCGCTGTTTTGATATCTACATCGATAACTATTTACACTATCTACAATATTAGTATAATTTTCAAAAAATATTTCGTGTACAGAAATGATCTTATAGTTTTATTATATGTATAAATTTTTATAAATAGCTATAGAAAGTATAGTTCGCTCCAGATTGGACAAATAGTTTCAAGAAAATATATACATATTAACTCAAAACGCTCAAAACTCTCATAATTTCCTAGGAATTTGTTTTTCTAAACAAGATAAAGCATTAATTTACACATTATAACATTTCATTTCATTTTTATAATATTATAAAAATTGTGATAAATGTATCTGTAAAAAAGAACTTAATGATGCAATAATTTATATTCTTATACAATGTACTGATTAAATGCGTAAAAGAAAACAATAAGTAACTTTATCGCAAATTAATGTTAAAATTTCCTACATTTTCTCAAAAATAAAATAAAAGTCGCATAGAAAAGATCGCATAAAAACAGTTTTTACTGCGTAGTGTCATAAACTTGACAGAAAAAAGAAATTTAAAGGGAAATTGAATCCAGTGTTTCCTAAACTTTTTGCATCGCGTAAAACTTTTTAAGTTCTCAAATTTGTATGGAATACTAGGTGTCTAGGTACCTACTTGAAATATACCTAGTTTGTAAAAAAAAAAACCGACTTAAACACATAAAACCATACCATGTTATTCTCTCCCCACTTCCAATAAATTTTTTCACGAACGTCATTCTTAAAAACATTTTTTCGGACTGCAGGCGGAATACCATAGTATTCCGCAGAACATAGTTCTAGAACCACTAGTCTAACCTCAAAGAGGAAATTGTTTTCATAAGGCCAAAGAGATATTGATTTTTCAAAATTGTCTTTGATTGTATATTTCAGTTTTTTAGTTAATCTATACCCTTCTTAATGTTTATCAGCGCTTCCGCCATCATAACTTACAATTAATTTAAAAATTTCATAGTGTAACTTTTTAATTTTTTATTACTCATGCGGGAGAAGTACTAACTTGGCGCACACATTTCTGTACGCAAAATAGCTGTTTGCCCACTGTACTCTTCCCGCATACTTTTTTGCGTGCGGAAAGTAACTTTCCACACGCAAATTGACAATAAAACACGCAAAGTCGCCTCTTAATTTTTCATTTAATAAATATTTCATAATTATTTCTATAGAAACCACCAACAAAGTAATTTAAACGATAATTAATTTAGAAAAAAAGACGAACACTTAAAAACATTATTTTAAAAAGTAATAAAAATGCCAAAAATAGTGATAATAATAGAAAAAAGTATGTGAAATTCGTAATAAAAAATAGTATGTCAACTCGTGCGGGATTGTCGATTGCCCCACTCAAGCGAATGAGCGCACTCACTACGTTTGTGCGCTCAACTTCGCTTTTGTGGGCAATCGACAATTTCCCGCACTTATTGCACAATATACTATTTTTGAATTTCTATGAAATAATTTTTTGGAACGCAACCATTTACAATTCACGCCAAAGTACTATCACATGACAAATTAGTGTTACAGATATTGTAAACTGACAAAAATTAATATGTGGAAAATTAACATAAACAAAATTATAATATACATTGCATCGCCTACGAACAGATTGAACTACTTGAACGGGTTTATCGCACATATTTTAATCGGACCAAAAAAAAAGTTTTTTGATCAGATAACAACTACATATTATATATATATATTAACCAAAATTTTTTCAACGGAAGATAATACAGAAGCTAAAATGTGAAAGAAATGCTAAAAGTACCTAAAGGCCTACTTGTTGAAAAAATTAAACAGTTACCAAAATTTTAATTGAAATATTTCCGTACAAGTCCGGTTACAAAAATTGGTGAAATTTTTGTACTAGTGTAAGTAAGCTTACAACTAAATATAAGAATAATAATATGTTATTCAACGAGATGGTAATGATAGCTATTACTCACGAAAATGAAATTGCCACATGAGCCGAGTTTACGAGACGAGTGTCATAATGCATCTGAGTGAGTAATATCCATTGGAAGCGAGTAGAATACTATACTTTTTCTACGACATTTTTCCTTTTTGATTTAAATAAAATTGAATATAAATTTTAAATTAAAAGAATAAAATTTTTAATCTGTCTCTAATTTCATTAAATGTTTGTTTGTATATGTATCTATGGAAACGATCAAAATAAAATTCATATTGTTTTGTTTATTTACACGTTACTATGCAACATATATGAAATTAAAACTTGATACGTATATTATGCACAAAACAATCGCAAGCCCATTAAATAATAGGTAATACGGTGATTTCATTGGTCGAAAGGTATTGAATAATGATCATTCCTCTACACCTTTGAATAATGTCTAACCTTCTCAACAATTATGTAACGGATATGTAATGAGTGTGTTCTTCAACAGGAGTAGAAAAACAGTTAATATTTTTTTTTTAAATATTTACAAATATTACATAATATTTTTAGTAAATAATAATTTTAACTAACTAAAACATATTTTTTTGAATAATATAATACTTTTATTATTATTTTAAATGTTCTGCTTTAAGTATTGAATTTCATGATATTGTAAAAAGTATTATAGGCGCCTGGCCTACTTTGATAGTCAAAGTGTAAATCTTTATTTTACTACTCATATTATCTTTAAAATAATACAGAGAACCACCCATGATGCACAGGAAAATATAAGTATACGCTGTACAATTCAGTGATTTTTGTACGTCACAACAGAAAAATACGTTTTTAGCTCATAATTTTACTAAAACCTGCTATGAACAAAAATGATGAAAACCAGTTGAAACCAACAATTGGGCAGATTTCAGAATAAAAGAAATTTTGTTAAATTTTCATGTTGATCAGGAAGTGTGTTGAGAAAAATGCATTATATTATGGCAAAGTACACGTACTTTTTTGGAAAGTTTTTGTTATATTCCAATAAAAAATGATGCTAAAAATCTGAAATTTTGCATAATAAACATTTAAATCTGATATTAATACTATGATTAAGAGAAGGGCTGTTGAAAAACCAATTAATTCTTGTAATAATGAATTATTAATCTAAAATCTGGCAACATTTAGCAACATTGCATTAAATGGAGCATGGCAAAATAAAATGATCATAATAATTATATAACTTAGAAAATCACAGCTCAGGATAAAATCATTCCAAAAATTGCGGATTTTTTGGACTAATTACATATTTGTATCACTTTTTCCATGAAAATTCAGTACAGCCGACTCTTGTTAATTCGAAACTCGAGGGACTCTTAAAATATTACGAATTATTGAGTGTTTGAAGTCAAACATTCGAAAAATATCAAATGGTTAATGAAATATAAAGAGATTTAAAAAAATATAAAGTTATCTAGTGATAACTTTGAATTATAGAGAGGTTCGAATTATCGCAGGTTTGAATTAACGAGAGTCGACTGTAAATGTATCTATTTGGACATTTTGGATTCAAAAAATTTTTTTAAGATGATAAAGAAATCGATCTGAACAAATTGTTACCTATAAATATGTATGAGACTGCATGGTATTGTGTCTTACAGTAAAACAGAAACAATTTCAAGTCTATTATTAATGTTTTAGAAAATTTACAATTCACTGTATGTTCTCTAACTTAATATTTTGTATACATGTATTGTTCCTTTAAGGCGAATCGATAACAAGAAATTTTCCAAGTTTTGAATTTGAAATTTTAGTATATTATAGAGAAAGATATGATGCATTCACTGACACCATTTGAATAATTTCTGGCGTCTAGTTTAGAAGAAATAAATTTTAAAAGTTAGAATTTTTAACGTACAAGTAAATGCAAAAGTATGTACAGAGGTGGATCAGAGGTATAAGTATATTTAAGTAAGTTGTGTCATTAAAAACCAACTTTAAAATTTAAAAAACTGAAAATAATTTTCTTTTATGTTTTCAAATCATTAAAAAACTATTTTGTTTAATATTGGACGTTTAATTATTGTAATAGGTAAATAGAAAAAAGACTACAAAAATGTCATTTTATACTAATACACCCATAGTATATTTGTGTATGTATTAGTTATTATGTGTGCGTACTTGTCAACTACCAGAGTCAAATTCATTACTTTTAAAATTATTAAAATTAGAAGATTGAATTATAATCAAATATTAAGGAGGGAGTTCACGCCAGAAACGACTAATAAACTAATTTTTTTCGAATTTCGTTTTTTGTTTTTATTTTGTTCTGTGGTTCTTTACAAACACGGTGATATATAAAACATGGCCAAAAAATTTTTTTTTCAAGTAGTAAAATATTTATTTGTGAGCCGCTGCACAGCCAAGTTGCTACTCCTTTGCAGACAACGCTCGTCCACCTCGCGATTTTATCAGTAATATTTAGTTTTGGTGTGTATATGAGTGTTATAGTATGCACTGAAATAATGTTCTTTTATTTGTATGCCTTTGTAAACGTTTTAATAAACAGTGAGTAAACCGCTTCTTTTTGTTTTTTACCGTTTCCCGAAAGTTGTGTTTTTTCCAACAAGGAAAATCATATCTCAAGTTCTAGAAAAGGTAGAGACTTAATTTTTTTTTATTTTGTTCATAAACATATTGCGCATAAAGTGGAGTATGCTTTTTCCATTTGAACAATTGTAACTATTTTTAAATATTTGTTTTCTAATAAAAAATTGGGTTTTATAATTTTTAGAAGTTTGGGATTACAGTTTTATAGTTAATTTTTAAAATTTCCTGAAACCCATACTCAGCTTTATGGACAGATCCTTTAGGAAGAAAATAATGAAAAAATATTTAAAAAATATTCATTACTTTTTGAGATATGGCGTTCCTTGTAAACGCTTAAAAATTTGTGATAAAGGGCCCCCTCCCCCCACAGGGAAGAGTAATGAATGTTTCAAAAACAAAATTTTCTATTTGAAACCCTCCCTAATTTGAAAAAAAATTTCAACAAGCAAAATAATCATAAATAAAAAAGTTGCTTTTTTATTTGAACTCCCTCCTTAATACTGTTACGTTTATTACAAAATTTAACTTATCTTTCTACACATAAATTATAGTAATCGATTCACCTTAAGAGGGCACACATGTTAAGATAACCTCAATTTATATCCATATTCTTCTCTGGTTTCAGAAATCATTTTTAGAGTGGTGAAATTTTTTTTGTGAGATATAGTACTTATGTTATCTACATATGTAAACTGATCCCTTTAAAAACTATGTAAAACGTTTATCGGCGTTAAATGTCTTAATTTACTCAACGGACTCCAGCTTTAAGTTCAGGAAGATATAAAAATTCTTATACCCTTCCATTTAAAAAAAAAAAATTGCTTTAGAATCTTGTACAGTAATTATATTAAATACAAATAATTAATTTTCAATTAATAAAATGGTATAGTTTTATGGAATATTTTTTATTAGCAATATAAACATATTTACAATTTTATTTTCCATTCTTCCTTCAAAATATAAACAAATTCATTGTTTTGATGTAATAATAAACATTTGCTATTTAAGTCTTAATTTTCGAATTTTAATGTCCCAGTTCGAATAAAACACATTTAAACATAAAAATTTTTAATGGATAACACTAAAATTTGTACTATAATGAACAACTTACACTGACTGGAAATTATCCATTATGATTCAACAGCAAAAAAAAAATCTGGGAAACAAGATTTTGAATCTGTGCAGTAAAATAAAATGCTTCTCTTTGAATATTTGAAATTTTATTGAGTTTATATGACTTTTTGAAACTATAAGATTTTATAGGGATGTCCTGTTTATTGTTTGCTGGTAATCTTAGAGAATAAAATTATAGAGTACACCGTAATCGTATTTAAACAGTGTCGTCGTTACGTAAGGGACACGTTGAGCATTTTTTTTTGTCGGAAACCAATATCTACTTGATTTTTGTTGAATATATAGTATATTGTGCAATAAGTGCGGGAAATTGTCGATTGCCCACGAAAGCGAAGTTGAGCGCACGAACGTAGTGAGTGCGCTCATTCGCTTGAGTGGGCAATCGACAATCCCGCACGAGTTGCACATACTACTTTTTACTACGAATTTGATATACTTTTTTCTATTATTATTACTATTTTTGACATTTTTATTACTTTTTAAAATAATATTTTTAAGTGTTCGTTTTTTTTTCTGAATTAATAATTGTTTAAATTACTTTGTTGGTGGTTTCTATAGAAATAATTATGAAATATTTATTAAATGAAAAACTAAGAGGCGGCTTTGCGTGTTTTATTGTTAATTTGCGTGTGGAAAGTTACTTTGCGCACGCAAAAAAGTATGTGGGAAGAGTACAGTGGGCAAACAGCTATTTTGCGTACAGAAATGTGTGCGCCAAGTTAGTTCTTCTCCCGGATGAGTAATAAAAAATTATTATCTACTTGAGTGTTTGGATATAGGTCAAAAATTGACAGTTTATCTATTATATGGGCACTTTAGAAATGAGCATGCTAGTATACTTACTTTCATAAATATCAGCCTTTGCCCTGTGTATCATTTGTGTTTATCAGCATTTACCCAAGACTTTTATGTATACAGCAGAGGCTTCCAAACTTTTTAGACTTGCGACGCCCTTAAGGTACAAATTATTTTCGGCGGCGCTCTTTTTGAAAACCGGACATTTCAAAAATTTCTCCACAAAATATAGGTGACAAGCTAAATAAAAAAAAAAAGAAAAAAAAAACTACTTCTACCCAGTAGTAGTAATTTTCTCATATTTCTCTATTTTACCCGAAAAAACTGACGAACAAAAAAAAGCTTCACAGCCACTTTTTTCTTTTTACTTTCACCGAACCTGAAACTGTTAACATTATTCCCCTTTCTTTGACAAGGCAGACATGGCGCTTCGCGACGCACAATTTGCGAACCCCTGGTATAGAGTATATTTACATTGTGTCATTATTGAGATTTATTATTTTTGAGAGAGAATTTTCCCACTAAAATAGAATTTTCTCCCGAGATAAAAAGTAGCCTGTATCCTTCTCTGTCCACCAAGCTATCTCGGTACGAAGTTTTAAATCTATTGGTTAAGTTGTTAAGGTGAAAGCAAGATAAACAAACAAACAAACAATCTCACTTTCACATTTATAATATTAGTTAGAATTGTCAGTAAACAAAAAATCATTTACTGTTGATACCATCTCTTTTTCTCCTTTGATACTCGAAATTGTTCACAATAATTTTGTAGTAAAACAAAGGTGTGAAAACAAGACAAACAGACTCACTTTCACATTTATCATATTAGTTAGGATGGTCAGTAAACAAAAATCGTTTACTGTTATGTCGTCTCTTTTTCTCCATTGATACTCGAAATTGTTCGTAATAATTCTCTAATAAAACAAGATAATCTACATTAAAATCGAGAAAACAGACAATCATTAAAAAAATTTTATGGAAAACTGGACAATAAAACTTTAAATCATTATAATGAAAATGATCAAGATTTGGAACAAAAATGTTTAGTAATTTTGTTGAATAATTGATTCTAAATTTGATTTTGTGACAAAAAAAATATCATGGCTTAGATGAGGTCTTAAAGAGTTACAATAAAATTTTAAATAAATGGAACAAAATTTGCTGTTGTGTTAAAAATAGCTTCTATATAATTGGAAACAAAAAAAAAAAAAAGAAAATGGAAAAGGAGAATATGAATGCGTTGTCGAAAACTATTGACAAAATGTTTAATTTTTGTAGAACACATAAAACATCAAAGAAATATTATTATGTTGTAATTTACATGCAAGTGATGTTGAAGTATTCCTTCTGTTGTCAATCACGTGTTTTGAAATCACGTATTCACTTGTTTACTTTTACCAAAAAAAGTATCTTTCTGTGTTACTATTACGTCAATACACGTGCAATAGGACTAATAATAGAGATTCGAGATCAGATCCTACAGTGTATAAATACATACTTTTTTAGAGATACGAAGAAAAAGTCTGGGAAAACTGTAGGTCTCTGTAGGTCTCAGTTAATGTACAGATAAAATATTTCTTTTAAAAGCTTTTATTTAACTTGATATGTTAGTATGTTGGTTTAGATCAAATTTTGGAATCAAAATTTAGACAGGTTCTAATTGAGCTAGAGGTTTCAAATTTTACATACGTGTCTAACCTTGATGACAATGCAATATTGTATAATTAGTTTTGTCCTACATTGCCCCCCCCCCCAAAAAAAATTGTTGATTTTTAGTCCTGTGCAACTTTTTGACATTTAGAATTGTCAAATATTGTCCGATGATTTTACATTGCAATTTTTTGTTTCCATAGTTATGCTTGATTAAGATAAATTAACCGATTAAAATATAGGTAAAAAATTACTTCTTTAATTTTTTTTTTTAAATTAATTGTAATCAGACTAAAATTCGTCAAGTGCGTGGTTTTGACACGCACTAAGTAATGTCACCTCAGTCAAAGTGTTAATTTATGATTTTTTGGCTCGTTTTTTAAGTACAATGAGAATACAGCCCTCTTGCGTTTATTCAATATATGCATGTACAACTCTATAATTATTATATTATATGGTTCTCCACTATAATCATACAACGAGATTAATATGTCATCCTTCGGTGACATAAAAAAGTAGAAAATAAATTAAAGTAAAAAAAAAAATGTTTTTTAAGAAAAAGCTTTTATTTAAAAATGGGCTAAAAAAATAAAATAACTTTTGAGTGAAGTTTGAAGCAATATGCAACATAATTTATAAAAGCTTGAGGCGTTTAATTAAGTTGTAACTACTGAAATGTAAAATAGCTCTTTTATCCACAACATAAATATAATAATTAATGATAACGTCTCAAGCTTTTATAAATTATGTTGCATATTGCTTCAAATTTCACTCAAAGGTTATTTTATTTTTTTAGCCCATTTTTAAATAAAAGCTTTTTCTTAAAAAAAAATTTTTTTATACTTTAATTTTTAAATTAATTTCTTGAAGCACTTTCGCTTATTGGAATGTGGGATAACTAAATTTTCATCAGTTAAAATAAAGAAAAATTTTGAGTGAGGAAACGGTCTTCGGTAAACGAATTTCTCACTGAATTTTTGGTGTTTATTCGCTGGCCCAGGGCTAGATCTAGGGGGGAAGGTGGTGCACGTGCCCCCTGCAGGTATTAGGGGGCGCCAAAATGTTGAATTTTAGGTGTTTTTTCTTCTTTTTGTTTTTTGTTCGGCTTTTTGCAGCGATTTTTGAATTTTAAAATTTGAATTTCCCTCGGGGTGGGCGTCAAGAAGAAAGTTTGCCCCCTTCCCTCATAATAATTGTAGGTCTGACCCTGCGCTGGCCCATATTCAAGACTTAAAAAAAAATATCTTTCTTTAAGAAAGATATAAGAAATCAAATTATGATGTAACGTAAAAGCCCCTATACCGGAACGCGATAATATGTCCGAACAGATTTGACATTTATATATTAATCATTAATGAAGTTATTTCTGAAAGAAACATCTGATAACAAAAATTATTATTAATAGAATGATTATTTTTCAATTTTAATTCACCTCGCATTTAATGTTTCCTTACTTAATTAAAGAAATACATATATGTATACATACATTAAACAATTTTTGTTGAATACAGTATTTTGATCCATTATTTACGTCTGATACTTAAACCATTCTATGTTTCCTACTTTGACGTCTAGATGTCACTTTATGTGTCATATTACTCCTATTACACGTTTGTTTCTCTGTTTGGATATAGATGTCGACATTTTGTAAAAGAAAAACAGTAATAAATAAAAATTTTTGGGTTGTATTTTTTTAAAAACATATTCATTGGATTAAAGAAACTTTTTTTCATGCTTATTAAGAAAAAAAATGAGAGTTTAATTTATTTGTTAATTTTTATAAGCCAGTTTAATTACACCCCTAAAAATAGTGTTCCGGTATAGGGGCTTTTACGTTAATTAAAAAAAAAAGTTTTATAATTTACTCCGGAAACTTTTAAAAGCCCTAGCGAATGGTATTTGGCGTTTTTCTTATGTGGCACAAAACGAATAGTTTTAAGAAAGCAATTCCCCGCAGAAAAGCATAAACAGAAAAATTTGGATGAATTTTTAATTTAAATAAAATTTGATTATTTGCCAATAAAACAATTTTATGTACAATTACGTAAAATTTATACAAAAAAATTTTTTTACACTGATTTTACTAGACCTCGTATATTTATAACGGGACTGGTGGTGTCATGTTTAAATTCGCTTTAAACATTTTTAATATCAAAACAGAAGCTGTAAGCAAAGGAAACAGTATTTTAACAATTTGTGAAAATATCTGTGTAAATTTTATTTTCAATTTTGGGTTTTCACCTTTAATCCCTGGAATCATTTTTAATTAAACTTTTTTGATGATTTCAGTTACATCTTTTATTCAAAAAAATGTTTTATTATTTAATCATGAAAATCCTGACTCTACTTAGATACTACTAAATACTTTACATTTCCAGTACCAAGGGATTCCTTTCTATTATTAAATTATAAAAATATCGGATTTATTGAATTTAAATATCGATATATTTATGTATTTGAATGTTTCAGTGCGTTCATTTTATTATAAGTTATAATAACATTATAAGCTATTTGGAATTATGCCCGCTACATAATTTTTCTTTTATTTAAAAATAAAAGTCTTATAATATGTACTTGTTATTAGTCGAATTTTCTCCGAAAAATTAGACTTATACAGTCTATACGATAAGAGCTGCGAGAGGCGAGAGTAGGGGCGCTATCCGTTTTCGGACCCGTAGAACACGAATATGTAGAAAAAAAAAATGTCTGATATATATATATATATATTTTCCCGCCACCTTTTAATTTGTGTAGGGCCCCCCTATGGAAGTTAAGAGATGAAATTTGGTAAATGGGGCTCATTTTCGAGGCACCTCATACTATCAAAGTGGGGTCAAATTTTGGGCAAATTTTTTTTCTGACCCGACCTTTAAGGGGGTGGTGGGGGGCGGAAAAGCAATAAAACTTTTCCAAACCGGTTTTAAATAATGTTTCGGTCAATTATCTACAACATATCCAAAATTCAGCTTCCTAGGATGATATGGTGGGAGTAGAGGGGGGAAAAACGATTTTCGCTGGATCTAACAGGCCCCCAGCCCCCCAGAATTAACGTAGAGGGTTGAAATTTGGTGTGTTGATAAAGTTCGTACCTAGGTTGTGCTTTTTGGAGGTTTTAATATTTTACCTCCACCCACCTCATTTTTAAGCTACAATTTCATGCATTTTCGACGTTTTCGAAGTTTGTACCACTCGCACAGGTCACCCGAATAAACCTAGAGGGCTGAAATTTTGTATTCGGATTGAGTTAGTATCAAGGGGGTGCCTTTTGGGGGTCTCGACTTTTAACCCCTACCCCCACCATTTTTATACTCAAAAGAACATGATTTTTCTTGTTTTTTAACAGTTTCGTTCGGGTCAAAATCTCCCCAAATAAACCTAGAGGGCTGAAATTTGGTGTACAGGTTAAGCTAATAGCCAGACACTGTTTTTTGGAGGTTTCAACTTTTAACCCTTACCCCCACGATTTTTACGCCAATATTTCCTTAATTTTTTTGCTTGTTTTCTAACACGTCTAGAGACTCCATAAGGAAACCTAGAGGGCTGAAATTTTGTACGTGTATTCAGTTAGTATCCAGCTAGTACCTTGTAGGGAGTCCGCATCACTTTTTCCCCCACTTCTCCCATTTTTACATCGGAATTGAATGCTATTGTTAAATGTGTTTTAAAAGCATTATGTTTATTCTAAATACAAGTAGGCGAATAGTAATTTTAAAAAATTTAAAAAAAAAGTGAACTTACTTTTATGACAAATGAAATACATACATATTAAGTAATTTAAAAATGTTATTAAAGTCACTGTTTATGTATAAATTAGGAATTTTGGATTTTTAGTATTTATAAAATAGAAATTTTGGATTTTTTTGGAAAGAAAAAATATCTTTATAAAGGCCTTCCAGTTTACTATTTAAGGTCCTTTTTTAATTTTTAAAACTAAAACATAAAGGCAATTAGCGGATAAACATGGGCAGGAATGTCCTCGTACGAATTGTGTTGGCTTTTTTTCTGCTACCTGTTTTCGGCACAAAATTGAAATTTACTGAGATACAGCCCTTAAATACTTAAAACCTTTTTTTAAAGCCTCGATCAGCCGAACACTCATCACCAGTTTTGAAACCAACAAAATGACAATACGGTTGTAGACTTTCAATCACATTTCGCTCGTAGACATTCAATACCGAAGATGAAGGGGAAAATTCGACTACCGTGATGGGGCCCCGCTGCTCACGGCGTTTTTCTTTTTTTGATCGGTTTGTTTAAACATATTACATGTCAATAGACAAAAATACATTGTCGTTTTGCGAAAATCTTAATTATTAAAGCCTAAAGACCAACAAGAACGTATTACTGATATTCCTACACCGAATTTCAACATTTTGATTCCATGGTCACTTACAATTTGATTTAAAATTGAAATTAAAATCTTTTGAATTTTCGTATTTAATGAGTAAATTCACTAAAATTTAGTCAAATTAAATCGAATACGATTTGAAATTTTAAACAAAGGAAATCAACCAACAAAAAATGCATATAAATTTTTTTATAGAAGATAAAGTAGGTGGTCACTTACATTACTCAAAAAGGAACATAATTTTTCATCTTGTACACAATGAGAATTTTCTGTTCTGTTTTGATAACAAATAGCTTCATTTAAGTAAATTTAAACAAATAATGTTTCAATAAATTATTTTAATAATAAATTTCATAAAATATTATATATTTTTGATAAAAATGTAACTTTTAATCGGTCACTTACATTACACCTCTTTGGTCACTTATATTACAGTCACTTTAAAACAAGTTTTATTAAAAAGTAAGTAGTTTATTAGTTTGATTTTTTGAAAAATATGATAGATAACAAAGATAAAAGTTTATTTTTAGTAATTAAAAAAACGTCTGTCGGTTTTGATAGCCTCCATTACTCGAATTCCTAGCTTGACAAGAAATCAAAATAATACTCAAAACGAGTATAGTGATTATTTCAGCATAAAGAAAAAGGTAAATTTCGCTGTATTTTAATATTCATTTGAAAAAAATCATAAGTTACAATATTTTTTTTATTAAGTAATAAATTTTTAAGCTAAATTTACAAAATAAAAACAATTAAAGGTAAAATACCCCTGTCGCAGCATCTGTATAACATAGCGAATTTCCGATCATAAAAGTTACTTTTTCTCGAAAACCCGCTTACCTAGAATAATGGTTCAAAATGTATCTTCTGTGATTTTCTTGGTTCTTTACCACAATGTAAAAAAAATTGGAAAAACTTTTAAATTTTAGCAAATTTTTTGCAACAAACTCATTTTTTTGAAGTTTTTGGAATCGGACGTGTCTGACTGGAGAACTCATACAAAATTTTTGGACTTCCAACGTTTTATGGTTTTATTATATTTGCATCCCAAACTAGTATCTATCCTATAAATATAACAAGTTTCTTCCCAAAATGAATTTCTGGGAAATATAGGCACTTAAATTTTCGAAATTTCTAAATTAATTTAAAATAGAGTTAGTCTCCAGAAATTTTGTATTATGGTAAATTTAATTTAATAAATGACAAGTATATAAGTATAGTAATTATAAAGCATTCGCATAGAACAATAGTTTGAAGTATACATGCACATAAGCAAAATAATTTTTGTATTTTCCTGAAGGAAGGAAATATTTTCCCGTAATAAAAAGTATCCTAAATGTTGACGCAGGTAATAAGTTATCACTACACCAGATTTCATAAAAATCCGTTCAATAGTTTTCGCGTAATATGTGCACATGCTCAAAAAGTTTTTTTATTTTCCCGTGGGAATGAGCCACTTTCCCGAAATAAAAAGTATCTGAGATGCTGACTCAGGTAATAAGTTATCACCACACCAAATTGCATCAAAATCCGTTCAATAGTTTTTGCGTACTGTATGCACATGCTCAACATGGTTTTTCCATTTTCCCGTGGGAATGAGACATTTTCTCAAAGTAGAAAGTATCTTAGATGTTGATCCGGGTAATAAGTTGTCAGCACACCAAATTTCATTAAAATCCATCCAGTAGTTCTTGTGTGATGCGTGAACAGACAAACAGACAGACAGACAGACCAAAATTTTAAAAATCGCTGTTTTGATATCTACATCGATAACTATTTACAGTATCTGCACAATTTTTAAAAAATATTCCCTATGCAGAAACGGTCTCGTTACATTTGTATTATATGTATAGATTACCTATTAATTGCTCTTTATTTAAAATATTAATTTTTTTTCAAAATAAATCGCCCCCTGTTCTAGGAAATATATATTTTTTAAATTTTTATAAAATTTCTTATGAAAGTGAGCTTTTTAGACAATTTTATTTTCAAGAAAAATGTATTAAAACATGAACATTTAAATGTTGGCAATTTCTGTATTGTGGCGCTATCAGTGTCCGCGTTAGTTAACTACTTTATTTAAAAGTTCGAATAAAATTTCAGTCATTTTAATTTTTAATTGTTCAGGAACTTCAGTATCATAAAAGCAAGCAAAATAATATTACAATTTATTTATGTAGATACATATATGATGGAAAGTTAAGAAAAGAAAATGTTTTTTTGGAAGTTCGTGTTTAAGGTAAAATCGAAAAAACTTGGAAAATTTAATTAGTAGTTAATTTTTTTAAAATATTTTTAGGTTTGGTTGTAAATAAATCTACTGTTGATCTTTTAATATGATACTGAACTATTCATTATTTAAAATGAAAAATTGTGTACTTATTAGATGATGAAAATAAAAAATTAATAGTTTGAAAAACCGAAACAAATCGACGTCTTGAAAAAGTCTGTCGGGACACCGGAGCAACGGAGCTAGAACCGTGACAAATCCGGGAAAACCAAGACTATGGACACTCTACACGGATTGTGAATGTTATAAACTTTAAGTTTTGATTTTTAAGCGTATTTTGAGTAAAATTGAAAATTAACAACGTGTGAAATTTGACATTTTAGTTAAAGTGCATATAAAATATAATACCTACATGTTTTTATAAAAATACAAATATAAATAAATGTTTTCTGTTTTTTTTTATTTTAATTGTTATTAATTATTTGGCTTTTTTAATAATTTAGAATTTTTCTGTCAAATGAATAAATTCTGAAAATATGAATTTATGACATAATTTCAGTAAAAGTGAAAATGAAATTTTTCACCCACACTTTTGTAGTGCCAATGTACATCACTGGATCCCAATTTTCAAATGGATAGATAATTTCAGTAGCGTAGAAACATACTTATAAAAAAGATGTTTATATACGTGTTCTTCTGAAAATCGTAAATAACTAACTTTCTCTCGATGAAGTTGGATTGACAAAAATTTACATTAGGGATGTTATGGATATTCGTAACCGTAACTAAAACTACCGATATCCGAAATAATTAAATATCCGAAACCGAAAGCGTATACGAAAATGAAAGTTTATAAGTCTAGCAAGTACTTAACACATTAATATTTTTTGTATATATCAATATCTAAAAATATTTCAGTCCCTTCTTGCCAGAACTTAAACACTTTTTTAAATATTTTTATTGTTAAAATCGAAACGTTATTTTGAAGCCGGTTAAAATTACTATATTTTACATTAAAATGTCGATACAATCACCTGCTAGTTAATTATCGCTAGATTTGATGCTAGAAAATTGAGAAAAAACAGGTCATATAGATTTTTTTTATTTAGATTTTATTTGTAATGATTGAATTACAAAATTCAAAAGGATGTTAAAAAATGTGTGTATTCGCTATGAGCTTTTGCCTGTAGTAAATCCAGCTGCTCAAAATCGGTTCCAATATATTAGTTGGTCAGGACGGCATTTGTACATAATTTTAATATTTTCTTTAAGAAATAGTATTTTTTTTTTTAAATACTTGTTTGATTTTTTCAAGGCGAGTACTTGTTACGATGTGTGTTTATCAAATTCTACAAAATAATTTAAAAAAAACAAAAAAAAAAACATTGTAACCCTACTATTTTGAAATTTTCAAAAAAATATAAAAATTACCTCATATATGCTTTTTCTGAGTTAATTATTGAAAAATATTCTATTTTCCGAGATTTTTAAGGTAAAATATTTAATATTTTCAAAAATGTATGATACAACTTGTCAAAATTTAAAATTATTTGTTTTTTGTCAAAAAAAAAAAAAAAAAAAAAACTGAATGTGCAAATTTATTTACCACTAAATTGATGGGTTTATACATATAATTATAACGTAGTATTGTCATTTGGATAGAAAATTACGTAAAAATATTATTGTTTGAATATGATTTAACGTAATTTTTATGCGATTGAAGCAAACTCTTATTAATTTTAGGAAGGTGTAAACATCATCTAAATTCTGATCATATCACATAAAAAACTGCGCCGTGATTTTTTATCTAAAAAAAAATGGAATAGAGATACATTATAAAAACATTTAACTGACAAAGAAAAAGAATATAGCCGAATCGTTAAATTGGATTAAAAAAATCATGACATGCTACTTATAAAGCGGTTTTTTTCGAATTTAGCTCGCAAAAAATGAGACAGAAAAAAAAAGAATGCGAGTGCGAGTGAAATGGAGAACGACATATTTCCTAGTTTTTCTCGAAAAGCAATTAATTTAGAGCAACGGTATAAAAACATTTTTTACGCATATTACCTTTTTCTTCCGATTGGTGTAAAAAGAATTTTGAATAATTGCTTAATTCTGGCAAAAAACTCATTTTGTTGACAAAAAACGCCCGGAAAACCTACTTCTGGGCATCCGACGTGTCTGACTAACGAACTTAGGCGAGCCAAACCAGATTCCAATACACACACCAAATTTCATGTGCACTAAACGTTTCGTTCGAAAGTTATCGTGGCGACACACACACACACACACACATATATATATATGTATATATATATAAATTTTAGTGAATATCATTTTCGTATTCTAGGGACCTCAAAACATATTTCTAATATGGTTCCGGGCTTAGGTCGCACCATGACACCTGCTGTAAAAGCTGAATTTCCAGTTTTGGAAATTCGCTAAAAATAAAAAAAAACGTTGTATATCAGTGATTTAGTCTTTTGAGTATCAAGTAGGCATGATTTTGATTAATTATTTTCATTTTTTAATTTTTACTGAAATTCCATCATTTCCATCATGGAATTGCCCAATAAATGAAAATTGAATCTCACACTAATAAAATTCAACTAAAATTTATTTGAAATCATTTGAATACAATTTTATTTAAGAAAATGAATATTTGCCTCTGTGACGTCACCAAGTCTATTCAAATAAATTTAAGACTTTAAAAATCATAATTTAAGTCACAAAAGATGATGTTAAGGCTGTAACATTGACCGAAGGTTGGGTTCTAGAAAGGAAATGAGATTTCCACACGGGAGAATAGTAATTTAGATGGTAAAAATGGTTCGCTAGGGACTCATATAAAGTCTACCAGCTAATTTTGTAGAAAATGATACCATGTAAACTTACAAAGTTATATAAATTTGTGTGTGGTCAAAGAAGCCGATAGGGTGATAGAGTGCATCATCTTTTTGAAATCAATTCATTTGTTTATTTTTTTAATGGTGGTCAAAAGTATGTACAGATGTAAAATGTTTAATTTTTATGGGAAATAGAGAGATAATATACTGTAATCTTATTAATTGAAATGAGATAGATTGAATTTTAAATTTTTATTACATAATTTGTAAATCCTTCCTTTTATGTGCAAGTACTAAAATTTAAATTATGAACGATGTTTTATGGTATAGATAGTCGTATAGACGTATAGATTAGAAAAATAATAATAAAATACTCAAAAGATTCTTGATCATGATGCCTCAAGAATCTGTCTTCTTTAAAAAATGAATTTGATGGCACCTTCAACTTTAATAAGCAACAAAACTTACAATTAAACTGCAAAAAACACATGCAAAATTTTGTGTATCTTACTTCGACCAATCCTCAAATAAAATTTTTTTTAAACACATTTTCCTTTTTTTAAAAGGTAAGAAATGGATAAAGGTACTTCTAAGGAAGTGGTCTAAAGCCTGAGGCGGTTCCTTATTAACTGCTAAAGAAATTGGACAATTTATTAGCAATTCACAATTACCCCATGATTTTAAAATTCCCGGGTAATTGTGAACGTCATTCACAAATGCTCCCATCCGGTCAAAAATTTCAGTAGTGTCCTTTTCAGAGTTGAAAATGTTGATGATGGTGTACAATGGCATTATTGTATAAGTTTCCGTTGTACAAACAACACAAAAAAAAAAATAGATTGTTGTTTTTTGTTCATGTAAACTGAATGTATTTCCTTGAAAGTCTTATTTTCCTTGTTTTTGTGTGAAAGTCACGTAATTTTATTTTTTATTTGATAAAATGACAAAATATCATCAAAATATTATTTATAGCTTGTAATAAATTTGTTCTTACAATTTTTGTTATTTTTATTTAACCTTGATTTTTTGTATAAATTTGAGGTATGCGTAACTTGGATTAAACAAAGAGAAATTGTGACCGCTAAAGTATGATGAAAAATTTGAAAGTGGGGTAAATATGAAGAATTTGAGTTGGTCCTTACTCTGATGTACCTCACTCCTCTTGTAATCCATTCTAAATAATTTTTCTGGTGGCATTCACATTTACCCCGAAATTCATAAGATTTGGAAAACCGCACCGGGGAAATGAGAATGGCTTATAAAATTTTTGTTTTTCATACGAATTTGCTCAAAATTTGTGTGGTGCATCCTGAATAATGTAGAATTAAACATAAATCAACCATAATGTGATATATAAAATAAAAAATACTTAAAACAACGCTTTTATCTCAATTCATGAAAATCCATTCACAATTACCCCGGTCAACCCTAAATCTTTTTTTGAATTTTGTAAAGTAGTATATCTTTTGTAAAAAGTTCTACTATAGTTAGGTGAAATTTAAATTAATAATTTTACAAAAACTAAAAAGAAAATTTTCGTAAGATTCGAACTAAAAATCTTTGGTTACAATTTATAAAATTATTCAGTTAATAATTTAAATTTACATACTTTGAAACTGACATCTGTTCGTCAAATCGCTATTCAGTTTTATAGAAATCGTCACGTATAGTTCAGTTAACAAAACTTCATTCAACAACTTGAATTGAATTAAATGTTCATTAATTATACACCAGATGGTGAGATTTACAGTGATCGTTAAACGAATATTAATGTTTCATTTAAATCTAACCAGATGGCACACTATGTCTAATAAAGCAAACAAGGAATAAAGGAAAAATTCAAATAATGAACATCTGTGGTTCTAAAAAAGTTTGTCTACTGAAGAAAAGATTCAAAACAGATCTTTCTTCAAATCATAAGAGGTTGCTTTCTCATGGATAACCAAAATTATTTTTTTAAATTTATTTTTCTCTCAGGGCAAAGCCCTGTTAATTATCAGGATTCTATTTGCTTTAGCTTACGCCCTAGCTTTAAATTTTAATTTCATGGCCAATTTTTTTTAAGATCCGACTGCTTACTTCCTTAAATTCCCCGAATGTTCTCAATGAATAGTGACATATTTATTTTAAAATTAAAACTACAAAGAATGACTCATAAGTCCAAAAGAAGGCTGCCTTCTACTTAGAGTTAGGTACGTGTCAGTTATCAAATATCTATCGAATACGAATCTATACATATGGAACATGTAATATTTTTAAACATTTTGTTTTTAAATTTGTGTCATTTCCGGCTATAAGTTGTCAAATCACTCACACAACCGCACACAGATAGGAAACACATACACATACACTGACTTATTTTACGGAACCATAAACCAAAGATACTGATTTTGATTTGACTTGACAAACAGGGAAATATTGTATCAAATATTAATTTTTTGTATTGTACTAAGCGGTTCTTTAATGTAAAATTATCCTACTGAGTTAATATAGGGGATTTTAAGTAGAGTGGGGGGGGAGAATTCCATGTTGTTTTCAGTTCCTGGTAACAGGGATCAGATTTACAGGTTTCAAAATATTCAAAAATGTTTTCGCCTAAAAATGTTGTAAAATTTTTGGTAGGAAAGATGAGGAGGGCCCCATTGGGACACGACTTCTAGTTTCTATATTCGAAATTTTCTGGACTTCTCATCTCTCGAATTTTCATACTGTATAAATTTTCTATGTTAAACACAGTTAATTTTCGATTATCCGTACGACCGTCGCGGATAATCGAAATTTGTAGATAATCTAAATCCTCCAGAAATAGATATACCTAAGTAAATCAATAGTAATTGTTTTTAGAATTTGGCAATACAAAAACGAAATCATTTAAATTCGTCATGTCTACCATCGATTTGGGGGCTTACTTGCACTTGACCACTCAAAAAAAAATTAAACCCAACGAGAGGATAGCCAGGGTTTTAGCCCCGAGGCCCAGGCTTGAAGAGGGGGCTCGTAGCGATTGGTAGGGGTTCGGGAAAAACTGAAAACTTTTTTGCTTGTCACTTATTTTTTTCGAGAGAAAATTTTTAAGAGATGGTTTTTTTTTGCTCGTGACTTATATTTTTGAGGACGTTCTTTAAATCCGGGACCCGCCATTTCTCTCCTTTTATTAAATTTTTTTGCAACAATACTTTTTTATGCCACTCACAAATTAAGCATGGTATCCCAATTTCGAAGCAATAGACGTTTATCGCGTCAAAAAATGGGAACATACAGATTCGGAAGAGTTTTGAACGTCACGTAATGGTCACGTATCCCTAGCTCCTCCTAGCATGATTTTCTTTTATTAACTATATATGCATTTTTTTAATCACCAATTTTGAAGGTAACAATCAAACAATTATGTATTGGCAGCTAGAAAATTTAAATAAATAAATATGTATTTTCAAGTGAATTTTATGAATGGCCCGGCCCGGCCTCTAGACGTATGTACAATCTGTGAACATCGAACCATTCCAAAGAAAATAAACTTGATATGTTTATCTTATAATTCAATTTTAACAATATTTGAATCGTTCTCTCAATAGCTTACCAATTGTTCGTTTAAAATACATAAACGCAAGCTCTATCGTACATATTTGTTAACTTAATACCGGTCATATAGCTTTTTAATTGGTCGTTAGACGATTACATTACATATTGTTGGACATATTTGTGTACACTAGTATATATTTAAAAGTTAAACACAGGTGTACTAATTGTAAATACTGTATAAGATGCACTCGTTCTATACGCTGCATTCCTAAATACATTGTAAGTATACTTATACATATATTAGGTATGTAGATATATTTGTGGACAGAAGTGGACAAGACAACTATTACAGCCAAGCGTGGATACAGGATGTTGGTCATCCTAATTCAAATTATTTCCATAATGTTTGATTAAAAAAATATTGACCAAAAGAGGGAACAATAAAAACTAACGTTTCCCTGTCGAGCCTTTTTTTGTCATGCACCCCGAAGCGACTACTCTATCTGCTTCTGTTGCCTCCGTTTCTAACAAGAATTATAACACTGTGATAGCAAAAATTGAAAGTTCATAATTGCTTACAAGGAAAGGTTTCCAGGTGTCCGCCTCCGATTTCAATGCCACTGAAATATGTTATTCTACGTCGAAATCTAAGAGATCCGTACTTTTTTTTATCGACGGAAAAACGGTTTGAAGGGGTGAAATCGCCCTTCAAAAATTGGGGTAAAAATTTAATTTTTAAAATATCTCGAAAACATTAAGAGATAGAGCAAAAGTTTAAATTGGCGATATTGTTCTTTTTTAAAGAGCTATCTATTGATATGCAATTTGTTCAATTTACATCAACAGGGGTGGTTGGGGGTTAAAATTTGGGGGTTAATTTTGCAAAAAGGGGGTGAAAATTAAACAATATAAAAATTTTGTTTACAGATTTGAAATCTACGTCAAAAAATCTAATTGACCTGTTTTCGCTCAATGTCTTAATATTAAGTCTAGGGGTAGTTAACTAGGGGGTGACTGTGTTGAATAGTCGTACTACTTGGGTAGATCAAGAAGTTCTTCTTGATGGAAAATAGTTTAAGACAATTAGAATAACGTAGAAATGACAATTTCGATTTCAAAATTCAGTTTGAGCAACACTAGAGAGGGGGTGAGTCACCCTCTTAAATTACATACTAGTTTACATACACTCATTTTTAATATTAACACACTGACAGTGGGTAATAATGTCACAATAAGTGGTTCTGAAGTTACACTATCGTATATAAGGTTTTATCGTATGAAAGGATTTTTGGAAAATAATCGCCAGTTGTAATTTGAAAAATGATTTTATTCGATACGACGTACGTTTCGGGGTTTTGAAAAATCCCCCCTCATTAGGCCTTATCAATAAAATAAAAATAAAAATTAACAATGTATATTATTATAGAAACAGCAAAAAGAAAACATTTTTTTAAAAATACTTGCAATTGAATATGACGAATATGGTTCCTAAATAATATGGTTTGTAATTTTGTATTTTATAACATATTAAATTTTTTATCAAATTCCTTTGACACGTTTTCATTTTATTCAAAAAAAAAAAAAAAAAAATGTTTGAATATTTCAACTACCCATAAAAGCCAGTGTTAAAATTATAAAACTTTGAAACCGTTTTTCTCAAAATTGGAACGGTCTATTTTTTTTTCAGTATAAGCTCGTATTATTGCTGAATTAAATAAACGTCTAGAGAAGTTTCGTTAAAATCCTTTGAAAAATTGTTTAATTTCTATCTCAATTAGGGAAAAATAAATGTTCGTTAACTTGATGACGTCATTAGGTTAACAAAATTTATAAAAATGCTTTAAAAATTGTAAATAAAATGATAGAATGGTGAAATTGAATGCAAATTAGAAGTTGTCGAAGTCGTTCCTTTCAGTTTTACAAAAATTAAACATGTAGGATCAAGTACGGGGGACAGGGGGCCACGCTTAGATTATTCAGTTGACCCCTCCATAAAGGCTGATCACGAATTGCATCCCGCGGTTGAAAAAGGTCCACCCGACCCTAAAGTTGTAAAAAGAGGTAAAAAGGGAAACACACGAATTGCATCCCGCGGTCAGTATTTTATTCCTTTATTGCTTTTGAAGGTGTAGTTGAATACAAATACATACATACATACAACTTATTCATTATTTTATATAAAATAATTTTCAAAAATAATTTTTTCTAAAATCATTCATATTTTTGTCTTATTTATGTTCTATCTCACCTATTTATTGTATTTTGATAAAAAAAAATCGCTAAGTACATATTCAATCGGCATTAAGTTAGAGTTCGCAATCAGTAATTTCTTAAATTTTCTTATTATTTTTAATTTTAAATATCTTGGAGAAAATTTTACTGGGAAAACAGTTTGATTTCATTTTCCTTTGAATCTAGAACTCTAATTTGTTATTTTGGTCTAGTTTTATGTAGTTTAAGATTATCGAGACAGGGCCGGCTATTTAAGTAGACAATTTCCATAAATGGTTGAACAAAAACATTTTTTGTATAATATTAAAAAAAAAATTAAAAATAATTGCATGAATATATCTAACATTTAATAAATTTTCAAAATTGTATTTTATAAAATACTACTTGAATGTGCTAAATTTTCCTGAACCCTGAAAATTGTAAAAAAATAGCTACTGATAGTTTTCCCGCTAAAATTATCTGCAAGTTATTTAATATTAAAAATAATAAAAAAAAAACCTAAGAAGCTACTGACTACGGAACCCTAACTTAATGCAGATCGAATACGTACTTGGCGAATTTTTTTTTATTAAAATACAATAAATAGGTGAGATAAAATTTAAATAGAACAAAAATATGAATGATTTTGGAAAAAATTATTTTTGAAAATTCTTTTATATAAAATAATGAATAAATTGTATGTATGTATGTATTTGTAAACAACTACACTTTTAAAAGCAATAAAATATTGACCGCGGGATGCAATTCGTGTGTTTGATTTTTGACCGCGGGATGCAATTCGTGTGTTTTGTTTATGGCACCTTGGGGAGATGAAATATTTTACTGACTGCAGGATGCAATTCGTGTTTAGCGTGCATAAATTGGGGGCTGATTGCGTCCCTCTACGTGGTGCTTGCTATTGCAGGTTCTAAAATGATATTTTTGTTTAAAAAAAGAAACAAACCGGCTAAGTATGAATTCGAACCGTATAGTAAGTTTTCTTTTTTCTTACAAAATTTTTGTTTTGCAAATTACTTACGAATTTTTAGCAAATCGTAGTTCAGTCGTATATTATAATACCACGTATACCACGTATACGTTTCTAGTTTAATGTAAAATTATGATAAACAATTTAAACAAATTGAAATTAACGAAAATATTAACTACATATTTAGATTATTAATTTATTATACAAAGTAATCACAAGTTTTTAACTAATTTTTTATTTTTATTACAAAATCTTCTCTTGACGTAATTACTGACAAGACGGACAAGACTGATCTTAATGAGTAACACACGGACCTATGAAAACATTTACATATATGTGTAATGTGTAAAAGTAGACAGATTTATACATATTTAAAATGCTAACTATTATATTAAAATAATTTTATTTATACTGTAAATTTATAGAGTGTTTTATGAAAATTACGTTTTTATTACTTTTAAATGGGTTTTATGGAATTATTTAATACAGCGTTTCGTAAACTTTTTTCATTCATGGCTCCAATTTTTCATTACAAGATTTTTTACGACCTCAAACATACAAATAAATACATTTAATATTTATTTTTTTTGTTGAATAATATGTCTGAACTTAATTTCCGCGACCCTAGTATTTCAGTTCGCAATCCTATACTTTGGATCGTAACCCATGGTTTAAAAACCGCTGATTTAAAGAAATTAAATAGTTAGTAATATTTTAAATTTTGATTTTATTTAGACATGATGAGGCTTAATGTAATATTCAAAAACGTTACTCGTTTGTTCTGTTACTGGTTTGTCCCAAGTCCACTTTTTAAAAAATTTTTCTAGATGGTTATGTTTTGTTAGTTTTGGACGTTAAGGAATTCGAAACCACTATCAGAAAAAAATTTTTAAAAAATGTACTTGGTACAAATCGATACTCAGCTGACGATATAACTAATTTTCGGATAGGAATTGGTAAAATTGGTTGAGTTTGAACGATGGCAAAAAATAATTGCAAAATGACCTTGTGTTTGGCGTATTCTAAGATTACATTGTTGCTGTAAAAGTAAGTTGTCTAATTAGATTAAAAAATTTAAGTTAGTTGACGATCCAACGGTGCAGACATAGGGTAACTTCAAAACTGTAAACTTTACCGCATCGATGCAGCATCATGGCTTTTCTGATGCGTCTAATACTACATGATGCGTTGCTGATGCTCTCTTGAAATTTGATGCACACTAGATGTTTTTGAACGGGATATTGGCATCATTTAGCCTCTGATTTGGCTATAGATAAGACAGATAATGTAGCATGATAGACTATAGATAATATAGCAATACAGTCCTTGTATAGGTATATTATCTTTGAATTTCAACTTGAACTTGATATTGAAAATATTGAAATTATTTGAATAAAAAATATTACATACCTATTTTGAGTGCAAGATGCATTCGAATAGTTTAAACAATTTTAATCAAAGGTAAATACATTCATCTTTTTCAACAATTTGTTTTTCGGAATTATTCCTGTTGGTGTTAATACCTACATAATATGGCAAGTAGTTATAATTCTACATTATACACATGACATGCATCTTAGACACGCATCACCAAATTTCTTGATGCATTGTTTTGACGCATTAAATGCAAAAATGAACTTTTGATTTTTCGTTGTGATGCGTCTGATGCATTTTTGAACTTTTGACTCTGCCTCATGCAAACAGTGATGCATTTTTGAAGTTAGCCATACTTATATACGTCCGTTTCTATCATTTCGACTTCAAATGTTATGCGCATATCCGAGAATGGGGAATGTTTATATGTTTACAAATCGTCTGTCAAATTTTTATTTTTTCCACTATAGTCGCAACGCTTGCGCATAACGGATTGAGTATAAATAAGTGGGATAGAACTATGCATTTGGTGTCTCTCTTAGTGGCCAACACTTTCACTTGTGGAAATTATCTATACATATAGGAGTGTTAGATATACGTCAATGTTTTATTGTTAGGTTATGGGCAAAAATTAATGGTTAAAGTCAATCTTTTAGATCTAAGATCCATCAAAAATATTTTAGATTGAAAGAATTTAGAACTTAAAATAATATTTTTGGTCGAAACTGTCATCTAAACTGTCTACTTTTCTAAAAAAATTCTTTTTTTGTTCCCAGTGTAAATAGAACGTTTCACTGTACAATTCAATTAAATTTTTTAACACGGTTCATTGTTATTGAACATACTGGTCGTATGAACCGTGCCATAGCAGTTATGTATGTAGCCACATTTACACACAACACATACAAGTATGTTATTTATATATACATATATAAATCATGTGAGTATGGCTGTGTTAGTCATTGTTTGTTTTGGAACAAGCCCACAATCAGTTTCAAACGACAGCTTGAAGATATTAAAATTAAAATATTGCGTTCAGAAAAATTATGAATTGTACGAAGATTTATAAATATCCATCCCAAAAAATTTACATCAGCATCGTCTCAGCAGATATCACAGATTATTTTAATATAGAGAAATTTCATCGATTGCGGGTTGAGTACGCATTAAGTCAGGGTTCCTTAGTGGTTTCTGTTCGTTTGATGAGCCCAGAATAGATATCATAAAAATTTGTCTCAGTTTAAGTCGCCCATAACTTTTGAAAACGAGGTTTAAAAATGAAAAGTGGTTAAAGTAACTCCATGCAACTTAATTTTAAAAGATTTTCTGGAGTTATTTACGAAAAACGAAATTTTTTTGCAACTGCCAGCATTTCTCTTGATGCTTTGGATCTGAATTTTTGAAAGACCTTTTCTACTACTGGAATATTCTTCAGTGGTAGAAAATGTTAATTACTGGGAACAATTTATTCTATAAATAAGATTAACCCAAACCCAAAGTTAATCATACATCGACGTCATTTTAACGAATGGACTTTTTATGGGGAGTTTTAGAGTTTATTTGCAAAAAACATTTTTTTTACATAACAATACTACAAAAGCGAACAAAATATTTAAATAATTAGATTTGGAAAAATTTCTTAATATAAATATTTATTAATCTTTTTAATCTTTTTATCAAAGCATATTTTCATTATAAAAATTAAAAAATAGATAAATACATCAATTGTATCATAAAACATGTCTTTCAAATAATTAATTTATGAACTATTATGAGTCAGTGGACATGTGTGACTTTACAGAATGTGAAATTTCTCAGTCATAAATATTCCTGTAGATATATAGTTATTTCGCCATTAGACACATTTGTAAATTTTCTAAAATTTGTTAGTAATTTTTCGAATAAGATTTCAAAAAATCAGCTGATAACTATAAAAGTCAAACAGCTGTAATCATCTTTCACATTATCATAATCATTGAATAAATTAATTATAATATCCATATCTTTAATAAATTTTAGAAAAATTAGGAAAACTTTTATATGTGGAGTACAAAATCTTTAAAAAAAAAACATCGGTTAATCATACATCGGCGTCCTTTTGACGCACACTATTTCAGTATAAAAAAAAACGACAATAGCTATAATTATAAACAAAATTTATACGTCTTATGTGTTATAACAACAAATAAATTAGATAACAGTAGTTTCACAGCAAGCAGGCAACGACAAGTTGTAGTATTGGAGCAGGTAGGAAAGTTCGTTCGTCGTTTTGACGAGTACGTATGATTCTAGGATTAATTACTACTCTCTCTACCTATAGAGCGTGTCTGAAAAATTTTATGCTCAATTGCTCATGAGCTCCAGAATGTAAGAATTACGTTAATTGTGTGACGAATAAACGCATAAACGGACAAACAAGAGGACTTGATGAAACTGTAACAGTTCCGGGATATTTCTTCGGAACCCTAATTAAGTAAAAAGAGTTTAAGTAAATTTTATAAAATATTTTTAATTTATAAGTCGTTAAATATTAATATGTTATTTTCATTAATCGAAACTGTTTTGTGAAGTCATGAATTCATGATTTAATTTTTTTTTATTGGAAGTTTTGAAATATTTATAATAATTTAATTACTCCTTACAAGACTTAATAAAAAGTATTACTTATAGTGATGATATGAATGAACTTATGCTTTCTATTAAATTATACTTAGAATCGTTGGCAGGAATTGCAGATGTGAAAAAGAGTTTCAACAACAGTTTCGACGCAGGGATTAAAGGGAAAATTATAACGAACAAATCATCTTAAATTGTTTGCATTCGTTCAATTAGTTCAAAACTAATATTTATAGGCGAAGAGCCCAATGTACAAAATTGGAATTCGTTTTCTCATTGATATAAGTTTCGGAAAATATAGTATTTTTACATTAGATTATCACTAACAAATAAGATAGACGAAGACTGGAATAATATAGTTTTGAATTACACGCAACCTGTTTATACCGGAAATAGAGTTATTCCTGTCTTTAGGTCGGATGGTTTATATTTTCTAATAGTATTGTTGACGAAGAAATGAATTTCGTTTTGTGGACCGAGCTCTTAGTCTATTTCACCCATATGGAATTCCATCCATATGTTTTTGTTTTTTTTAGGTATACTTATTTAACCAGGATATCTACACATCATTTATATTAAACGTGTGTAACCAACGATAAAGGTCAAGTGTGAAAACTGATTGATTATAAACGTTGTCATTACATTCAGAATGTGGAGAAAAATGAAGGGCCCTTGGAAAACTAACCGGGCTCCCTCTGCGACCCCGGGGCTACAGTCCCGACATCATCTCTCTTGGGGTCCGATTCTATGACAAATTTAAATTTTCTTGTCGTAATAGATTCGAGTTTAATATTCTTTCTGAATAAATATGATTTGTCTACAACTCAAATCTGTTGCCTAAAAGCAACTGTCAACCCAAATATCCTCAGGTGCGTAGCCGTACTTTGTTAGTTGACAGTACTTCTTGTTAAGTTGGTTGCAAACAAATTTCCATTATAACGTGAAAGCCCCTATACTGGAATACTATTTTTAGGTGCGTAATTAAATTGACTTATAAAAATTGACAAAAAAATTAAACATCCATTTTTTTTATTAATAAGCATGAAAGAAAGTTTTTTTTAATCCAATGAATATGTTTTTAAAAACATACAACCCAAAAATTTTTATTTATTATTTTTTTTCTTTTTACAAAGTGTCGACATCTACATCCAAACAGAGAAATATTAATGACACTAGGAGTTTGAAACCGTTATACAAACAGACGTGTAATATGAGTAATATGACACATAGAGTAACATCTAGACGTCAAAAGAAACATTAAATGCGAGGTGAATTTAAATTGAAAAATAATCATTCTATTAATAATAATTTTTATTATCAGAGGTTTCATTAATATATAAATGTCAAAACTGTTCGGACATATGTTCGCGTTCCGCGGGGCTTTTACGTTATATAAACACAAATTTATTCAAAAAACTACAAATCTCTCGTGTAATAAATAATACATAATAATTATTGAGAAAAAACTACAAAATAAAAGAAAAATGGTATTAATCTGGAAAAATAGATATTATGTTCCTCATACCTCACCCTCTAGGCGTTTCAGTGAAATAGCCTACAAACTGGCTTTATGCTCTATCTATAACTACCGTAATATAATAGTATTCATTATAGGACTATGTGACATTGATCACATAGTATCATAGTAATCATTGTTTGAGTATACATATATCACATATATCGTATTGGGATTGTAATGAAATATTAGGGTCGATCCACACTCTAGTGCTGATCACAATTCGTTCTCGGTTCTGAATTTGTCTTATAAAACATTCGTAATTGGGGAACAAGTAAGTGTACTCACAAAGATCCATTAATGGACAGGAAGAGCCCTCATATTAGTGAAAATAACGAAAATAATGATGATTGCCTGTGTATTGAATGTTTTGAAAAGTACTCAGAAATAAAAAAAAAAGTTGACTGATTAAGATGTATAAAGTGCCAAAAATGGTTACATATGACATGCATCATGTATGGAGATGTGTGTAAAATGCAAAATTTTTAATATGAACTATGCGGCGTCTCACCTTCTTTGAGGCGGCATCTCTCCCATAGGTGTGGGAGAGACACCGCTTTTCAGGCTCTACAAAAATGTTAATTATGAATTCTTTATGATTCAAAATTTAAAATTATTTATAAATAATTTTAAAGAACAATGTTTATATTTATTGTGAACCAAATTTCAAATCAATTAAATGCATACTTTAAGAATTATCAAGTGTTTTCAAAATGTGCGGCATCTCTTCCGCATTCACCCTAATGTGATTTCGGCACTATTGTGTGCATCGATTCTAACGCTGTAAATACATAATATTAGTGTGCATTCTTTTTCATCTGAAAATATGTACTTAAGTAAGAGAGGGTTGTTGGTTGTATTTATGTACTTATTATTAGCATACCACAACCCATCATCACTAAAGGATAAACGAATTGTTTTGACAAGAATGGAATGTGTAAGAATCTATGTATGCCCTCTTCTACTCTTTATACTTTACTTACTATGCTGTCAATTCTTATCATCTGAAATTAATATAAGTGCACAATGCACATAACTTACGCATAGGAACGCTTTGCCAGTTGTAGAAATACGTACTTAAAAGTGCGAGAAAAAATATGTGGATTTACATTAAAAAGGAATTCTATAGGTTTAATTACGATACCAATATGTACATAAATATTTAATAAATATTTGCTTACTATAAAATCTATACTGTCTTCGTAATATACCTATTTGAAGACGTGAGTAAATGAAGGTGTTATGTAACATGTTTTTCAAAAATTCATTTTTTACAAAATTTTGAAATATCCTGTGTTGAAGTATCATTTACTAAAATTTGGTTTCATTACGTCCAATACACGGAGAGAAAAATCATATAATTTGTGTAGATAAAATTTCAGAAAAATTAGCATGCTCTCTTTTAATGCGTGCGCGATCGACGACCAAAGTAAAAAAATATATTATAACATGGTAAATGTGGTAACACAACTTCTATCACACTCTTATGCATATATGTTATAGTTTAATTCTTGTTGTCGTACTCTTTCATCTGCGCATCTGACCCGTAACCTTATGTTGCTTCGGCTGTACCTGTAAAAACTTCGAAGATCGATCTTTTCCGACCTTCGATTCTTTATGATCCATACAAAAATGATTGGCAACAATATATTCTAATACTGAAGATAGTGAACTAACAAAATGATGACTTAAACGATGACCATCCGTCAAGACATCCTAATGAACACTGCTTCGACACCACACGAGCTAACCAGCTACTTGCAACACCACCAGTCCTGCTATGTGACCTTCATATATGATTGTGTTGATACTTTCTGCAACTTGCCTCGCTATGTGACAGCGTTGATACCTTCTCTTTCTTTCTTTCTTCTATTAGTTTCTTTTATTATTTTCTACTTTTCTTCTATTTTAAGACAGCATGGTAATTTTTGTAAGAAAAACAGTTAAACTGTCGGCAATGGAACTTTTTACTGTGCTGTTTTACAAATTTTACGGAACTAATATTACGGAAAGAACATTCTATCCTTTAAATTTTCTATGATTAATTATAATTTTTATATTTTTACCCTACAAAATTGAATATGTTCGCCTTTTACACGTCGATTGTAGTGCTGAGCACAGTAATTTTTATATGAATTTTTTCTTTGTGTAGTTTTGAAGAAATTCAATAATAAACATGAGTTATTGAATGGGAAGTAACGTAAAAGCCCCCATTATGGAACGGTATCTAATACTGGAACAATTTCGACATTTACATATTAATGAAGTTTTTTCTGAAAGAAACGTCTGGTAACAAAAATTATTATTAACAGAATGATTGTTTTTCAATTTAAATTCACCTCGTATTTAATGTTTCTTTACTGAACTAAAGAAATAAATATATAAATGTCAAAACTGTCCCAGTATTAGATACCGTTCCATAATGGGGGCTTTTACGTTATATCTAAATAAAAACATTCAAACGCTTCTATTGTAAAATTATAAAAACGTTACATTAGATCTTCATCCACTCATGTCTTCATTTGATGAACAGTAAAATCGCTAATTCGCTAGTAACTGTCGGAATTCAGAAAATATAATGTACAAAGAAGACAGTAAAAAAAAATGGTCCCAAAATTTTTGACCCAAGGGCGACAAATTCAAAAATTGTTATCACCGTAGATAAATCTACGACCGTCTGCCTTCAAAATTCTTAAGGAACCGATCGATTCAGGCCTAAGTATGTTGGTCGTCCAGTGTTTGAAAATGTTTGAAAACGCTTGCAAACACAATACCATATTATTTTCGACATGACTAATTTTGATAAAAAAAAAAATCGATAGGAACGTCTTTGAAAACCTCTAACTGGTATTCAGTCTCATTATTCTATCATTTTATTTATACTTTACTATTAAAATTAACGAAATTCCTTTTATAAATATTTACTTTCCCCTTAGAGTTGACCACCATGGACTATAGTTCACTTACCCTCCCCCCCCCTTGTACGAATAAAGCCCGATTTACATTGACGCTCCGCGCTCACTACAAGATCACTCCGTTCCCAGTTCGATAAAATATTCTTAGTGTATTCACATCATCGCTCTGATATCGGTCCGATATCAGTCGCGGTTCGCTCCCGTTCCAATGCCACTCCAATATCAATACCACTCAGGTAATATTTTATCGGAGCGATATCAGACTTGTTATGGCTTGTGCCTATAGTGTAAACACTTTTTTGATTCCACTCCACTCCGCTTGCATTCAGTTGTTATGAAAAGATGTTTGTATCGAACTGAGACCGAACTGGGAGCGTACGCAGAGCGGCATTATAATGTGAATGGAGAACGAATAGGTACCAGCATGTTATCAGCGCTGTAATGTGAACACAACAAGATTATATCGGAGCGAAAATGGAGTGGGAGCGTATCGAGAGCGGAGCGTTAATGTAAATCGGGCCTAATGCTTTTGAAGTTGGATTATCATCTATAAGATTTTTTATAATAATTGTTTCTAAAGAATACTTTTCGTAATCATAAACATTTGATCGTAAATATTTCGTAAACTTTCTTTTTTTTTTTTGCTAAAAAAAAAAAAAATATTAAATTTTTTAACTAACAATAAGCCTCGCATTTCCGAGGACTTTTATACTTACTTACCATCGTTTTAGGTCATATCTGATACCAGAAAGCAAAACTTTTCGAAAAATTCTATTGTCACTTACACTTACAAACAGCCGAAAATGTAATAAATGCCCCGACGCTGATTCCAAACATATTACAACTGTTTCTATACCGAATAGTAAGTACATCGATAATCGAAAATATACAAACAAAATAAAGGATCATCCTTACTTAGATAAAATAAGGGAGCTCAACTAAATTAAATTTTACTTCACTACGTTAAACTTAATTGAAAAATACAGTATATATTTTAATACCCACATAATATATACAATAAAATTCATATACGGTATAAAAGTTATCCTGCGGCATTTTATTCATCCTGAGAAATGGCATACAGCACACCCGTACGGAACGCGGAGATATTCGTACGTATACGTACGTAAAGATGAGATGAATGTGACAAATAACAATCGTTGTTACAACAATAACAAACCTTCCGGCATCATTTCGTCATCTTCGTCCTCCTCATCACAACACTGTTTGTCGAACATCATACAATGTTGCGGAATTCGTTGCGGTTGCCTTTTCATATACTTTAATATCATGTTGAATGGAAACTGTTTTATATTTTAACATTTACATGTACCTATATAAATGTACAGTAGTGTCGATAAGAGTGGTGACACTCAGTGGCGTAGCGTGCCTTGGAGGGGCCCTGTATCAAAATTCGTTGCGGGGCCCAAATGAAGGTAAAGATTTCTCACAAAAGAAACAAAAATGCTTGCATTAAATTAAAATAAATATTTATTGATTTTAAGTTATCGCTTCCTCCTAAAATTTGAGCTAGCCAAACAATTCAAATTAAATATACACTTTTCTTGCCTTTTTTTCGGCAAATTGATTTATTAATTCATCTATAGCTGAAGACGGTTTCAGTTTTCCTAAAATTTCTGCCTCTATAGAGAATAGTGACAAGTTTGATAGTCGTTCCTGCCCCATCGAAGTCCTTAGGTAATTTTTATCAGCTTTAATTTTGAAAAACTTCTTTCAACTATTGTGGTTTTAACTATGGAAGGGTCAAGAATAGAAAGCATGCTGTTATTACCTCCGGAAAACTGGATGCAAGGCTATTGAATTTTATCAGCAATAATTCCATGAGTCCTTAATGGAATGCATTTCTTGAATTTCAGATTTTTAGCATGTTTTCAGAGCAATTAACCCGGGGAAAAAAGAGATTTCTTTTTTGACTTTTGTCATTTCTGAAGTGAAAACTCTATAGGCACGTATGACAGTTTTTTTTACATGTTTCTTTCCCGGGAAGCACGAGATTAAGTGACATTATGGATAACATTTTACTAATTTTTGCTTACACACGTTAGGGGCCTCTGTAGCCCGGGGGCCCCGTATCATTGATACGGCTGATACGGCGGTAGCTACGGCCCTGGTGACAATACTCAGAGTACAATATATTTGAAAGCTGCCAGTTGAGAATAATTTATTTGAAACCACAGAGGAACAGAGAAAACATTCCTATCTCTGTACTACTGATACCTGCGTAGACCACCATAGAAATCACATAATACATAATCCAAGTACGTATATACTAGCAAGATCACTGTGGCAGAAAGGTGACGTAAAATCCCCTCTACTTTGCACCACTATGTTTGTAGTGGTGTGCGTTTGATGTTTGCTTCTGTGTGCATGTTCACACACACAACTACATAACACGTATTAGCGGACAGAGCAACGTGCAGTTCAAGCAATAATGGTCTTAACAATACATAACAATCGTCGTGTATTCGGTGACCGACACCGACCGACTAAATGCCTTAAGCTGTGACTGACCTACAAATGATTCCAAGCGATCTACACTTTTTTTTATTTTGGTTTCATTCTATGTATTCTATGTCGAAAAACGTTGAGATATTCAAGTACCAAACTAACGAAATTTTATTATTATTTAAATGCGAAAAGTTCCTCTTGAAAATTGTCCATCTTTCATAAATTTTTTGTAAGGAAGCGTTTATTAACAAGGTAGTCTGTTCGGAGATATACTAGTTAATTAGTTGGATGAAAAATTCTGAAAAAATCTTAAAATTACAATCAGGGCTGCATCATCACATAGACAAATGAGACGAATGGCTGGGGCCCGGTTTTTTGAAGGGCCCGGTCAAAAAGCCTATTTTAAATATTTCAGTCACTACTTGATCACTACATATTTGGGACTAGCCGTACCCGCGACGTCGTTCGCGCAAAGCATTCTTATAAACTCAATGAGAAGTATGTAAGTGTAATAATTTTACAGAACTTGCAAAGAATAATAATTTTTGTGTAATGCAGGCACATGCTCAAAATGATTTTTCTATTTTTCCGTGGGAATGAGGAATTTTCCCGGAGTAAAAAGTATCTTAAATGTTGACCCAAGTAATAGGTTATCACCACACCAAATTTCATCAAAATCCGTCCAATAGTTTTTGCGTAATACGTGCACATTCACAAAATGGTTTTTCTATTTTCCCGTGGGAATGAGGCATTTTCCCGGAGTAAAAAGTATCTTAAATGTTGCCCTAGGTAATAAGTTATCACCACACCAAATTTTATTAAAATCCGACCAATAGTTTTTGCCTAATGTGTGCACATGCTCAAAATGTTTTTTCCATTTTCCTATGGGAATGAGAAATTTTCTCGGACTAAAAAGTATTTTAGATGTTGACCCAGGTAATAAGTTATCATCACACCAAATTTCATTAAAATTCGTCCAATAGTTTTTGCGTGATACGTGAACAGAGAGACAGACAGACAGACACCCGCACAAAAAAGGATCAACTGTACTAGAAATGTACGATAAACGGAAGATCGAAATTTTTGGCTCCATATCTGGATTTTAATTTTGAAAGTCGATTTCTGATCATTCATATTTTTGATATCTTTTTAAAATAAGTTTTATAATTTTTAATTTTTCTGATTCGTTATGCGTTGACATTTTTTTGGATACTACTGTATTATATGGTACAAATACCAAATTTAATTTCTTTATTTCACATTACAATAAACTGTGTCGTTTTAATTAAAATTGTGTTAATTTCTTTAATGTACCACGTTCTTACTTTATCTTGAAATGTCTTGAATTTTTTTTTTCGGTTTATCAAAAGACAATTAACTCGTTCACTTATTTTAACAAAATTAACTAGCAAGATATTTAAATAAAACACAAATTTAATAATAATAATAATGGTTTTTAATGCCTTTTTGAACAATTTTGAAATGAAAAATAAACATACAGTCTATTATGGACTTATGAGCAAAAAACTAATTACTCAAAGTATCAAATTTGAAATAATTAATGAGGATAAAAAATTCGCTGCTACTATACAATTTTTAAAACGTTTACTGCCAGCCAAAATTTTCATTAGTGTTTAACGTAGTTGCTCCGAGATAGTCAGGTACAAAAGTATATCTCGGTGAAAAAATTTTCTTTTATCAAAAATTAATTAATGTATTAATATTCTTCAGTTATTATATTTGTATAATATCACTTGCTTTTTTAATTTCCGCGCGCTTATGTTGCAGCAATATAAAAACATTATTGAAAAAGCGTTGTAAAAACGTTGTAAAATGATGTTTATAAATTATATTTTAAAAGCGGCGTAGTGAATAATTTTTATTTCTTATTAAAAATGGTTTTTAACTCTGTATTTTATAACATATTAAATTTTTATGAAATTCCTTTGACACGTTTTCATTTTATTCAAAAAAAAAAAAAAAAAAAAAATAGAGTTTTCCCATAAGAGCCCGTGTTAAAATTACAAAACTTTGAAATCGTTTTTCTCAAAATTGGAGTAGTCAATTTTAATCGGAATAGGCTCGTATTATCGGCATTGAATTAAATAAATATCTATAGAAGTTTCGTTAAAATCCTTCGAAAAAATCTTTTGATCGGTCAAGTACCTTAAGGGGAGCAGACCTCAATTTTTCTTTTTTTTAATTGACTTTTTTATTTTGATTAATTATTGTAGCTCGTTTTTTGCCCTTTAAATTGATATATAACATAAGCAGGGCTGGGAAAAATGGTTCATAGAAACCATTTAAAATAGAAAATAGGAAATGGTTTCCAAAAATGCATTTAAAATACAAAATGGAAAATGGTTTTGCTAAACATATTTAAAATAGAAAATGGAAAATAGTTATTTAAAACGGATTATAAAATGCAAAATGCTTTTTAGCGAATTTCCAGAAATTCAGCTATTCCAGTAGGTCTCATGACACGACTTGAGCCCGGGAATATGGCAGAAATTTGTTTTGAGGTCCCTAGAAACCAAAAATAATATTCACTAAAATTTATATATATATATATATATATATATATATATATATATATATATATATATATATATGTGTATGTATTTATGTATCAGCACGATAACTCTCGAACGAAATGTCCTAGGTTTACCAAATTTGTTGAGAATGTTGGAAATCCAAAAATCTTGGATGAGTTCTTCAGCCAGACACGTCGGATGCCAGGAACATGGTGTTTGCTCTTGCAAAAAATTAGTTTTTTGCCAAAATTTGCTATAATTTAAAAGTTTTTGCCACATTTTTATACACCATTGCAAAGACGGAAAAAAATCACATAAAAAAGGTTTTTGAACCATTATTCTAGGTTAGCTAGTTTTTGAGAAAATAAGAAAATAAGAAAATCCTCTACCGGGGCGGTTCTAGAAACCTCCGGCGGTGGGTGGAGTAATGTGAACGAAAATTTTTTCTAATCTAACTGAACTAACGGAACTTGATCTAACCTAACCGAACCTAAGAAAATTTGGTCTCAAACCTAACCGAACCTAAGGAAATTTTTTGTAACGTAACCGAACCCAACAAAATTTTTTCTAACCTAACTGAACCTTGTTGTTCTATAATTTATATAAATTGAATTTATTATTAGCGAATTTCCAGAATGGAATTCAGTTATTACAGGCACTGTCATGACGCGACTTTAGTCCGGGACTATGGCAGAAATATGTTTTGAGGTCCCTAGAAACCGAAAATAATATTCACTAATATATACATATATATATATATATATATATATATATATATATATATATATATATATATATGTGTGTCCGCACGATAACTCTCGAACGAAATGTCCTAGCTTTACGAAATTTAGTGAAAATATTGGAAGTCCCAAACCGTTGGACAAGTTCGTTAGCCAGAACATGATGTCCGATTCCAGGAAATTGTTTTTTTGCCAAAATTTCCACTTATTCAAGAATTTTTGTGAAATTTTTTTACACTATTTAAAAGAGGAGAAAAGATTACATAAATACCCCTGTCGCAGCATCCTGCATAACATAGCGAATTTCCATTTACAAAAGTACGTTTTTCTCGGAAACTAGTTGATATAGTAATTGTAAATAAAACGTACTTTTGTAAATGGAAATTCGCTATGTTATGCAGGATGCTGCGACATGGGTATTTTACTTTAAATTTATTCTCCAAATTTTTTATCTTAATTTATATTAATAAAAAAAAAAAAGTTAAGAAAATGTCAAACGTACTGAAATCAAATAAGGGTAGTCCTTTGAGAAAATTTTATAAAGTTTGCATGATATGAAAACGAAATTTAACTTTTGAAATATTGTTACTCAAAAATATTGTAAAATTTAATTCAACTTTAACATATTGAAACCTTGAGTACGCTACAACTTCTAAATTACATATAAAAATCATCTACTCGAAATACCAAAACATTTCTTATCGACGTGTCTTAAAGATAATAACACAGAACTTGAGTCAGAAAAGTTTAACTTGAGAGAACTGCAGCTCTAGTAATAAATTTAACTTAAGTAACATTGCAGTTCGAATTATAAAAAATTTAAGTCAATTGAATCAACTTAATATGATTAGTATGAGTCATACCGATTACACATAAATTTAAGTATGCAAGCATTTTCATTTTAAATGCAAAATGGACTCAAATTTCCATTTTAAATACAAAATGGAAACTGGTTTGAACGAACTTATTTAAAATAGAAAATGCAAAATGCCATTTTGTATTTTAAATACATATTTAAAATGAAATCATTTTAAATAGTTCCCAGCCCTGAACATAAGACATATTTCATTTGTATTAGATAAGAGAAAAATGTTTTTATTACTCATGCGGGAGATGTACTAACTTGACGCACACATTTCTGTACGCAAAATAGCTGTTTGCCCACTGTACTCTTCCCACATACTTTTTTGCGTGTGGAAAGTGACTTTCCACACGCAAATTGACAATAAAACACGCAAAATTTAATCAAAACATGCAAAGACGCCTCTCGATTTTTCAATTAATAAATATTTCATAATTATTTCTATAGAAACCATCAACAAAGTAATTTAAACAATAATTAATTCAGAAAAAAAGACGAACACTTAAAAATATTATTTTAAAAAGTAATAAAAATGTCAAAAATAGTGATAATAATAGAAAAAAGAATGTCAAATTCGTAATAAAAAATAGTATGTGCAACTCGTGCGGGATTGTCGATTGCCTCACTCAAGCGAATGAGCGCACTCGCTACGTTCGTGCGCTCAACTTCGCTTTCGCGGGCAATCGATAATTTCCCGCACTTATTGCACAATATACTATTTTCTGATACCATGCAAGCGCGAAATAAATAAATTCATTTCTCCGAAAACAATGATTTTTTTACTAAATGTAGCTTTTTGTCAATAACCGTTAAAGCTAGCACCTAGAAACTTTACACACACATGTAGGGCGTTATTATACATAATCCCTCCAATTGGTTTTTAAAAATATTTAAAAACAAAAAGTTAAAAAATACTTTATGGGTACTTTTGTATTTAAAAACTTTACATATATTAATAAATACCCCTGTCGCAGCATCCTGCATAACATAGCGAATTTCCATTTACAAAAGTACGTTTTTATCGGAAACTAGTTGATATAGGGTAATTGTAAATAAAAATACCCCTGTCGCAGCATCCTGCATAACATAGCGAATTTCCATTTACAAAAGTACGTTTTTCTCGGAAACTAGTTGATATAGAGTAATTGTAAATAAAAAAACCTTCTTTATGTATGTGATTTTTCCGCCTCATTCCGCCAAATTTTTTTCACGAAAAATGTCCAAAACCCCGTAAACGTTTTCACGAAATTTCTTAAAAATAACATGTTTCGTTCTTAAGTTATCGTGCGGACACTTAGTAAACATATATATAAATGTGCCCGCACGATAACTCAAGAACGAAACATCTTATTTTTAAGAAATTTCGTGAAAACGTTTACGGGGTTTTGGACATTTTTCGTGAAAAAAATTTGGCGGAATGAGGCGGAAAAATCACATAAAGAAGGTTTTTTTATTTACAATTACTCTATATCAACTAGTTTCCGAGAAAAACGTACTTTTGTAAATGGAAATTCGCTATGTTATGCAGGATGCTGCGACAGGGGTATTTTTCATTTACAATTACTCTATATCAACTAGTTTCCGAGAAAAACGTACTTTTGTAAATGGAAATTCGCTATGTTATGCAGGATGCTGCGACAGGAATTTGAAGATTTGAGTAGACCATTTTTTTTTTTCGAAAACTAAGCAATCACAAATGTTTTTATGAACATATTCAAAATGTGTAAACGATTTCCAATCGATTGAGTACCCGGAAGCCTATGCCTATCTCTAAAAAATATTCTCGGACATTCAATTTTTTTAACTATGATGAACCCGGAAAAAAATTCTGGAAAAATTATATGTTCTATTGATCATAGTGAGGAGCCTGTAGAAATATTTTGGTGATTGTACAACGAACATAACTTCGAAAAAAAAAATCCTTTTGGACATTTTATTTTTTTTAACTATGACGCACCCGGAGAAAAAATCTGAAAAAATTATATGTTATATCGGTCATAGTAGGAAGTCTGCAAAAAAATTTTGGTGATTGTACTATAGCTACAAGTTGATGAAAAAAAGTATTGAAAAATTAAACAATTTTTTTGGAGGGGTTATAATTTTTTTTTGAAGCTGATAATTTTTTCTGAGGTACACTATAGAGGTATCTAAAACATATAAAAATTCCAGCCAAATCCGTCAAGCCACTAAAAAGTTATAAATTTTTTGTGATTTTCAAAAAATAATTTTTTACCCCCAAAGGGTGAGTTTTTAAGGGTTGAAACTCAGTAAATTGTAATCTTATATCGAAAGCAGTTAGCAGAAAAAAAACCAACACAATTCGTGCGGGGGCATTTCTACCCATGCTTATCTGCCAATAGCCTTTTAGTGAATATTATTTTCGGTTCCTAGGGACCTCAAAACAAACTGCCATGGTCCCGGGTTTAAGTCGCGTCATGACAGTGGCTGTAATAGCTGAATTGCATTCTTGGACGACTTTCAAGTTTTCAAAAATTTTTGAATAAGTGGAAATTTTGGCAAAAAACTAATTTTTTTCAAGAACAAAACCAATGTTCCTGGCATCCGACGTGTCTGGCTGACAAACTCACCCAAGGGTTTGGGACTTCCAATGTTTTCACCAAGTTTCATAAAAATTGGATACTTCGTTCGAGAGTTATAGCGCGGACACACACACACACACACACATATATATATATATATATATATATATATATATATATATATATATATATATATATATATATATATATACATACATATAAATTTTAGTGACTATTATTTTCGGTTTCTAGGGACCTCAAAACAAATTTCTGCCATAGTCCCGGGCTCAGGTCATGCCCCCCGCGTCATGACAGTGGCTGTAATAGCTGAATTCCATTCTGGAAATTCGCTAAAACCTTCTTTATGTGATTTTTCCGCCTCATTCCGCCAAATTTTTTTCGTGAAATGAAATTTTTCGTGAAAAAAATTTACAATTAATTTGTGAAAAAAATTTATAATTAATTTTTTATTTACAATTACTCTATATCAACTAGTTTTCGAGAAAAACGTGGTACTTTTGTAAATGGAAATTCGCTATGTTATGCAGGATGCTGCGACAGGGGTATTAATGTAATCTTTTCTCCTCTTTTAAATAGTGTAAAAAAATTTCACAAAAATTCTTGAATAAGTGGAAATTTTGGCAAAAAAACAATTTTTTTCAAGAACAAAAACCATGTTCCTGGCATCGGGCATGTCTGGCTAACGAACTTGTTCAACGGTTTGGGACTTCCAATATTTTCACCAAATTTCGTAAAGCTAGGACATTTCGTCCTAGAGAGTTATCGTGCGGACACATATACATATATATATATATATATATATATATATATATATATATATATATATATATATATATATATATATATACATATATATATATATATATATATATATATATATATATATATATATATATATATTAGTGAATATTATTTTCGGTTTCTAGGGACCTCAAAACATATTTCTGCCATAGTCCCGGACTAAAGTCACGTCATGACAGTGCCTGTAATAACTGAATTCTGGAAATTCGCTAATAATAAATTCAGTTTATATAAATTATAGAACAATAAGGTTCATTAGGTTAGAAAAAATTTTGTTGGGTTCGGTTACCTTACAAAAAATTTTCTTAGGCTCGGTTACGTTAGATCAAGTTCCGTTAGGTTCAGTTAGATTAGAAAAAATTTTCGTTCATATTACTCCACCCACCGCCGGAGGTTTCTAGAACCTAGAATAATAGTTCAAAAACCTTTTTTATGTGATTTTTTTCCCTCTTTGCAATGGTGTATAAAAATGTGACAAAAACTTTTAAATTATAGCAAATTTTAGCAAAAAACTAATTTTTTGCAAGAACAAAAACCATGTTCCTGGCATCCGACGTGTCTGGCTCAAGAACTCATCCAAGATTTTTAGATTTCCAACGTTGTCTCCAAATTTCGTAAAGCTAGCAGTTTTTCCTGAAGAGCTATCGTGCTGATACATATATACATACATAAACCTATACATACATACATACATATATATATATATATATATATATATATATATATATATATACATATATATATATATATATATATATATATATATATATATATATATATATAAATTTTAGTGAATGTTATTTTTGGGTTCTAGGGGCCTCAAAACAAATTTCTGCCATAGTCGCGGGCTGAACTTCCACCATGAGTAAGGCTGGAATAGCGAGTTTCCATTCTGGAAATTCGCTAAAAAATTTTACCGAACAAATAAATTAAGTTAAACAAAAATCATTTGGAGAAAATATTGAAAATGTATGTAAGAAATAGTGGTAAAACTTTCAGATCTCTATCTCTTATGGTTTTTAAGAAAAAGGTACATAAGCTAACATGGCGGAAAATAGGAAGGTCTGCTCCCCTTAAGGAAATTATATTTCTTATTGACTTCATTCATATAGAGGTTATTCACATTTTACCACACACCGAAAAAAATTTCCAACTATATATTTTTAGAATAGCATTAAGCAAAATTATATTCAGAAACATTCATTTGTAATTTCAATGAAATTTGAACCAATTCAATAATGAAGCCAGTACCAGAGCCAAAGCATTTATGTACATCATTCAGTTGAAAGTTAGGTTAGGAGGTCAAAAAAATGCGCACACACACACACACACAAAATTGATGTTTGAGGACCACACCCGTGTTGTAAGTATCCCGCTGTTTGTCCATCTCAAATATCATTTCTGGACTTTTGAGAGTTATGTGTGCATATTTCTTGCGTTATATAATCTTTTAATATGATTTTAGAAAAATTAATCATCTGTTTAGAAAGTCTACTTCACACCACAAACGATATCTATCGGACCAAAGTAAAAAATATATTATAGCATGGTAAAATTTAATGTGGTAACACAACTTCTATCACACTCTTATGCATATATGTTATAGTTTAATTCTTGTTGTCGTACTCTTTCATTTGCGCATCTGACCCGCAACCTTATGTTGCTTGGGCTGTACCTGTAAAAACTTCGATAGTGCCCGATTTTTTCCGACGTTCGATTCTTTATGATCCATACAAAAATGATTGGCAACAATATATTCTAATACTGAAGATAGTGGAGTAACAAAATGATGAATTAAACGGTGACCATCCGTCAAGACATTCTAATGAACACTACTTCGACACCACACGACACCACACCAGCTGACCAGCTACTTGAAACACCACCAGTCCTGCTATGTGACCTTCATATATGATTGTGTTGATACTTTCTGCAGCTTGCCTCGCTATGTGACAGCGTTGATACCTTCTCTTTCTTTCTTTCTTTCTACTATTAGCTTCTTTTATTCTTTTATTTTTTTCTACTTTTCTTCTATTTTAAGACAGCATGGTAATTTTTGTAAGAAAAACAATTAAACTGTCGACAATGGAATTTTTTACTGTGCTGTTTTACATATTTTACGGAGCTAATATTACGGAAAGAACATTCTGTCCTTTAAATTTTCTATGATTAATTATAATTTTTATATTTTTACCGTACAAAATTGAATATGTTCGCCTTTTACACGTCGATTGTAGCGCTGAGCACAGTAATTTTTATATGAATTTTCTCTCTGTGTAGAAAATCAAATATTTAATTTTGAAAATGTAATACAGCTGAACCTTTTTTTATGCGGTGGATTGGGACCGCATAAAAAAAAATCGTACAAAAAATATATATTCAAAAATATCATAAATAGCTATAAAAAGTTTAGTTCGGTCTAGATTGTAAAAAAACAACTTTTTTATGCGGTGAATCGGGATTGCATAATAAAAGTTTCATCGAAAATACATAACTCAAAACGCTCAAAACTTCACGATTTCCTTAGAAGTTGCTTTTGTAAACAAGATAAAGCATTAATTTACACGTGGAAACATTTTATTTTTATGATATCATGAAAATTATGAAAAATACATCTGTAAAAAAAAAAATAAGTGATACAATAACTTACATTCTTATGCAATGTACTGATTAAATGCTTAAAAAACCATTAAAAAGTATTTTTATCAAAGAATGTTACAATAGTTAATGTTTAAGTTTCTTACTTTCTCTTGATTTTGATTCACATTATGCCTTTTAATGATCTTTTTTTAAAAAAACCGCATAAAAAATCACATAAAAAAATCGCACAAAAAAGGACCGCATTAAAAAAGGTTCAACTGTATTTAGAAAATTTTGGATAATATATTTTGATTTGAACTATTTTTTCGTTTAAAATTCAGCAGATGTTTGTTGTCAAATGGTGAAATCTCCAAGTGGGTGAAATCTTCAACGAAAACTAGTGACGTTTCGATGGTGTAGATGTCATTACAAAATACAAGTTTGTCAAGAAACCCTTTACTAATTTCCTTTCACGAGATGTGGAGTAAGTATTATGAGTAACATACGATACTTAACGAATTTACAAATAGTTAAAAATATTATTAGAATATTTTTTAAATATTTATAAATTTCAATAATTTTTTTGATATTAGTAGAAATTTTCGAATAAAAGTCATTTTTAAAAGTATTCAAACTTTTCTGCATTTTTTTTTTTGTCAAAAATTTAATCTCAGGGGACGTTGTTCTTGAAACAAATGGCCCTGTTTTTTTGAAGAGCCCGCTCAAAGTGTCTATTTTGAATATTTAAATTATATAATATTTAAGATTTGTTTTAGTTTTTCACATTATTTAGCTTTGTTTTATATTTTTTGTGTACTCTATATCCTCTATATCTTGTGGGGGTGGGAGGGGCCCAGTAAGAAGAAAATATCTGGAGCTCCAAAGTGGATTAATTCGCCCTGCCGACACTTTTTTTAAGGATTAGAGAAATATTTATTGTAGCCTGGAATAATTTCCGCCATTAATTAGAGTAATAAACAGAAATTTTTCTGTATCAGTTTCATCAAAACTTTGCTTTAAATAACATTAAAAGTTTGTTATTAATATTTATAAAATCTGTCTTGTTTTTGGGTTTTAGGATTACATTTTTAAATTTCTTCTGTAAACAGTTGTAAAGATGGACCTCTTCTTCTACAGTGTAGTCAGCACAATTTCAACAATTCTTTGTTTTTTTGGATGAAGACCATATTGTGTCCTGTAAGTAAAAAGAAATAAAAATATATTTTTGATATTTTGATAAATTTTTTTTGTTGAAATTTCAATAATATGTTTAATTTTTAAATAAATATTTAAAATATATTAAGAAAATATTGAGAATATTATATTTTAATTTGTTTATTGTATGCAAAAAAAGAAAAAAACTTTCGCTTTTCATAAACCATTCAAATCTTATAGTTAGTGGGTAAGTAGTACTTCCAAAAGTTTTTAATTTATTGTCCATTTCAAAAGTGTGGACACATTTTGAGTTACGTTTACGTTTGGTTACTTTGAAGCAAACTTCTCAATGAATTTTTATCTCCCATTTTAAAACTGTCCACATTAAATTTGTATGGATTAAAAAATCTTTTTATTACTTCGGTTTTTTAATAAAAATGGTTTTAATTTGAGGAAGTGTTAACATATTTCTTTACACTACTGTAATATTTATTGAATTAATATTGAAAATAATTACATATTTACAAATTATATGCAATTATAAATATTTTGAGAATAAATAGATGAATACTAAAACATACAATTGTTAGCTTGTGTAGTGAAAAAAAAAGATAACAAAAATATGACAAAATTCATCAACTTCACCAGTATTGCATCAAAATCTACAGTGGAAACTCATTTTAACGAAACTTGTTGAGATATATAGTTCCGTTGAGTTTTTTAAATTTCGTATTTTAGTTGAAGTTTGGAATAATTTCTCTTACTGTTTTTCTAATGTAAAAAAGTCACAAAAAAAATTTCATATTTTCAACAATTTTTTATTTAAAATTCGCCATATTGGTTTTTGAAGCCACTAAAATAAAATTTAAACCCCGTCAATTGAAAAAACACACTCAAAAATGGTGGAATAGATAATTTTGTATTCAATATTGTTCTTTTTTTCTGTTGAGAATGAAGCTCAAAAATTAACTCTTTGCACTCAAGCAAAAAAAAAGTGAGTTGTAAATAGGTTGGTAAGACATGTAGTACATGACAACGACCGACGTTCTTTTTTTGACGGATTCTTTTGACGTTCTAACCTTGTTTCCCCCAAAGTTGAATACTAAATGCGCTAAATACGTCCTCAATGCTGTTTTTATTAGTTTTTAATTTTAAAAAGATAATTCAACGTGATTTTGTATTATTTTATTTACAATTTTCCTAATAAATGAATGTGTTTGCAGTTATTAAATAAAATATTCATGTAATGTGAAGTATGAGCAGTCATTACAGTTCAACATTCAGTGTGTTATGTGGTACATGTCTTATGATCCAACAGACAAAACACCTTTAATATGGTAGAGTTAATGGACAAACCACCTTGTCATGCTGTACATGTCTTATAAGCGCAAAGGGTTAACAAAGAAATGTTACATTTCCGGGCGTTAATGGGTTAAATAAAATATTATATCTGAAACTAGTCAGCCTATTGTCAATTTTTCTCACGTTTAACGCAGTTCTATCTTGGAACTAGTTTTCAATTTTCAAATTTTATCTAATCTATTTAGAATGTGCAGATTAAAACTTATTCTTATGAAAAAAAATTTAACCGAAAAATTTAATGTAAAAATGTGGGTTCAAATTCGCTCCTCCTCCGTTTTAATTACTTTATAGTTGAAAAAATATGTACTCTTACATGTGCAGACGTTTAAAAAATATGGAGTGAATATTCAGAACGTGTTTTGTTACACACAGTGAAAATATTTGTGTTTTGCGTAAAAAAAATAATGGTTAAAATTTTTTGTGTTAAATAAGTAACCCAACCCTGTGTTAATGTAACATTTAGTGTTTGTGTTAAATGAAAATATTAACAAAAATTTTGATTTAACAGAATTAAAATGTTAATCTGTTTTGAACAGTACACAAATAACATAATGTTTGTGTAAAATGCCAAAGAATGTCATAAATAGACTTATTTGTGTATTTACAACACCAATAAACTGGTTTCGCTCGCATCTATTGCTTTAGTTATAAGAGCGGGGGTAGTGGTAACTGATACCATCAGTCCCATCGGTATAGCATCATTGCCATAATCATTGCAGTATTGGACACTGTGCGACGTGCGTTCAACAGAAACACATCTATGTATAGAAGCAGACGGAATATTGCAAAATCAAAAGCGTATTTCTTAGGTTAAATTGGTTTTAATTATTTAGATTTTTTTTGTTTGCAGAATTTACTTAAATTAATTAAAAAATTATCGAATATTCCAGAATATATATGTTCCAGAACACATTCAAAGGGCAAAGAAGATCAGGTAAAGAAGGAAGAGTAGTCGTTCCATTTTGCCTTTCACGTTCAGTTTGACAACGATCTTCACAATTTTTGAGTATTGCTGCAACATTATTTTCATCAGAACACAACTTTGTAGAAATATTGAATAAAAAAGCTTAAGTACTGAAAAATTATTTTTTACTATTTCCTTTCATTTATATATTAAATAAATAAAAAAAATACTAACTTTAAAAAAGTGTTAAAATATACAAACACATTTACTGAGTAAACTTCTACGTTCTAAATCAGTTAATTTTACACATAATTGTGGTAAAATTATAACTAAGTAATTGTATAAAATTAACACAAAATGTATGTCATTTTGTGTGTTAAATTATTGACACAAAATCTTATGTAAAGATTTGACACATATGCTTTGTGTTAAAATAACACAAAAAATTGAGTGAATCGTTTTGGACATGTGAAATGTGTTAATTTTAACACAAATTTTTTCACTCTGCATTTACTACCAAAATGTTAGAAAATCACCAAAAACTATAAATTAAACGTACTCAATATTTAAATGTTTACATTGTTCAGATTTTTCTTATAAATTACATGATTTAAAGTACAATTAAAATTGATTTTTGGTTAAAATGTTTTTCTTTCATGAATAAAAATGCATTTATATTGTGGACAATAATTGTTTGAATTAAATATTAATATGCTATTTTCTGTCTTAATTTTAATGGGATAAAAAATTTTTGACGGCATTTGAATTGTCTAGACAGCTAGGAATCAGTGAGAAGAATCATGATGTGCCTAATTCAATTTTAAATTTTTGTGTTTGACAAAACACAAATTTAAGTGTTTGACAAAACACTTTTTGAATATTCACACTCCACAACTGGTCTTTTTATGTTAAACGAAATCACTAGATTCTTTGACATTCGTTGGTTAGAATTTTCACTATACCTTGGCACACCATGTTGAAAACAAAACATATTTTGTTAAGATACAGCCGTGTGGAATACGACAGCGGTGTACATACAAATGTAAACAGATATCGTCTACAGTTGTTGGTGTATATATTTTATAAATAAATAGATTATATCATAGATCTATTTATGCAAGTTAAAAAAAATTTTCTTCCTGATGTCGTCTTGTGCCGTTGTATTGTGAGTTTTTCAAATTGGATGCATTCAAGCTGGTGCATTTTCAACAATAATTATTGATACATTACTTATGTTCTTTTTGGGCCGTATGTATTATTTTTAAAAATAATATTTTCGAATTACAACACTTATATTATCAAAATAAATCATAGAGAAGATATTCTTTCGTTTTTGTTTTTCGTGTTTGATAGAGTTTTTGTTTTAGAAAGAGACAGTGTGAGGGAGAGTATTTCGTTTATTTTTGTATATGCATTTTTTTGGACATAGAACAATAAATTATTTGAGTGTTAAAAAAATAATTATGAATGAAATTTTACTTCTATTTATTATTTTATGTCAATTTTGTGTTACATACTTACAATAATTAGAGTATCCATTTTGCTATAGTGTTTTTCGTTTTGTTTTTAAATGTATTTTTGTATATCGGTTTCAAGGTGGCACTTAAACCACCGATCGATCGTCTTAAGGGTTTTTGAAAATAAATGAAAGTCAGTTGGCCAATTAGACAATATACCCAATTGATAATACTATAAATATGATTTTTATGGGGATATTAGGTGCCGTAAAAGTAAAAATTTTGACCATACGTCTCAGTTCTGTGTTGCAAATAGTTGCAATACATATAATTGTGAAAAAAAATGTCGACCCCAGGGAAAAAACATATTTTTAGCGAATTTCCAGAACGGAATTCAGCTATTACAGCCACTGTCATGACGCGACTTGAGCCCGGGACTATGGCAGAAATTTGTTTTGAGGTCCCTATAAACCGAAAATAATATTCACTAAAATTTATATATATAAATTTTAAAGACCTTTTTTGTGTGGTTTTTCTCCTCGTTTCAATGGTGTAAAAAAATGTCGCAAAACTTTTGAATAAAGGGAAATTTTGGCAAAAAATTTTGGCAAAATTTTTTTCACGAAAATTGCCAAAAAAATCAGGTTTCGGGCATCGGACGTACCTGGTTAACGAACTCGTCCAGCGGTTTGGGACTTCCAATATTTTCACCAAATTTCGTAAAAGTAGAACGTTTCGTTCAAGAGTTATGATACTAAAACTTATCAAAAAATTTAAAAAAAATAGGCTACAAAAAAATAACTCTAATGAGTAATGATAAACTCTAATCAACTTTCTACAGAATATGAGCTTACAGGATGATTTATTATTATCTCACCGATTACACACGTAATCCCGATAAATTCCACTGAATGACATATGACTTGATGTTCAAGATATGTTTTCGTTTAATCCCTAATTTGTAAGAAACCATATGTAAATTGTGGTCTATAAATATAACATATATCACACAGTATAGGTTCATGGTACAGTACAAACCGTCTTGCGTCACCACCAAAAACCATTTTTACATGTTGGATCCTCACAAAGATGATGCAGATTTATCTGCAAAATTTTTTGTCGATTTGTATCAAGAAACATAAACTATTGGAGTAACTATGGACATTAAAGGGAGATTCGCCAAAAAACATCAAAAATCGACCTTTTCTATTATTTTTTTTTTATACAAATAAATATTTTATTAAAAACCTAAATATACAATTTCATTGTTTCTATATGTGTTGAGATTACAAAAAAAAATTTTATTCTTAAAAATTCAAAAATAAGCTGAATATAAATGGCTTTGAGGACGACTTTGAGGGCGAAATTTTTCCACCTTGATGGTTCCTCGCGTTCCGAAATCCCCAGTGAACCAAAATTAAAAAATCAACAATTTTCTGAAAATATATACATATACAGTTATGGCACTAACTAGGATCTAAGAAAAAAAATAAAAACCAGCGAGAAATCGCATTTTGAAAATAATTTTTTCAAAAATCACCGCTTTTTCTCGGCTATAAACAGCCGCCATTTTGAAAATATACTACGGAACCAAAATATCGTAATTCCTGCCAAAATGACGGTATCTATCGAAGAATAATATGCACTTTGATTTATGTCAATATCTCAAATACTTTTTGAGATACTTGAGGAACCATGTCGAAAAACGTACTTTGGAGAAAAAAGCATTTAAAATTTTGTATTTAAATTGAATTATAGAAAAGTGCGTGTACTAAAATGCCCATAACTTTTTGATTTTTCATTTTTTTTAAATAAAATTTTAGGAGAATATTTCTAACACTGTAAGGAACATAATTATGAAGAAAAAAAATCGATTTCTTTTTTCTTTTTTTTTTCAGCGAATCTCCCCTTAACAATTTCCATAAGTCTTTTACCGTATAATAGTGATCTTACTGTACGCTTTCTTCACATTTTGTGAATGATGTATTTGCATGATATAAGAATTGGAAAACGTAGCAAGTTGAAGAGAAGATATACTTCTTACGTATAGGTACTTATTTGTCTGCATTGATTTTAAAATACGCAGAGTAAGCTAAGTATTTGAAAAGAAGTTGGGAATGATGTGTAACATATAAAAACTTTGTCGGCACACTTGTATTAAACGAGCCGCATCCCAAAAAAAATCCATGCAAGATATACATATTTTGGTCCCCACTCCCGCATTATTTAACGACCAAACAACTTTGAGTGCAATAAAAATGTAAGTGTAATGTTTCTGAAGAGATATGAAGAATATGTATGAGTTTGTGATTCATGTAGTTGAAGTGAAACTTCTATGCAATCCAAGAAATATTCTGTAGGTTTACACCTATTCTGTGCTTGCACCCGAGAAGGCCCGAAAAGACTCGAAAAGACTGCCCGTGTCACTCGAGACGTCGAGACATTTATTGTTTTCATTGTACTCCCAGCCATTATAAATTTTGTTACATTCTCAAATGGCTTTATTAAGTCTTGAACACTGAACGTTTTACAATTCAAAAAAGTGAATCAGTTTCCTTTTAAATTCCAAGAAAAAAAACTATAAATAATAAAAACATATCCATGATTCAGTGTTTTTCCGGATAGTGGAAAAAAATTTTTTCAAGACATCATTTCTCTAAGGCAATGGTTTTCAAACTTTTTGCCTCGCGACTCCCTTTTGCACTTAAAAATTTCAAAGGACTGGCCCCAAATATGTAGAAATGGTAAAAAATGTGTAGAAATGTGTAGAAAATAGACATATGATCTGTGATCAATTGTTTCTGTGACTCCCAGTTTGAGAATTACTGCTCTAAGGTATAAACATTCGAAACCTAGAATATTAACACCTGAGTATGCTAGGTATGTGAATTTTAAGGCAATCCTAGACAGTACATAGGATTTGATTTTAACTAGCCTAAATTTTTTGGGAGAGGGGGATATTTCCGGAATAATAGCAGATGATGTTAGAGGGTCTGCAGAACTTTTGCCTAGGATTTAAGCGACAGTAATTTGAACATTTGTCTAATATCACTTATACGTTAAAAAGTGAGTGAAATTCATAACAGACATCGAAAGGTTTTCCTTGTCAGAAATTTGATTTCAATGGTTTATTTGCTTAGTCAACGTAGTTTTAATTGGGATTTCAAGAGTTTAGTGATTTCGTTAAAACGAAATCATTAAACTATTTGCTTAGATTTTTACTTAAATCCAAACCATTTTGGCACACACTTACTTCAGCACTGGATCTAAGGGGGAGGGAGGCAAACCGGGGCCCCTGCCCTGGACGTCAGTTTCAGAGGGCACCAAAATCATACTAGGCCGATCTAGATAAAATGGTCTAAAATAAAAGTTGGTTGCTCGACTATTTTAGAAAAAATTAATATTCTTCCAGTTGTTTCTAGTGTATTTGAGGTATTTAAAACATTTCTTTAAAAAAATTATCTTGAACCGTTTAAGCGTGGTAGCCATTTTTGTTTCCCAATTTACGCTGATTTTTGTGTTTGCAGCCATTGATGCCAATACACATATTTCATAAGCCGTTCATCCTAAAAGGTTGAAATAAAAACCATTTTAAAGATAATAAATCTCCTTTTATTTTAAGTTATGTCCATATTTAGCCTATTTTCGTCCCTTCCATAAGAAAACTTTACCTAAATTTGAATATTAAAATTTAGCAAAATTCACTTTTTGAACTTTTTTTTTTTCTTATATAGAAGGAGTGTTTTATACAGTTTGGTATTTTTATGGGTATAGCTGTATATGGCTACAACTACCCAAAAAAATTTCAATTGTGAAACTTGTATCCTTTAATTTTTACAAACTTTCGAAAATTGACTTTCTTCCAAATTTTGGAACTTTGCACCCCTGTGTCCCTGATGGGGCTCCAGGCTGGTGATAAAAATTTGAAATTTGCGCAACTTCTGTAGTACTTTCAGAGTAGATTTATTACAAAAATATCAATTTGTATATTGATCCTTTACAAAACCTTCAGTTTTTACCATTGCCGCAACGAGAAAAATAGGAATTTTGTAAAGGGATTATATACTTATGAGTAGTGATGAGCAAAATTAGTCTTGGTCTTGCAGTCTTGTCTTGGTCTTGCATTTTTTGCAAGACCAAGACCAAGACTATAAGTATGGCTGCAAGACCAATACCAAGACTCAAGTGAGCAAGACCAAGACAATAGCAAGAAAAAAGCAAGACTCTTGCTAAATTATTTAAATAGTTTAAAAGTATAATTAATACCGTAAAGAGAGAAAATTCTGATTTTAGAAGGAAAAAATTAGCTAATAAAACATGCAAGAAAGTGCAAGATTCTTTAGCAATACCAATACCAAGACTGCATTTTGCAATACCAAGACTCAAATTGGTCTAGCAAGACCAAGACCAAGATTTTTAATGCAAGACCAAGACCAAGACCAAGATTGCCAAGTCTTGGTCTTGGTCTTGCATTTGCTCATCACTACTTACGAGTTCTTTTGAGAATTTATGTCAAACGTTGGAGAGAGGGGGCGCCACTTTCAAGTTTCTGTCCCCGTTCTAAAAAAATCGTAGATCCGAGGCTGACTTACTTACAATTAAGCAGTTAAATGAGATGTCAAAATAAAACTTATTTTAAATTATATTACTTTGTAGATAGCGTTGTATTGCAACCAAAAATCTATATTTATGCCTGTATGACTTGATGATACATGGATTTTAAAGTATGCAAGAACGTTTTTCCTTTTGATTTATTTGAATATAATGTTTTTTCAGTTTCGCGGAAGTTTTATTTCTCTAGTGGAATAGAAAATTTTTTTCATTATTTATGTATGCATACCTATACGCCTATACGTATGTACTCGTATGATAAATTCGAGGACGAACGAGACTGACGTTGCGAGTAAAAATTGTAAAAACAATATTTCTTTTTTTTTCGGTTTTTAAATCTTTAAGACGGCGACGAAAGGAAATGCTTTGTTTTGATTTCACGTAGCTATATTGCTATATTGGTCGTGAACAAAGGAATGGCTTAAAAAGGTATTTTTGAAAATAAATTATCTGTATATGTAGAGGAGTTCGTTTTTGTACCACGCAATTTTTTTTTTTTTTTTGCTTTCAGTCTAAAAATTTTCGTCGGAAACAATTAATTTTACAGAGCGAGTCAAATCATAGTCATATCTAGGCGAAAGGTCTTGTTACAATTTGTTTGTAATATCGGCAAGGGCGCCTATACCCGGGGGCAAGGGGGCCCCTTAGCTTATAGTGAAAGGATAAAATATATAAATTTTTTTTTTTTCTTACTCGCCACTTGAATTTTTGAGGAAAAAATGTTTAAAAAGTTTCGTCATCCAAAATATTAAAAATTCTCCTTATCCCCAATTCCAGTCCCCCCTACAAATTTTCATATGGGCGCCCTTGAATTTCGGTATCTTCCACTTTGCGGTTAAAATTTTAACGATAAGATAACTAATGGCGTAAAGGAAATTCTTAATGGTTTGACTGAAACATTTTGTCTTAAATTACGGAAAAAAATTTACTAAGGCAACAAGAATATTAATTTATTTTTTGATGGGACAGATGGAATATTTTTTTTGGTTTATATGTATAATATTTGCTTCCGAGGCTACTAAAGTAGTGGAAGCATTGTGATCACTTTTGAAATATGAAAATTCCTTTCCCTCTAAAATAAAAATTTGCACGCGTATTTTACGTTTTAGAACTTCCTGAACAATTTTAGTTCCGTATTTGTCTGTTGATCTGTCGGTATATCCGAAAATTCCATCAAACGGCATAACTTCGAAACTATTTGATCTGATCGAAAATGACCAAAATTTTTGACTAAAATTCGAAACAAATTAAGTCAACTTTTAAATTGTCCCTATTAATTTCCTTATTATAGAGATTTTTTATCGCAAACGGGACAGTTTTTTTTTCATATGACCGCAAACTGAATGACCATAAAGTGGACACAATCGTAATTTCTAGCTAGTGATGAGCAAATGCAAGACCAAGACTTGGCAGTCTTGGTCTTGGTCTTGTTCTTGCATTAAGAATCTTGGTCTTGGTCTTGCTAGAGCAGTTTGAGTCTTGGTCTTGGTCTTGGTCTTGCAAAATGCAGTCTTGGTCTTGGTCTTGGTATTGCTAAAAAATCTTGCACTTTCTTGCATTTTTTTATTACCGAATTTTTTCCTTCTAAAATCAGAATTTTTCTCTTTTTACGGTATTAATTACACAGGCCTGCAAAATTAAGGTCATAAAAAACTTTTTTAATGTTAATGGGTAATCTTTATATTTTTTTGGGTGCTAAATCCAAATTTGAATTTCATTATTTTGTATCACCCACAGTTTTGTCACATTTTGGCTATGTCAGATTTAATGAAATATGCTAATATTCTATAGGTGTGGAGAAAAAATAACTTGTACAAGACAAACAGAACTTTATTTTAACACATAAAATATATTTTTATTCCTAATACTAAGTTTTATGAAGGTTCTAAGAGTCCATGGGTTTATATTTTCTTTCTCTCTTTTCTTTGAAGCTTCGGATGTGGCTTTTTCTTCTGTGTGCCCAACGTCCCTGATAGCGTTTTTCCATTATCTTGATATCCTGGTGGAAACGTTCTCCTTGTTCCTCACTGACAGCTCCTAAATTGTCCAGAAAGTAGTCTAGCTTGCTGTTTAAAAAATGAACCTTTAAGCTCGTTAAACATCCCAAATTCTTGAAGCGATCAAGCATATGAGATACAATGCTTATATTATAGTCTGAGTCTTTTTTGTTACCCAAGAACTTGTTAACAACTTCCTTGAAAGCAATCCAAGCGTCTTTCTCTTTCACTGTTATATGTAATTCAAACTCAGAGTCAAACATCATTTTTCTTATATCAGGGCCAATGAAGACGCCCTCTTGTAACTTTGCTTCTGATAAATGCGGGAACTTTGAGCAAAGATATTGGAATTATAAGATATTATATTCATTATAAGATATTGGATCGCTGGCTTTCGCATATTTAGTATTATATTGATTGCATTAATTTTCTGAACTATTTTTTTGAATATAAAGGCTTATGATGTAAAATGTAGGAAAATGATGGGTGATACAGCAATTTTATTGTTATTTTCAGATTCAGCACACTAAAATCCATAAAAATATGGTTAAAGTATTAAAAAAGTTTTTTAGTCGCTGGCCTGTGTTATACTTTTAAACTATTTAAACAGTTTAGCAAGAGTCTTCCTTTTTTCTTACTTTTGTCTTGGTCTTGCTCACTCGAGTCTTCGTATTGGTCTTGCAGCCATACTTATAGTCTTGGTCTTGGTCTTGCTTTTGGTATACATAGTCTTGGTCTTGGTCTTGCATTTTTTGCAAGACAAGACTGCAAGACCAAGAATAATTTTGCTCATCACTATTTCTAGCTTGGGTTTTAGTTGACCGAAATAAATAGATTTTCTTTTTAAATCTTCATTAAATCATTACCTAGTAGGATTTTGAGTAACGCCGATTCAGTAGTAGCTTTGACATAGTTTAGAAGGTTTCTAGGAAGATTTTCTTTTTACCTAATAACCTCGACTGCTCGAATTTTATGGAAGTTACAAAAGTCTTTGACTTTACAATATAAGTATTTATTGCGACGGTATTTATGATACAATTAATAGATCTAATTGTAAGTATGCTAAGCCGAATTTTGAATAACAAACCTATCTTCTAAAAAAAAAATAATTAAAATTTTTATTTTCTTGATATTTAATAAAATCGTGATAATAGAAATTCTAAAATAGTATGTTATACACCAAGCGACTAAACTGTGAGTTTTAATCCCGAGTGTGAAGTTTGTTGCCAGAGGGCCAGTAAAGGCTCGAGGGAAACAAATCACATGAAGGATGAAAAAAATACTTGTCCTGTGGTGTATATACCTGCTATTTTTTGCAATTCCGGATTATTAAAATTATAAAAAATATTAAAAAAAAATTACTTAAATGTCATTCCAATTGTATGTACCGTAAAACCGTCTAGACCCGGACACTTTTTTACATTTTTCGGTAAAATTTTATGTTTATACATGTTTCCTTCATAGATATCACCAATAAAAGTATTACCATTAGAAAGAGCGTATACTATTTGTTATATCCCTGACCCATTTGTTTCATTGTAAGTAAAAAAAAAATAAAAAATAATAAATAATTAGTAAGTGTCCGGGTCTACACTCCAAATCCGTCTTGACCCGGACATTTCCTTAAATAATGTAATAACATGCAAACTAATCTCTCCCGTCGGGGTTAGGACAGTGTTTTATATCGTCTGATGTTTTGAACCTGTCAAAGGCTTCAAAACATTTTGTGGGAAGAGAGAGGGGTCAATACATAGTATGCCTCTCTATGAAGTAAACATACGATATGACACCAGAAGGAGGCATAAACTGCGTAATTCTGGCGGGAATATAACGTATGGATAGTGGAAATTACAGCCAGTGCGAATCGCGGCCATAGTGCAATAAACTGATGTGTCCGGGTCTAAACGGATATATGTATATAGCATGTATTTTTTTTATATATACATCGAATATAACTTCAAACATCATTAAATAATGCGCGATAAAATTCTGAACACATACATATCAAAATTAAAACAATATGACAATTATGACGAAAATTTCATGTCTAAGTTAGACACACATTTGATTTCTTTGAAAAACTGGAGAATAGTAATCCTGTAAAATGAGATAGTAAAAGTTGAAATCCGCAGTTTTTATTGGTACAGCTGTTTAGAGGATGTTTTTCTCTCTCTAATGACGTCAAGAACAAATGTTTATTGTAGCAGGTTAATGTAGAAACTACTTACTTTGAATATTGGTGCAAAGTGTCCGGGTCTAGACGGTTTTACGGTAATAATATTCCATCAATTATACTTTGGATAAATCAATCTAATTGTATAATACAATATTACTGTTTGTCTTATATGCAAAAAGTTTGAATTTGTTTAGTATTTTCAATTAGGTAACTAGCAACGCTATTTAATTTAAGTTAAATTTCTGTAAATTGTGCTTGCTGGCTGATTGGTTTAAAAGTGGGAGCAAAATTTTTTTTTAGTCCCAAGGGACTAAAAATTCACTTTTATCAATCTGTGGCACTTTACTCCCTATTATGAGGGACTAAATCATGTCTTTTAGTCCCGGAATTGCAAAAAAATAATTTTATTTCAAATTATTTTTGTTAATTTTTTAAAACAGTATTAGGTACTTCTCAAAAAAAGTTAAATACCCATTTTACTTGCAAATAAATGGTTTATATCTTCCAATATACTTACAACGTTTAAAGGCACATTTAAAGGATTTTCTATTAATTTTTGTCACATTTTTATGATCAGACAATACTGTAATCTCCGCATAATCAGCTTATTGTCATCTTCGACACAAATCCTATACGTATAGTCTCAAATACGTCCACACTACCAATTGGAAATCATGTTTTGGATTATCCTATTTAAAAGTCACATAAATTTGTATACGATTTAGTGTAAAATCAATCAATTGTTGAGGCAATATTGAAAGGATAATATATAAGGACTAAATAACGGAAATTGAACACGTTCCATGTTCGAAAAAATAGACGAATTTTGATAAAAAATAAATTACAAAGAAAAATAAAAATTTTTAATGACATTCTATAATTTACATAAGGCTGCGGTTACATTGGATACGAATTCGTACGAAAATTGATTCGTACGAGCTCGTACGAAATTCATTCGTACGACTGTGTGATTACATTGGATACGGAATCGTAATACGAATTCGTATTTAAATTGAAAACCGTTAGTACATATTGCATGATATCAAACAATGGATTCAGTTACCAAATCTTATTTATTAGAATCACCGTTTTCAAAATTTCTAATTATAGAAAACAAACAATTCTGTGTAAACAATTATTTATTATTCATGTAGAGCAAAAAAAGCTGAGTTCTGGAATTACTTTGAGGAAATTTTTCAAGACAAACAGAAATTTTTAGAATATTTGAACATGTCGCAAGTCACATTCAATTACATTTTAAAATTTACTGAATTTCAGCTTCAATATTTAGCTAATTAATTTTTCATTACATATACTTAAAATGTTTTGTTAGGTTAGGTTAGCTTTATTATATTATATTTAATTAAAAAATTATCTAAACATTTCCTCTGCCACCTTATTCCACAATTTTTTATTTAACTTTCTATTATGATAATATTTATGCTTTTGATCCCTTGGAGACCGCCTTTGTTCAACAAAAATAATTATTTTTTCTATATCCATTGCATTGTTTTCGTACGAATTCGCATCAAAAAACAAAATATTTTGGTCGTATCAAAAAGTCGTACGAGCTCGTACGAAAGAGTCGTAAGCAGTGTAACCACGCATATCTAAATGTATGCATTTGTTTAATTCGTATTAACTCGGATAAGTTCGTACGAATAAATTTTCGGATGAATTCGTATCCAGTGTAACCGCTACCTAAATGTATTCCTAAGAAAAAAATTAATAACAGGTATGTTTTGAAAGTAATAAAATAAAATTTTAAGGAAAAACTATAGAAATCTAGTGGCAATTCCGCGAAATAGAAAGCTCAAAAAAGCTAACCAGCGCTTCCACCATCAGTTTTGAATTGCTTAAAAAAAATTGACGAATTCAAAAAAAAAATTGTTTTAACGAAAAACTACAGAAATTTGAAGGTGGTTCTGAAAGACAGAAAGCTCAATAAAGCTAGCCAGTGCTTCCACCATCAGTTTTGATTAGGGTAAGCCAAGCAATTAATTCGTTAAATTTTAAATTATAATCAATATATTTAATTAATTTTAGCCAAAAGGTGAAACCTAAGCTACAAGTAGATATTTTCTGTTTTAGTTAACTAGTAAATTTATGCTTGAATGTTTGTTTTAGGGGCAACCAATTCTACAAATAGGGGCCAAAAAGCTTTCTGACGATTTTAACACTCGATCTAAATGCAAATTCTGTTTTTTTTTCATTAGTTATTTGGATACCGTAAATGCAGCAAAATTATCATTTTGTGTTAAAAAAAATTAAAATTTAATGGCTCATAATTTATGTACCTACCATTTTTTAACGGTAGTTTCTAACAGACTGTTGATGTTATGTATAAATTTTTCTGGTATTGGCAGCTGCAATTTATTAAAATCAATAATTTTTGGTAAATTCAGGTGACAAATTATTGTTTTCAATACGTCTGCAAAACTTTAGCTGATATTTCAAAAACTATAAAGCTCAGGTTAGGTAATTTTCACATACGAAAAATTACATAATCTCATAAGTATATTAACAAATTTTCACGTTTATTTATAAGCGTATAATCGAATAATTCGTTTAAGTAATACAATACTATAGGTTAGGTAAAGTTACAATAATTCAACAACTGATAATATTACCTACTTACGCCTAATACAACCGGTAAAAACATTGTATTTTAACATAAAGATCGAGCTACTAGACCAGTCACTCGAAATTTTCAATCTACTACGTTTTATTATTAGATATTATTTGGAATTAATAACAAAATGTAAATAACAGTGGCATATTTAAAAATTTTACAATATATTTGATATTTTAGTAAAAAAAAACATGAATAGGTAAAATTATTAATTCGTTAACATCTTAACCTGTTACCGTCTTTAACTAAATTAATTTCATCTTCATTATATTCAATTTTAAATCGAAAATTCAGGTATAATTGACTGATTTTACGGTAGGTACTTAAAATAAAAACTACATTGCTTTATAATTACTAAAACCATAATATTTTTAATTTATTTCTTTTTAACAAAATTTTTAACATTTATAAAAATTTACAACTTATTTATTAATTAATTTTTTTTAATAATTATTGTTCAACAGATTTATTCCGTTCATTGAAAAAAAACACTAAAAAATTAATAATATAAATCGAACACATTTTTAAAAACATTTCAAATATTAAACGATATTCATTTGTTTCATCAATTCCAAACGCAAAAGAACAAAAAAAAACCAAACTGTCAGTTACGAACGAACCAATCAGCAACAAGCACGATTTTATTAAAACATCTTCGCAGCCATGACACTTAATAATTTTAATTCAATATAAATTTAATATTTTTGAAATAACCAAAATAAAATCAATAAATATTTAATCAAACAAAAACTGAATTTAAACCACGAATTTTCTTTTTAATAATAATTATTATTAAAATTATTACACTGGTGTTTTGAATAAAATTCTTTTGCAGAAATATATTTTCCTGGATTGAAGTTTTCGATTGAATTAAGAGATTTAGCGATGTGATGTCAAGTATGTGACTGAGTCAAAGGTGGAATTGATACATTTATATGTACACGACATTGTTTTCTCTGGCTAGGCATCAAACTCCGATGAAAACGATGAAAGTTTACTTACTCAATACTCACACATACATACCTATACATATTTTACACATATTTATATGCAATGTAATGTAACATTTTAATACAAACCGACCATTTTATAAAAATATTATGGTGGTACTATAGTAGGCGATCGATCAACTTGTCGTCCCGATCGTTTTAACCCCTTTAGGACTAATGACGAGCTCAGTTCGTCATACTAGTTTTTAGAAAAATTTCAGCTGACGAGTGTGCATTGTTTTATATCGGTAACTGGAGGCTGTATAGTAAAGAGCGGTCATATTGGAAATAATTTAAGCAAAACCTACCAAACTTGCAATTATACTTATAGAAATATTAAATTTTTTATCTAAAATATTGGAATATATGGCGGTACTAAAGGGGTTAAAAACGTATCTAGAGAGATCAAGGGAACCTTGCGTTAGTAACTGGACAGGTTATGGCAACTTTAGCAGCTAATTTAAAGGTTTAGAATTTATTTTCGATGATGCGACGCTTAAATATTTTTCCGGAATCCATCAGGTCTTTTCGGCAAGCCCGTAGCTACCATGGCCTTTCTACGGGTTTGCTTTCCATCCTAAAATTAACTACGGGCTAATACTATTTCGAAAATTTCCGATTCGAATAATTTCAAAATTAAAGTTTATTGAAGTTTGCGAACCATTTTGAGACGATGGTTCTAGTGTTACGTGCTATGCATGTTGCTATACATGATAACTTTAAAATCATGTAAACAGTTATCAATATTTTTTTTCAATTGACTTTGGTAATATAAGATGCTTTTGACATCAAAAAAAATAGACAATTGACGAAGAGTTTAACCCTAGAATCAGACGTACTCGTCAAATTGACGACCAAACTTCTCTACCTGCTCCAGTAGGTACTACAACTTGTCATTGTTTGTCTGTTCTAAAACTTCTGGTATCTGATTTATTTGTTACTAGCCGTATACCCGATGGGATTTCTAATCGGCAACATCTTTTTATTAGATACTCACTGCTCACTTTCAATGTTGTTCAAAAGCCTAAATACCAATTTCCCCGTTTCTAATTTCAAAAATTACGAACTTCCGATACGAACTTTCATTTCCTGTTTTAACCCTTTAGGGAATGAATTTCCAGAAACGTTTACACAACTGACTTTTATCTATAAGTAGTAATGACTAAAGATTAATCTTCATATCTTCTGTGCTAAATTTCGTCCTTCTAAACCCAACAGTTTAGGCTGTGCGTTGTCTGTCAATCAGTGTATAAAATATTACTTATTTGAATAGACATAGTAACATATTTTTATATATCTAACTTCAACATTTGTATTCCCTATTTAACCCACGTAGGAGGCGAATTTTTAAAAATTCTTTCTTAGTGGTCACCTACGTTACATAGGGAACTCCTGTGAAAAGTTTCATTCTTCTAAACCCAACAATTTAGGCTGTGCGTTGTGTGTCAGTCAGTCAGTGAATCAGTCAGTGTTAGAAATTTATTAAGTAGATGATAACACAAAAGACGTATTAATTTTGCTTATAGTTGCTGTCGTTTTGTTTATATTAAAATAGTGTGCGTCAATTTGACGACGATGAATGATTAACGTATGTTTTTTTTTAAAGATTTTGTACTTTACATATAAAAGCTTTAATAATTTTTCTAAAATTTATTAAAGATATGGATGTTATAATTAATTTATTCAATGATTATGATAATGTGAAAGATGATTACAGCTGTTTGACTATAGAGACGACATAATACTGAAGTTTTAATATATTGAATCGAAAACTAAAGAATGCGTTTCGAATGACTTAATAAAAGATTAACAATTTATTTTGTGGAAAATATTTTAATTTTTATTATTTTTTGAGATCTTATTCGAAAAATTACTAACAAATTTTAGAAAATTTACAAATGTACCTAATGAGAAAATAACTACATATCTACGGCAATATTTATGACCGGGAAATTTCGCATTCTGTAAAGTTACACCTCTCCACCGACTCATAATAGTTCATAAATTAATTATTTGAAAGACATTTCTTATGATACAATTGATGCATTTATCTATTTTTTAATTTTTATAATGAAAATATGTTTTAATACAAATATTTATATTAAAAAATTTTTCCAAATGCAATTTTTTTAAATATTTTGTTCGCTTTTGTAGTGTTGTTATGTAAAAAAAAAATGCCTTTTGCAAATAAACTCTAAAATTCTCTGTATAAAGTCCATTCGTCAAATTGACGACGATGTATGATTAACGTTTCTCGTAGACCAACGTATGATTCTAGGGTTAAATCCTGCGTAAAAAATACATAACATAGTGAACTACGAATAACTAGTTCTCTTTTACCTAGAGGTGTTAGTACTGAAGACAAAAAGTTGATAAGCCAGTGTAGTAGCACCGCTATCACTCTATTCGATTTTTTTTTAATCCCACCGAAAAATAAAACCCCCCTTGACGACACGGCCGTTTTTATTTTTCCTATTATCCTCCGCCAGCACTACATAAAGGATCAAAAATTCAATTTATTTGAAACCCCTCACACAAACACACTCACATCCCCATATCTACGTAGCGGCATAAAAGGGTGTATATTGATTAATAGAGAAAATTTGATTATTAACTACACCGCATATGGTTACGATCAAATACAACCAAAAAAAAAAAAAAAAACCACTCATCTTCCAACCCTTCAGGACATTGTTGACGTTCGGGCGTGCAAATTCACACAAAGGGTGCTAAAATTCGTACCCCTTGATTGTGGGAATCGAACGAGGCGTGCCTGCCGATTCAAACTGGAAATATTTTTGGGGCGGTATCTTCACCACACGTTTGGACTGGTTTGAACGCACGTTCCACACTTCTCTACTCATTCTAATCGATTGTGTTCGAGTGTGATGGCCGATGTTGAGCGAGTCGGCCGGAAGGTGGAGTTTCGTTCAAGTTTGTGGACGTTTTTGGTCGACGATAACGCCCCCTGACAGTTTCTCCACACTGTTTGTGTGTGTGTGTGTTGGTGTGCGTACGTGTAGGGTAACCGTATGTATACGTTTCGGTTGTTTTCATTAGTAACATTGTGTCTTGGGCACAGGCTAGAACAACATTCGTCACGCAGCCGGCTGTGTTTTTACTTTAATCTTTGTGTAAACTGGGCCCCCAATGTTGTGTCTGATAATAGTTTGTGTTATTATTGCAACACTAAAACCGTGTATAATCATAACACAGCGACCGTAGTAATATTTGTTTTTCGAAAAAGATTGATTAGATTCAAAACATTATCACTACTTCTACCTTTTTGTAAAATATCAAAACAACTACACCACTGCTGAAACGGAACGTTTTTCTTTCTTCAACCACCAGCAACCAAAAACGACGCGAAGAATTTACACGCACTTTTTTACCGTTTTTTTTTTGTTTTGTTTTGTTTTGTTTACGTCACAACGGTTGTTTTTATTTTAAATTGATTGTTGTTTTTGTTATTGTTGACATGTCGCCATATTCGCCGGTCGCGCCCCACCCTGCCGCACCTGCACGTCGCGGTCCGTTCTAGTAGTGCCTTTCGACGACTAATCGTTTGTTGACTTAAGCGAAAAGAAAACTTAAACAACAAGTGGGTGTTGAACGAGTAGTTAGTGCAAGTGTCGATGACTTTTAAATGAAAACAAAATAAACAATAAAAAAATTTTTTTTTTCGGTTTGTGAATTTTTGTGAGAACCGGACTCGAAATGCATCATCCACTGTTCGGGGAAGCCCCGAATCCATACTATCGGCATACGGCAGCCGCGGGGCCCACGGCAGCCTATACCGGCTCGGCGGCGATGGCTGCAGCGAGTGCTGCCGTCGGATATTCGTACGATCAATATTCCCGTTATGGATATGCGGCATCAGCGGCCTATACCGCGCTGGGGAATCATCAGCAGGCGCTACATCAAGCCAAGGATATGGTGAAGCCACCGTATTCGTATATAGCGTTAATTGCGATGGCCATACAGAACGCCCAAGACAAGAAGATCACACTGAACGGTATCTATCAGTTTATTATGGAACGATTTCCGTACTATCGCGAGAATAAACAGGGTTGGCAAAACAGTATTCGACATAATCTCTCGTTGAACGAATGTTTCGTGAAAGTTCCTCGTGACGATAAGAAACCCGGAAAGGGGAGTTATTGGACGTTGGACCCGGACTCGTACAACATGTTCGACAATGGGTCATATTTGCGTCGAAGGCGACGCTTCAAGAAAAAGGATGCGATCAAAGAAAAAGAGGAAGCGCTGAAGCGGCAACAGCAACTCCAACAGCCACACGGGCATCCATCGGCGGGTTCAACCACGGTACCCAGTCACGAGGCGCTCATCAAACGCATCGACGATAAACTGGACATTAAACCCGCGAAATTAGAATGTAAACCGAAACGGGAACCCAACACGGACCTGTCACAGTGCATGAGCAAATACTCCAGCCATCATTCACCCGAAACCAAATCTGTGATCGTGCACCAGGATCTGACGACCATGGACGTGGACACAGCCGCTGTCACCTTCACCGTAGACAGTCTAATGACGAGCAGGGAAACGCAACAACAGCTAAACCTGGCAGCCGCCTACTCAAATCCACGCTTACATTCCGCTGGTGGAATGTACTCGTACTGCTCAACAACCGCGCAACAGTATATGGTCGGACAACCACCGGAAACGGATAGCCAATTCACGCGACATCACATGTCCACGGCCGGATGGTACGGGAGTCCGGAAACGTCACCGGACTCGACGGCCGGACACACAACCGTCACCATGCCACCGGCATTTCGTGAACTGTTTGACACCACAGCGGCGGTCGGATCTTCACCACCGACGAATCCCAGTTGTCAGTTGGCCGCCGGTTTTGTGACGGCACGTGGTGCCACTGTGTCACCAGCACCGGTTGCGTACCGGGGTACAACAGCGTCCACATCGCCACCGTTAAATGTTCCGCCGGCACACTATCATCGGACCTCGGCGGCCACGGCAGCATCGGTACATTCGTATTATCCGCAGGATTGTACCAGTGCGGGACATAAGTATTAGAAACATATTTATTATTCGTGATGTATATTTTTTCTTGTATATAAAAATATGGGTTACGCTCCTTTCACATTGTACGGTTTTCGCCGTACGGTAAAAAACCGTACGACTTTTTGCCGTGATATTATTGCTTTCACATTGCACGGTTTTTTGCCGTTGTAAACTGAATATCTTCATTTGATTTGCAACATTATACAAGTAACAAGTGTGATTAAAGTTAATTATATAAATCAGTATAATTAGAAAGTAGGATTATCTATTATCAGACTCTTTGAAGACCTGAAAAATGACGAAAATAAATTTCGCAACTATTTTCGGATGTTTACAGGCTCCTTTAATTAATTTCTTGGCGAACTTAACATCAAAACACACAATTTCGAAATTTCATACAATCTATTAAAATACTGGTTATCACATTCAATATCAGTTTCATCCATTTCACAAATAAAATTAATAATTAACATAAAATTCAACAAAATAATGTTACTGCCGTACGTTAAAAAACTGTCAAATGTGAAAGCATCAATTTAATTACATACACTACTGATTGTGAGTTAAAAACGCCGTACGGCAACCGTCAAGTGCAGTGGCAAGAGACGGCTGCTACACGGCACGGCAACGGCATTTTGCCGTGACCGTGCAATGTGAAAGGTCCAATGCTCTTCTTCACTCCACTAAAAAAATGCGACCGTACGGTTTTTTACCGTACGGCAAAAACCGTATAATGTGAAAGGAGCGTTAGGGTACGTGTTCATCTGAGAGAAAAACTATCGAGAGCTACTCTCGAGAGTCGTAATTAGAAGTGGACACAGGACTGATCGTACTATCCGACAGTTCACGCAAAAACTCTCGGAGAGTAGACAAATTTCTAATTCACTCAAGTGGACAAGCATAAATTCATCTTTCCGACACAGTTACGCTCAAAATTCGAAACATGTTCGAAACATTGATTTTGTACGTTGTTTCTATTTACACTAATTTGTCGTATTTTGTTGTACGCAGAATGTAGGTATTATACCTTTATACTTTTTATTTGTTTAGTAAAAAACTATTAAATTGAATATTAAAAAAAAATTAAAATATCAGAGTTAATTATTGCAATTAATTTAAAAATGGATAGGAAGGCGTGAATTAAAGAAGAAGATACAAAAAATTAATTAAATATTTGTCAAACTTAACATTTTTTTTTTAATGGAAAATATAAAAATTATGAAAACTGTGATCATAAAATGAAGCAAATTTTTCTGTCTCCATATGTAACTCTTTTTTAACGACTATAGCAAATAAAAATCACATCAATATTTCTTAATCAAAATTTGACATTAGCTCTCAAACTGTTGTATGTCGACACAGTTTTGAGAGCACTATCGAAGAGTTTGCTATCAAACAGTTTTCCGGCGAGTGAAAGTTATTGAAAGTACTCTCAAGTGGGCAATGAACTATCGACTTTCTGGGTAGTTACTTCTGCTAGTTACTCTCAAATGGACACGTACCCTTAGAAGTAAAATTTATAGCGAATTTCAATTTAAAATAATTTTTTATACAAATCGACCGTAAAGAAATTAGCTATATTTCTGAACATTTGCACTTTTTTGCAAAAGTTTCTATTTCTTTTATAAAAGAAGTGCTGAAACTTTTACTTGCAACACCTAATTTATGAAATATGTATTCTAAGGCTTATTAATTTCTTTTTGTCATTCAAGAATTCCATTTCATAAATTTTACTCTTTAAGTGTACCTAGTTTCAAAATGAAACCACAGTTTCAAAACAGGAATTACCTAATGAAAAACTGTTTTTTTTTTTTTATTTTTTTTAATTTGATTCGAAATAATTTACCGAAGAAGTAAGATAATAAATCCAGGTATTGAAATTTCAGTCCCAGTCTTGGGATAGCGGTTTAATCAAGATGGTATATTTGAATAACTTCTTATTGTTAGTGATTTTTTAAAAATCGTTATTTTAATTCATATAAAAATGAAATTAAACGTAAAAATTGCGCAGACAACCTAAACAATTTAATGAAATCAGAATGACCCTCCTTTATAAAGGTGAAAATTTGTAAAAACAATAAAATAGTGCATAAAATTTGAATAATGAATTCGGTCTCAAATAGGTACTCAAATCTCAAGAACTTTAATAAACGATCAACTACATATCGTCGCCGTTACTTCAATATGTCGTATGTCAAACATATGTCATTTTCTGTTAACAATGCTATAGTAACCAAAATCATCTTTTCTATATAATAGCCAAAATTCCAATGTCTAGGACTACAGTGAAACAGAGAATGCGCACTTGAAAATATTTCTTATATCGCCATTTTTATTTGGAAATGCGTCGTATGTCGTACGGTGCTTTAAAAATACAGGTACTTTAATAAACAATAAATAACACTAATAACACATCACCAAAAATCCTTGATAATTCAATAAACAAAGCAACCAAAAAGAATTGCAGCGTAAAAAATAAAACAGCTTTTTTTAATTTCTGACAAATGCCGTTTTAGCGAATTTCCAGAATGGAATTCAGCTATTACAGCCACTGTCATGACGCGACTTGAGCCCGGGACTATGGCAGATATTTGTTTTGAGGTCCATTCAAAAATTTTTATAAAAATTTTTTACACCATTGGAAAGAGTAGAAAAAATCATATAAAAAAGGTCTTTAAACTATTATTCTATGTCAACTAGTATCCAAGAAAAACTTTTATAAACGGAAATTCGCTATGTTATACAGGATGCTGCGACAGGGATATTTCGACATAGGTACGACGTTTTGAAGTAACGGCGACGACTCAAAGCTTGATCACTTATTTTTTGTAGTTTTATAACTATTTATGTATTTTTTAATCCTGAATCCGGTGCGAGTTTCTGAATTTCAAGAATTCAGTCCGATATCGGACAGCACAAAAAATAAATTAAAATCCCGAAATTTTGAGATTGGATGCCTTGCGGAGAAGTGAGTTTCCTTTTATAACGCATAGACACCGTTTTTTTCTTTATTTTTAATGGAGAGACTCAAACTTTCAAATTTAGAGTATTCTTGTCCCGGAATTAGTTCTGTTTCTGTCAAGCCTTGACCTGAATTTTGCTTAATTTTGATCAATAGTTTACCGACGCCTACTTTATGATAATTCTATTTTTTCTTAGTAATAATCAAACAAGTGATAATGATTATATGGACCGAAACGTGTCATAAAATTAATTTAAAAATATGGTATCTTTACAAAATGTTTTATCGAGATTTTGGCACTCAAAAAATGGCGAACGATTGGAATTTAAGCCTCTGGTAGTATTTTCGATTCCCTCGTCAATTTTTAATCATTTCCCAACTTTGTTTTTTGCTGTTTACTACCGTTTTTTTTAAACAATTCAGGACACAAATTTAAGTCCATATTTCATTCTTATACAATATTAACCTAAATAACTAGTCATCTTCAGGGCCGGCGAGAAAAATGACGTGTTTTCGGACATAACAAAAAATTTTTTCTACAAAAATACAATTGACGAGCAAAAAAAAAAAAAAAAAATAAAAAAATAAAAAAAAAATAAATATTTTATTCAATTAAAACTGTAAAAAAAAATTAATTCATTCCACCTTGATTCAAACATTTAATTGTTCTTGAACTGAATAATTAATGACAAAAGATGATAAACAATATTTATATAAAAATTTTATATAAAAATTTTTGTTCAATTTACGTGCATTTTTTTTTATTTAAATTAATTAATAAAGTAAAAAGGTGTGAATGTTGCAATAATCAAATTTAAATATTTACATTAAAAATATTTTTAACAAAATAATTTAAATATTTTTTCGATGCAACGTTTTCTTGGAATTTCACAAAAAGAAAATATAAAAATTTTTTATTTTCATTTAGAAAATCACATAATTAAATTCTTTATTTACATTTTTGAATAAAATTTATTTCTCAGTAAAACAGTAAATTTTATTTTTATGGAAAAAATACGAAATTATTTTGGTACTTAAAAAAAAAAAAATTAAAATTTGATTGGATGAATTTTGTTTAAATCGATCAGTACAATTTTTAAGATTTAAAAATTGTTTACATATTTGCAACTAAATTGTGCTATACTAATTTTTTAAAACACATTTTTCCGATGTCTAATATATTTATAAAATTCAGTTTACAAAATTTAATTCCGAAGGCAGCTCAATTTTTTAAACAAAACCGTTATCGTGATCTATACAGTAATCTTTTTAAAGGAACTGAACCTACCTGTACAAAATGTCTAGTACCTTAGCACATTCGAACCCTTAAATCCATATACAAACGTATGTACTAGGGATGTTATAGATATCCATAACCGTAACCGAAACTACCGGAGATCCGAAATAATTAATTATCCGTAACCAAAACCGTATCTGAAAATGATTACACTCTCAAAACGATTTCTTTGTTCAAAGATTGAAAATTTCTTTGATTTTTTTTCCTTGAATCATAAAAATATTTATTTAAATCAAAGAAAAGAATTTTTTGATTCAAAGAAATATTTCCTTGACTACTAAAAAAAAAAATTCAAGAAAATATTTCTTTGAATCAAAGAAAAGATTTTTTTGATTTATAAAATATTTCTTTGACTATTAAAGAAAAAATCAAGAAAATATTTCTTTGAATCAAAAAAAATTATTTCTTTAAATCACGAAAAGATTTTTTGATTCAATCAAAAAAATATTTATTTAAATAAAAAAAGAATTTTTTGATTCAGAGAAATATTTCTTTGACTACTAAAAAAAAATTCAAGAAAATATTTGTTTGAATCAAAGAAAAAATTTTTGCTGATTCATAAAATATTTCTTTAAATCAAAACAAGATTTTTTGATTCAAAGAAATATTTCTTTGACTACTAAAAAAAAAATTCAAGAAAATATTTCCCTGAATCAAAAAAATCTTTTCTTTGATTTAAAGAAATATTTTTTTGATTCAAAGAAACAAAAATCAAAGAAATTTTTAATCTTCGAACAAAGAAATCGTTTTGCTGCATGTATTTCTTTTGATATATTTTCGTTGATTCGTGTTAGGCGTTCACTTTTTTTAGTTAAATTTTCCCCCTTTTATCTAAAAAAATGTTCACTAAAAGCAATTATCCGTAACCGTAACCGTATTCGAAACATTATCCGATATTATTATACGTATATCCGTAAGCGAAACCGAAACCGACAAAAATGTTTTTAAATATCCGTATCCGAAATTTCATATGCACAACATCCCTAAAACGTACCCAAGTTCAAATCTAAGATCAAACTTAAAAAAAAAATTGTAACAGAAGCATTCAAAGGTATTAATCGAAACAATTGATTAGGTCTATTACCAACTCTATTTTTTTTTTACTTTATTTTGTAATTTTAGCAATTTTATAGTATATTTTTTTAGTTTAGAAATGACGTCATTATCATCTCTTCAATTTATGACGCTAGCTGTCCTTTAAAAAAATTATACGATACTGATCCTTAAAATAGTACATAAATTAAGTTTATTTTCATTTTTCACTTTTCTCACTTATTTTAATTGCCAAATTTTATATGATTTCACTTACGGATTTGTATATACTGAATGAAAGTTAACATACCATTAAATTAGGTATTATTAAATAATTTTTACCAACAATTTTTTATTTGACCCACCCATTTCAATTCATATTTTCATGATAACTAGGTTGTAACATACCACAGTAAAGTATCAGAAAAATATGAATACCTGTTCTATTGCAAAATGAGGTCAGAATGAATATAGGTAGTGACCCCAAAAAATTTTGGTAATTTCTTGATTACGTATGCACCGTTTCGAATAAATACAATCAGATTAAAATTTGTGTTATTTTTGCCAATTGTTGAAAAATTAGTTGGAAATAATAACAAAGACCTCCCAGAATACAGAGCATTCAATTTACGTCATTATTGCAAAATTTACAAAACAATTTTTCTTTGAAACAATTATTTTATGGAATATTTTAATAAAAGAACAAAAAAATCATAAAATATTTAGATCTAATTTGTTTATAAAAATTTTTTAATTCTCATACATGCCTTGTACATATAAAACACTTTTGTTTCATTTTTGTCTGTCTAATAAATTGACAGACGTGCTATATATTGAAGCCTCGACTATGTTGGGAGTTAAAACGTCAAATTAAAAATTATAGTATAAATAAATACATACCAATGTTTCTCAAAAAAAAAAAAGAAAAGAAAAATGAGGTGTTGATATAATAAGCATGTTAAAGACGTCCATACACTCAAAAACACGCATATATGAGGCGTTCAGAACCAATGTGCAAATCAAGTCCAAAAGTCAGGGACAGCTTAGCCAATAGGCCACCCTAGACCATGGCCTAGGGGCGGTAAATTTTTAAAATAGGGCGGAAAAATATGTAATTAACGTTTTTCTTTTTTTTTTTTGCTCGTTACTTATTTTTTTTAAGACAAAGTTTGTAAAAAAGGTAGGAATAGGGGCGGCAAATTTTTAAAACACGGTAGAAAAATTTGTGATTGACGTTTTTTTTTTCAAGATTTCCTTTTTTTCAAACAAAAGGAAGGGGCGGCATTTTTCAAGGTGCCTAGGGGCGGATTCAGGGTTAATCCGGCCCTGCCAAAAGTTATTGCATCATTAAGTTTTTTTTTTTACACATGCATTTATCACAATTTTAATAATATTATAAAAATAAAACAAAATGTTCTTGTTTAGAATGGCAACTTCCAAACAAATCGTGAGGTTTTGAGCGTTTTGAGTTATAGTTTTTCGATGAAACTTTTTTATGCGGTCCCGATGCACCGCATTAAAAAAGTTTTTTTTTTAAATCTATGTAGAATGGACTATACTTTTTAAAATACTATACTCTATGAAGTTTTTGAATATTGTTTTTCTGCGATTTTTTTATGCGGTCTCTATCCACCACATAAAAAAGGTTAAGCTGTACTTGTTAATAATTAACATTTTCGTGGTCATATGGAAGCAAGTTTCTGCTTTTACTATTTTCTAACCGGTGACAGCAATTGCCTTTAGCCCAGTAAATTTTGACTAAAAATTCATTGGCACCTTAACTTCTTCCCTACTGATTTTTAAAAATTTTTAAACGTCAGTGAGTTTAATTTTGTCACTGGACAAAGATTTAAAAAAGATTTAAACAAGCGTTTATCTTTAAGCGTTTAATCTTACGTCTTTAAATAAGCGTAATTTAGTAATTTTAAATAATATTAAGAAGTTTTTAATTATTTCTCAATTAAAAAATCATGTTAACATAACCTAAATTTGATGTACAATATATATTGTACATCGCTAGCGACGAGATTAATAATTATTTTTAAATTTTCAAATTGTGGCTCGTATTTAAGTTACCTTTTATCGTAAGCCAATAATAATAAAGTTATCCTTTAAATCATTTTAAGATTCAGCTGGTGTTAATAAACTTTAACCTTGATTATCTCAAAACTTGGACTTGATCCACTTTGACTCTGAACGCCTCATATGTGTGTACAACAGTATATAAGTTGCTCAAGGATTTTATGAGTGCAATTTTAAGCGAATTCGGTGAAAATAAAGTTGTTGAAAAATAAATAGTACATTACTTGGCAAGGATTGTAAGTGTTATTTTGGTGGCCTCCGATGCAATTTGAGAATCTGAGGCTGAAAGCCGAGAATCCTTAAGCATCCATGTCCACAAAAATAAATTTATGAGCCGAGTATGAGTAAGTTATTGAAAAAATGATGAACAAATTGAAAAAAAATTACTTACGTTCCTAGGAAAGCAAGTAAATTACTTACGTTCCTAGGAAGGTAAGTGTTGTTTACGCCACAAGTTACCTGTTATGTAAAGCTAACTTACGATTCAAGAGGTTGAAAATAAATTTTTAAAATATCTGAAAATTGTATTCTACAGTCTGTACGCAAGAGCATCGTCTCCATATTTAAAAGAAATATTATTATTTCTCAGAAATAAATAAATCGATTTAAAGTACACTAAAAGCACTATTACGCATTTACTTAGTAAGCTGTCCAGACTTCATTATTATCTTGAATTTGTGAGCACTGTTTTGGCATACTTTTTATAAGATTTTTCGCATTTGTTGCGGTAACGACCGCCAGAGAGCTCGGATATGGCGGCACACCTGTTTTAATAAAAGACCAAGTATATTTGGCAGACACCCATGTGTAAAAACATGCTTTGTCAGTAAAAATTACATTATTCCAATCACGATTGAAATTTTGCATAGCCCACAAGCGTCACTTTTTGACATGCTTCGATTTGAGGAAAGATTTCAACATCGTACTACACCAAGAAATATTTGCTTCGTTTAGTCGCCTATTCAGAGTCATTATGCTAATGTTAACTTCCTTTTTTGTCCTTGTCGCAGTGTTAAAAAAGGTTTTCGTTGAAATAACTTGAAAATGGTTTTACCTTCTTTTTCAGAAGACCCTCGCGTTTTTTCTTTCTCGGGAAAATTGTTGACGCTTTTCTGACCATTATATCGCAACACCCACTTCCATACAAAGTCTTCTGACTTGTGCATATACATATTTAGCAGCAGCTTTATAAGTCATTTTAAGTCCTTTACTGGGAATACACAAGAACATTGCCTCAAAAGATTTTGCATATGACGCACTCATTTTGGAAATGTGTTCTGATCGCATTACACAGCTTACACAGTATTACTGATGTCTCAAGTACAAAGCGTAGTAGTCCATCCTATCCTCTATGATCCTACCATTCAACGAATGATACAGTAGTGGAGCTTCCTAGTAGCTTGCTCTTGAAACAGTCCACCGAACGCTCTTGTGTAACAGACTGTATAAAACTTTTCGAAATTTTGTTCCCCGTACGTCCAGGGGGGAATATTAACCCTATACGCCACATAATATATTCAAAAATCATTCCTTAGCCAATCACGTTAATAAGGTATCAAAATTGCAAAAAAAGATCGATTTTTTTTTAATATAACGTAAAAGCCCACATTATGGAACGGTATCTAATACTGGAACAGTTTTGACATTTACATATTTATTTCTTTAATTAAGTAAGGAAACATTAAATACGAGGTGAATTTAAATTGAAAAACAATCATTCTATTAATAATAATTTTTGTTATCAGACGTTTCTTTCAGAAATAACTTCATTAATATGTAAATGTTAAAACTGTTCCAGTATTAGATACCGTTCCATAATGGGGGCTTTTACGTTAATCCAAAGAAAAAAGCATAGAGCATCGAAAAAAGAAAAAAGAAAACTAATTATCATTTTGTAAATATATTTGATTTGTTTAATCGCCGCGGGAGATTTAACTAAAACATTGTATACACATTTTTTTACAATTTTCATTCAAAAAATAAAAAAAAATTCATTAATAAAATAAGAAGGCACTTAAATATGCAAAAGTGTTATTTTCAAATTAATTATGTATTTTAAACGTATGCGAGATTATTGATACAAAATAAAATAATTACTTAAGCTGTCAAATAAATATTTGGAAAAAAAGATAAATTATTAAATTGTTTGGTTTAATGTTTGATTAATTAATATTACAGTCATTATTAGAATTTTGACCCACCATTGAGGTATTATTATTGTTGATCGGAATTAGGTTTTGGAACTTCTTCAAATTCACCGGCATTCATTTCTCAGTTAATTTTCTCAAATGAAATTCTTGAAAATAGACATAAAAGAAGGCCTTATTACACTTAATGAAAGTAAAATTAATTGCAAGTAAAAGTTTTTTCAGCTACGATTCGAAACGTTTTCAATTTCAGTTATAAAAGAAAATTATTTTAATATTTTTTTGTGCAATAAAAAATTTTCCTTTTACGGAAAAAAGTGATTTTTTTTTCGTTTTTGTCGAGTATTTTCTTCCGTCGCTTTTTGATCTTCCAAAGAGAGAGATTTAATTTTTAAAACTTACGTGAGAAATTCTTTTTGTTTTTCACCTTTAGGTATATTTGGTTTTGAAATTTAATTTTAAAAGTAACTTTGATTCAGTCTTAAAATATAATAGTAAATAAAATCAAAGAAAAAATAAGGATTATATTTTGATTATATTTTGAGGGTACAAGAATAAAAAAAAAGTAATTATGACTTCCGGTTATGGTAAACTGAGCCTCGACTTTCTTTATACCAAAAAATTTTCTTTTTACCTGATAATATTTCTTTTATTTTTGTATCGCCAAATATAGTCATATTATCTATTTTTCTTTGACTTTATTGTAATTTGATCGTCAAAAAAAAATTTTACTTAATTTTTATCTGTTAACTTTAAATATAGTTCTTTCCTACGCGATACCTCCTAATAAAATGCTTAATATTTATTAGGCTGATAACATCTATTAGACATTTCATTTGCAACAACCGAATACATAAGCAATTTCTTTGATAGTATGCGAAATCATAATTTTTTTTTTTGCAATTCAAGAAGATAAGTATTACATTGTAATTACTAATTACCTACCTGTTAATTTTCACCTTATACAATCAAAGAATAAAATTCACATAGTATTTTCATTTTACCTTGGTTACTTTTACTGTGAACAGATTGTTCTATTCGTAAAACTTTACTGTAAAAAACAGGTTACAAAAATTATTATGGAACCCCCCCCCCATTATGGAACGGTATCTAATACTGGAACAGTTTTGACATTTACATATTAATGAAGTTATTTCTGAAAGAAACGTCTGATAACAAAAATTATTATTAATAGAATGATTGTTTTCCAATTTAAATTCACCTCGCATTTAATGTTTCCTTACTTAATTAAAGAAAGAAATATGTAAATGTCAAAACTGTTCCAGTATTAGATACCGTTCCATAATGGGGGCTTTTACGTTAAATATAATAATTATTTTGACGCTAATAAAAATGTAATTTTACACAACTGAAGTCGAATTTTTTAACGTTTTAATTTTACATTTAGGCTATAAATCCGGGTATTTTTTTACACAATTGTGTAAAATTATATCTTCGTTAGTTGAGTATTAAACAAAAGTAAACAAAATTGCTTTAATTTGGTAACGTTTAAGAACCAGTGGTGTAATATTACACTAAATTTTTTGAAAATTTACATACATATTTTGTAGTCGATTTTTTGCAGTGTTACATCGGTTTGCATTTCAAAAGATAACATTTGTGATTCAAACGTCCCGATTTTTTGCTTATCTCTTTCTTGTCTTTACGATTCTAATATCTTTGTCGGTAAATTGAAAGCATAACTGAATTAAAATAACTTATCCTGTAATTTTATTAGTATTACTATTTAATTTAAACGGACCGCCGCAATAGCTACTTTAGTAGATTTAAATTAAATAAATTTATTTATTAATTTTTATAAATTGATGAGGATGACACATAATGCGATAATGCGATACACTATATACAGTACCCTCTCTTAATAGTGCCGGCGGGGTACCGGAACAGTGGCAGATATGTTTCTACGAAAAGTAGCATTCGCCACTTTCACCCTATATTTTACCCTTCAATACCGCTACTAAGGACCGTCTTACCCAATAAGCACAATAGGTAATGTGTGTACAGGGACCTATGAAAGTCTAAAATTGAAAATTTAAATATTACGAATGTATCTCAATATACCTACCTAACACAAACTGAGAAAAAAATAATGAAAAAAAAAATTGCAGGAACACCAACAATTTTGAAAATAATTACCCTGTTTTCAAGAGGTTGGAACTACCGTTTACTGAATACTACTAATACAAAATTTATACATGTAACTTACGGTATCGCGACAAAACGTACCACTTGGGTCAATATTTACCTGTGAAGGGTTTTATTGTTTAATAGTACCCCGACAGAACGTACCATTTGATATTTCTTTAGACATAAATATGGTATCGTTGCTTTGTCACTTTTCACAGCAAAATAACAGAAAAACACGAGTCGACTTTCGGCTTTTACACCATCATCAGGTGAAAAACTTAACTAAAAATTGCTCTTTTTGGCGAAAACTATTTATAATATAGATCGGAGCAAATAATGCATTGGTGGGGGATGCTAGAGACAGAGACAGAGACAGATACAATCACAGTATACAATAAAATTAAAAATTTTTTTTTTTTTTTTTTTTTTTGTATTGTTTGCAAAGGTAGTTTACAGCGAAATTTATTTTTAAAAACTGGTTAGGTCCAATATTATTAAATTGACCGGAGCACACTGGGGAAAACCAGACACGTGAAAACAGCGGCGAACGACAATTACCAGAAACAAAGGAAATCATACAGACATCTGTCTGTTGATATGCACGAGGGGTTACACCCAGCAGGTAGCTGCTTTTGTTAAACTAAAAGGTTTGTTAAATGAAGTAAAATCAAAAATATTGTAAAAAGACTATTTAAATATTAATTACCAGGAATGGATAAAACTTTTTAAAATGGGTCCTATCAACTAAACTATTCGAAAACAAAACGTGAGATGCACCGTGTTATAGATTTAATAAAGGCGATTTGTTTAAATCAATTTGGTCATTCAAGATGACATGGTTTGGATCTTTGTTCAATTTGTTGATTTCCAGGGCTTCCAAAATGTTGAGTTTGCGGCCTTTTTTACAAATATGTAATATTTTGGGTTGTTGATCGGGTTTTACCGAATGACCTGTTTCTAGTAGATGTAAACCAAAGTTGGAAATGTGTTTCTGGGTAGTGATATGTTCCTTATATCTGGTTTCGAACGTTCGACCAGTCTGACCTATGTAAGACGCGTTACACTCCGAACAATCTAGACGATAAACTCCACATTTCTTCATGGGGTCGGATTTTTCTTTAGCGTTATAAAGGAAACGGCCAATAGTATGTGTGGAATGATAAGCGGGATATAGATCAAATTGTAAGAACATGTTGCCTATTTTTTGAGAGATGTTTCCTAGATATGGGAGGGAAATATAATGTTTAGAGTCCGAATTAGTTAGAATAGTTGGATAGATTTGTTCTATGGCTAGACTTCTTTGTTTTTTACGGATTAGTTTTTGGATAATGTGTGGAGCAAAACCATTGTTAACTGCTATTTGTTGTATGATCGATAATTCCTTTTCACGGTCTTTTGGAGATAGCGGGATAGCGAAAGCTCTATGTAGCATAGATCGGTAAGCTGCTATTTTTTGAGAAAATGGAGTGAGTGAATCAGCGGGGATTGTAGTGTCTGAGAATGTGGGTTTGCGAAAGATTTTATATGAGAATTTTGTGTCTGATCTATTAATAGTTATGATGTCTGATCTATTAATAGTGTCTGATCTATTAATATTATTTCTTTAGACATCTAACTACGAAAAGTATCCTTATAGACGATAGCTATCATTTTAACATGTACATGACACGAAATCGTCTTCCTCAGTATAAAATTATATATACAAAAAAAAAAAGAAAAAACACTTGAAGTATTACAAAAATTTACGAAAGTGAAGAAATAACGTTAAATTTTATAAAAACAGCTATATGTATGTATTATGTATATATAAATTCAAGAAATTTTCAAAAGGAAATTATCAAATAATTAATAAGGTATAATGATAATTTTGAAAATGCAAAAAATCAATAAACCATTATAAAAGATACATCAAACTTATATACTTATCCGGCGTTAGATATTAATTTCACTGAAAACCGCGGTAAAAAAGTAAATCACGCAGTAGAATCTTATTAGGGCCCTTCACATTGATCCTTTCAGCTTAACGACAGATACACAATTTTATTGTTTTCGGGTTCTTCCTTAACTTAATGGTTGTCTCCATTGTATTTAACTTGTTTCCGTTACATTATTTTTGTTACTTTCCGGATTTTTCCATAATTTAGTGGTTATTTTTATTGTATTTAATTAATATAAGACCTTACGGTGTGATTTAATTTTTAGAACGGTTTTTTCAGTAAAATTAATAACGCCGGATATATTATTTTGATGTATCTTTTACGTATATAACGGTTTAATAATTTTTTGCATTTTCAAAATTGTCATTACACTTTATTAATTATTTGATATTTTCCTTTTGAAAATTTCATGAATTTGTATACATAATAAATACATATAGCTGTTTTTATAAAATTTAACGCTATTTCTCCATTTTTATAAATTTTTGCAGTACTTAAAATGGTTTTTTTCTTGTACATATATATAATTTTATACTGACGAAGACGATTTCGTGTCATGTACATGATAAAATGATAGCTATCTTCTATAAGAATACATTTTATAGTTAGATGTCTAAAGAAATATCAAATGGTACGTTTTGTCGGGATACTATTAAACAATAAAACCTTTCACAGGTAAATATTGACCCAAGTGGTACGTTTTGTCGTGTATTCGTAACTTACCTAATATTTTCATTAATTCTACTTTTCATAGTGACGCCGACATTTGATAGAAAAATAGTATTGGAATTTTTTATTTCTGTTTAAATTTTGAATCGATTAAAAAAAAAAAAATCAACCACTAGAACGTTCGTGGTGACTTTTTGTTAAATATTAGGGTTAATTCGCCCGCCTTATTCTCCCGTGAGGAGGAATATCGAGCACGAAATTGGAATGCGATTGTATTGAGAAAGGGTACTGTAATTAATAATACTGTACATAGATAATAAAAAATTACATAATTTGTAAAATTATATAAATAATTAAAGTACTGTATGTAAATAAAATCATAATGTTATGATTTATGCGTAATAATGCATTTTTAGATTTAAAAAAAAAATAATTGTGTTCCTATTATTAGCGAAATAATTTTTTATTTTGTAAATAAATTTTTTTATGTAAATATTAAATATTTTAGAAAATTCGAACAAATTTATTGGAGACAAAAATATTCCGCCCTTGTGCTTCTGATGGTGAAATTAGAAGCCGTACAATTAGAATATGTTCGTATATGTATTGTATAAATTATGTGCGCGTTTCTAGATTTCGATCACCAATTAGACGTATGTACATGTAGTTGATACAGTTTCTAATTTTACCACCGAAGGTACGAGTGAGAATCATTGCGTCACCAATTCAGAAAACTTGGTGACTTAACCTCTAAAATTTTTAATTTATAACCCAGTGTCGGTTTCGAGTGAGCCGAATTTAAATTAGAGGTTAAGTGTCCGGTTAAATGTACTTAACGCAATTAATTCCCTTTTTTATGTAATTATGTATTATAATAAAAATTTTCATTCGAAACCATAAGATGTGTCGATAGCGTCGCTAACTAATTACCGATTGTAATTATTAAATCCATATGTAGAAAAAAAATGTACACAAATATATAATAAAATCGATTAAAAAAAAGTTTAGAAAATTCGAAGAAACATAAAAAGAAATGATTTTTTTCATTTTCGTGTAAATATAAAAGAAAATTTAATGTCTGGAACTGAATAAATGTAAAGACTTTTTATTTATTAAAAAATTTATTGTCTGAAATTTTTGAATTTTTATTTGCAAACCTTTTTATGTCACCGAAGGATGACATTAATCTCGTTGTGTGATTATAGTGGGGGAAAAATTAATAATATATAATATAATAATTATAGAATTGTACATGCATATATTGAATAAACGCAAGAGGGCTGTATTCTCACTGTATTATAGAGTTGTACATGCATATATTGAATAAACGCAAGAGGGCTGTATTCTCACTGTACTTAAAAAACAAGCCAAAAAATCATAAATTAACACTTTCACTGAGGTGACATTACTTAGTGAGTGTCAAAAACATGCACTTGACGAATTTTTTCTAATAAATTTTTGAAGGCAGTCTCGAATTTTAGGTAGGTAAATATAATAATTTTTGAATAAAACTACTTAAATACTTATATCCCAAAATTAAAAATTTCCGTAAGGAAAAACGAAACCCTTATAAGGTTACTTTCGTGTCCGCCTATGTTTGCCTATTACAGAAATTTTTTTCGCAAACTATGTAACATAGAAATTTGAAATTTGGCATGAAATTTGGCCTCGATGACACCAGTCAACGATTAGAAATAAATTATTTTGGTTTAAAATGGGCGGGGCTTGGGTAGATCAGTTTAGTCAGTCAAATTCAGTCATCATTTGAAGCTTGACTTCAAGCACTTTAAAAATATTTTTTTTATAATTAACTTTTTTTTATAATTTTTGGGTTCAGTGGTCTTAATGAAGATATACCTAGCTCAAAATTTACTAGAAATGATCGTTCCCCCTCTTGAGCTTCTAAGTTTTAAAATGAATATTTTTGATAATAATAGGGGTTATTAGATATAGAGTCACAGAGTACCGAAAAACTTTTTTTTTTTTTTTGTTTTTTGTTTTTTCTTACTTTGGAAAATGAACATAAAATAGTAGGGATGTTATGGATATTTGTAACCGTAACCGTAACTGAAACTACTGGATATCCGAAATAATTAAATATCCGAAACCGAAACCGTATCCGAAAAAAAAGTTTCGGATTTGTTTCGGATAAAAGCAAACAACTGCCGCTGTGGAAAACTGAGTTTAAATCGCAACAAGTTTTTGCTGCATGTATTTCTTTTGATAGATTTCCGTTAATTCGTGTTTGAAGTTCACCTTTTTGGAGTAAAATTTCTCCCTTTTTACTAAAAAAATATTTTCACTAAAAGAAATTATCCGTAACCGTAACCGTATCCGAAACATTATCCGATATTATTACATATCCGTAACTGAAACCGAAACCAAAAATAATGTTTTTAAATATCCGTATCCGTATCCAAAATTTGATATGCATAACATCCCTAAAAATAGTTGCTGAAAATAGGGGAAACAGTATTAACAATGTTTGAGTACCATGTAGGATAATTCATGTATTTTTCGGTTATCGTAAGCTTTGAATAAGATTTAAATATAGGTACCTACGTAAATAAAAAAACGATTTGATTGCTTACTGTACGGAACTCTAACTGTGGGAGTCCGACTTTTACTTGGCCGAAAATCGTAGTCCTGCGCCAGTGATTTTTTTAAGCTACCCAACATACGAGTAACAAAGGATAAATCGATTTCGCAAAATTGCGAATTACATCACGAAAAACTTTAATTAAGAAATTTCGTCGATTGTTGCCAGTTCAACTGGAAATTGAACGGTAAGTATGCGGTAAGTTGAGACTCTTAATTAGGTCAATGTCTAAGTAATTGTTAACTTAAAAATTGTTCCATATTTGTGACCTTGACATTGATACTATAAATTTTTATCAAATCTTATCAAAGTCACAACACGTAAAATCCATTTAAAGAGAAACAAAAAACTTTGGTTATATGATTACTGATTGTAAAACAAAGGCAATCTAATCCAGTCAAATACCGAATAGACCGAATACGAATTGTCGCGTACTTATATCACTATACATATTTTCTAGTTTTGATTATCTAATATTTACATATGTACAAAATTTAAATTCTGTTATCTACATAATTATGTAATACGTAATAGCTAACTATTAGGTATTATTTTATTAGTTACTATCGTATTAGTACATTATTTTTTTTTTATTCTAATTCTCTTTTTGTTCTGAGAAAACAATTTTATCAAAATGTCATTCTCATTATATAATCTTATTGACCCATATACTAATGCTCAAATCTTGCATACACGTTGTTAAAATACGTAATATACTAATCTCATCTGTGACAGAGTAATATTGCTAATATTTTGGCATTAGTAAATTTATGATTTTATGAATGATTAAGAGTGGCCTGACTTCATAATTACTGAATTACAAATAAAACAATATGTAACTGATATTTTAAAATAATATTTATTATTGTTTTAAACAACTGTAGAGTTTTTCTTTTTAAATTTTTTTACGGGAAACGATAAGGAAGTAAATACATATTATGTAGGTATTACGCTGTTGCCTACAATGAATTTGCTGATTCAAATTTGACAAAGACGTTTTTAAAGTCGCCAGAATTGTTATTTTAACACCAGGGATACACATATTATGTACAAAATGAATCGAATTATTGGTTATGTTATGAACTTATGATTTTATGAATACATATAGTGATGTTGGATGTTTAATCGATTAATCGATTTAATCGATTAATTTTGTTTGCATTTAGTCGTTTTTTAGTCGACTACTTTACCTTCGATTAAATGGCTAAAATAATTAATTTTTTTTTTTAATGACTCTCAGGTCAGTCCATAATTTCGTGCGTATTTTTTTGGTAAATTTTTAAGTAATATAAAAAAGCACAATTAAACACAATTCATCCTTTCTGCGATCTGATCCACTGTTAACTGTGGCTCTGACTCCACAAGATTTCGAAAAATGTCATCATCAAAATTAATAGGACGCCCTGAACGGGGTTCATCATAAATGCTGCTTTTTCCAACTTAAAATTTTTTAAACCTTTTCTGGGCAGTCGTTACACTAATAGTGTGTTCACCATGTACACTATTAATTTTTATCGCTGCAGACTTGGCAGATTCACCACACGAAAATAAAAAATGTGGCACAGCACGTTTGTACTGATTATCTATATTCATCTTCTATGAGTACTAAAATGCGTTCGATATTTACGAAAGTTGGTGATGAACTGAATAATATGTTAGTCAAACGATGACAAATTTTTGACAGGTTCAAAATTGTATTGGTTTAGTAAACGAGTCATAGTAAATTCCATTCATGCTATTAATACGCACGAACTTATGGACTGACCTGATAAAAACGACTAATTTCTTAATTTCTCTGTATTATTTATTGCACTTTAAAAAATCGTAACTAAAAAATAATCTATTTGTATAATTTTTCACTTTTACGTGATTAACACGTTATGATGTTTCATACTCTTCTTTTTCTTGAAAAATATAAGTATTAAAAGTCAATAATTAAATTGAGAAGAAAATAACGTTTTTGAAAGAATTGAATAGGTTACCCTATTCATAAATTCGACTAAAAATTTAGTCGATTAGTCGACTACTCTATGTTCGATATTTTCAACTAATGATTAATTTTGTTTGAAAAATAATTCTAGTTGATTAATCGATTAACTGTTCGTCGGTTTAACATCACTAGTTATGAAGTTATTATAGTATATTTTTTTAATTATTTATTTGTTTTTAACAAAACATTTAATTGAAACCATAGCAACGAAATCTATACATATAATAAAGCTGTAAATCTGTCTCTGTCTGTCTGTCTGTCTGTTCACACATCATGTAAAAACTATTGGACGGATTTTAATGAAATTTGGTGTGATGATAACTTATTACCTGTGTCAACATCTAAGATACTTTTTATTCCGGGAAAATGTCTCATTCCCACGGGAAAATGGAAAAACTATTTTGAGCATCTACGCACATTACGCCAATTTACATATTTCATAAAAAATTTCATAACTATAGTAACAAAAATTGTAAATAAATTGTAAATAAACAAATTTTGGAAATTTTTCTGAATTTTAAATAAAAAAAAAAAAATGTTGCTAATTGTGTACCGAAAAATACAGTAAATACACAATTGTCAATTTGGAGACAATTTGATGCATTTTGTGTTGCAAGAAACTACAAATTGGAAAAAGAAACTACTCAACGTACAACGTACAACGTACAACGCGTGAACAACGTCACGGGTACCTACGGCTAGTACTAAATAATAATGTGAATCCGTATCAAAATTGTGAACTTTTCACATTTAAAAAAGTAGATACTTTTTACAACATGTTGCAATAGTATATCACCTACCGAGGGCCGTAAGTGTTATTCTTATGATCTGAGATGCAGTTTAAGAATCCGAGCTTGATCAGAATTTTCTTCGGGCATTTTTTCTTACAAAGTTAAAAGTGTTGGATTGTAATGAATCTGACGTGCATAATATGAATTCAAAAAATTGTCCAGAAATCCTAAACTTCGCAAAATAAGCCGCCATTTTCGTTGTGACACCTAGCCAGTAAACCTTTCTATACATAATCTAACAGCAAACAAACTAAATCCAGTGAAACTATAGATGGATAGAATTTGCACTCAAAAGCACACAAAACTATAATTGTCTATATTCAAAACTGTTCTACGTCCATTTGTTTCGATAAAAACAAAAAAGAAAGATGGTTGTTGCCGTTCTTGCACTGTCGTTCCTGCGCAGAAGTTTACCAGTGACGAAACTCGACGTAACCTAGCTACGCATAGATAGATGTAACTACGGTAAATCTGTTGTAGGTGTATGACGTGTATGTATGTATGTATGGTGCATAGAAGAGCTAGAAATTCCACCATTACTATATATGTATATAATAGCGTCTATCGATATGTTTCCGTACCGACCGGACCGTGCAGGAGGTACGAGGCAGGATAATGTTATCCTTGCCTTGCTTGCTGGTTGCGTTCAAATCATCATTATTATTATATACTTAACAAAATATTATTGAAAGATATATAAATCCTTAAAATTGTTTTCTTTTTAAACAATATTAATATCTATAAAAGTATAATTCACTTTTTGTTAATTTCAAATTGGATTTAACTTTCTTTTTTTTTTTAAAATAAGTTTCGAAAAATTTTTGTTCTAACATAAATACTGACACTTTTTTTTAATTATTAAAATTTTGTTTTAATTAGAAGGTTAGACCTGCAGGAAGAGTGTTAAAAGTCCGGTTAAACGATAGGAGTTTAGCGGGGTAGTCATTACGTCTGGTGAGTTGAAGCCAAACATTTTTAATTCGATCGGAAAACTGGAGGTTCATGACACGAAGAAACATATATAAAAGAAGCTGCAATAAGAATCAAATCGATCGGATGATTTGTCTTCGAGTTATAACTGCAGCAAATTTGAAAAATGTATTGTTTTTTAGTAGTGATGAGCAAAATTAGTCTTGGTCTTGCATTTTTTGCAAGACCAAGACCAAGACCAAGACTATGTATACCAAGAGCAAGACCAAGGCCAAGACCAAGACTATAATTATGGCTGCAAGACCAATACCAAGACTCAAGTGAGCAAAAGCAAGAAAAAAGCAAGACTCTTGCTAAAATATTTAAATAGTTTGAAAGTATAATTAATACGTAAAGATAGTAAAAATTCTGATTTTAGAGGAAAAAAATTCGCTAATAAGAAAATGCAAGAAAGTGCAAGATTTTTTAGCAATAACAAGACCAAGACCAAGACTGCATTTTGCAAGACCAAGACCAAGACCAAGACTCAAACTGCTCTAGCAAGACCAATACCAAGACTCTTAATGCAAGAACAAGACCAAGACCAAGACTGCCAAGTCTTGGTCTCGGTCTTGCATTTGCTCATCACTATTTTTTAGTAAATATAATAGCCGAGTTTTCCTTCTGCAAATTTGCTAAAAGTATATTTTTTAAACTGTTCAAGAAAAACATTATCAAATACCATATTGTCGCCCGTATCGACTTCTCACTCTACTTTAGAAGGGGCTTCAAGTTATTCTTATCTCCCTTCTTTCTCAAATTTTATGTTTAATAGCCAATTAAAAAAATTTTCCAAAAAGTGGGACAATGGAAAGTAACAGGTTAATAAAAGAAAAATAATATTTTTTTAATTTTATTTTTTATTGCTAGAGGCGCAACAGCTCAAATCGTGTGCATCATTTAGTATAATATGTAAGTAGTATTAAAAAATATAATATTTTTTAAAAAATCACCACCTACTTAATCTACAACGATCTGAAAATATTATAATATTTTATTATATATACAAATATTTGAATATATTTATGTAAAATATCCAAAATGCATAACGTTTAAAATCAAAATATTTTCAAACGACGCAGCACAACTCTACGTTATATCTACTTCGATTGTACCTACGATTGGGATGTGTGGGCCGTTCAAAATTTTAGTTATGGCCTCATGGATGGTTCGAGTGAACTGTTTGAAAATTTGATAGACACCGAAAGCAAAGCCAGTGAAATAATATACCGGTTGCTTCAAATGTGTTTGGACAATCGTCTCTTTAACGATGTTGTCATAAGTCTAATTTTATCGTATTCGTTCTGTATCATCCTCCATAGCCTTCTCCGTAACTATATCCGTTCAAAATTCATACGGTCTATTCCTTGTACGACGGAGAAAGTTTCCCGAACAAATTATTCTTCTCATATAGGGTAAGTGCGGGAGAGATGCCGCAGTAGCCATAGTTTGTCCGTTAATTGATAGATAGCGCTATTAATGGATTTTATATTTAAAATAACTTACTTATTTAAGCTGTATATGGTAACATTTATGATTAGTCCATCAGTTTAGTAATTATCCAAGTTTTTATTATTAGAAAGTAAGTTTTTTAACATAATATTTTATTAAGCATTTAATTCATTAGAATTTAAGAATGTATATTTCATTGTTTTAATGAAAATAAGTTTTGTTATTAATTTAGGTATATTTTAAAAGTACTGTATAAAATTTTAAGTTGGAATTCCGCACTATGCTTGCTATAGCAACATGCGGCATCTATCCCAACAAAAAGGAGAGATGCCACATTTAAAGTTGGTATAGATGCCGCATCATACCTTAATTATACAATTTTTTTTTTGGATTGTAAAGTATGCCACGTAAATATAAAAATTCCATTAATGGATCAGGAAGAGCTCTCATATTAGTGAAGATAACGAAAATAATGATGATTGCCTGTGTATTGAATGTTTTAAAAAGTACTCAGAAACAAAAAAAAATTTGACTTGTTAAGATGTATAAAGTGCCAAAAATGGTTACATATGGCATGCGTCATGTATGGAGATGTGTGTAAAATGCAAAATTTTTAATATGAACTATGCGGCGTCCCTCTCATAGGTGCGGGAGAGACGCTGCTTTGCAAGCTCTAAAAAAATGTTAATTATGAATCCTTTATGACTCAAAATTTAAAATTATTTATAAATAATTTTAAAGAACAATGTCTACATTTATTGTGTACCAAATTTCAAATCAATTAAATGCATACTTTAAGAATTATCAAGTGTTTTCAAAATGTGCGGCATCTCTCCCGCATTCACCCTATGTTGTTCATTCACTTAAACGAGCCAACTAGAATTTGTACATGGGGGATCAAACACTGCAGGGTACTTTTGTGCCGTTCAACCCACTAAAGGTTCGTTCGTAGCTGCAGCAGTTGAGCGTAACGTAACAGACACGTACATCTTGTGTTATAGCACTAGACACGACACTTTTATGTGTACCAGTGGTGTTCAACCTATTAAAATAGGGATACAGTTAAAAGAAAAATCACATTTGAAAAAAAGTTACATTTCCTGAACAAATTTTAGTTATTTTGACAACAAAAATAAAAATTCTACATTCAGATTACTAAAATTTCAACAATAGATCTCTGACAATATTAGAAACATGAAATTTGGAGCTGCTCATAAGTTTATTTTGATATGGCGCCAGTGGCGTAGCGTGCCTTGGAGGGGCCCTGTATCAAAATTAGTTGCGGGGCCCAAATGAAGGGTAAAGATTTCTCACAAAAGAAACAAAAATGCTTGCATTAAATTAAAATAAATAATTATTTATTATTAGTTATCGCCTCCTCCTAGAAATTGAGCTAGCCAAACAATTCAAATTAAATTATACACTTTTCTTGCCTTTTTTCGGCAAATTGATTTATTAAATCATCTATAGCTGAAGACGGTTTAAGTTTTCCTAAAATTTCTGCCTCTATAGACAATAGTGACAAGTCTGATAGCCGTTCCTGCCCCATCGAAGTCCTTAGATAATTGTTTATCAGTTTTAATTTTGAAAAACTTCTTTCAACTGTTGTGGTTGTAACTGGAAGGGTCAAGAATAGAAAGCATGCTGTTATTACCTCCGGAAAACTGGATGCAAGGCTATTGAATTTTATCAGCAATAATTCCATGAGTCCTTAATGGAATGAATTTTTTGAATTTCAGATTTTAAGCATGTTTTCGGAGCAATTAATCCGGGAAGAAAAGAGATTGCCTTTTTGACTTTTGTCATTTCTGAAGTGAAAACTCTATTGGCACGTATGACAGTTTTTTTTACATGTTTTTTTCCCGGGAAGCACGAGACTAAGTGACATTATGGGTAACATTTTACTAATTTTTGCTTACACAAGTTAGGGGCCTCTGTAGCCCGGAGGCCCCGTATCATTGATACGGCTGATACGGCGGTAGCTACGCCCCTGTATGGCGCTTTGCATTTTTGACAAGTTTAGAACTTCAAAGACAACAGAAAAATTTCATTCGGAAATAAATCACATTTTCTGAACGAATTTGGCTAATTTGTTCAACAACAGATTTAATTTATCTCATTTTTATAGCCAATAATTTAAAAAAACAAACAATTGAACTTTCTGAGGTCATCACATCAAGCCAAATTTTTTAAAGCTCAAAAAGTAGTAGGTTTTAAACTTTAAAAATGATAGAAAAAATACACCCAGAAAATAAATCACATTTTCTAAACGAATTTGGATAATTTGACCTTAAATTTTTTTATAGGGATAATGCGCTATATGACAGTACCGAGGAAAAACATTCAAAACAATTCTTAATGAAAATTTATAATAAAAAACAATTTTACACATTATGCTAATTCATCCTGACTGTTATTTAATTTTAAAAAGTAATTTTTTAACTATTAACCTCGTGATCGGAAACGGGCTGTGACGTCACATTCTCTTATACTTCACTACCGTCACTAGGATCGCTACTTTAAATCTCAGTTATCAAACATAATTATGAAAATTAACTCAAATTTGATTAATCCCCAAAAAAAATTCTTTTTCTACTTTAATATAAGAAAAGTAAATAAAATCAAGATTCTATTTGCCGTGTGGGCCACGATACGTGTTTGTTACGTTTAATATCTATAGACATGAACGAACCTTAAGGTAAAACGACAGTTGTAGACTCCGAACAGAAGACGTATGCTTTGTTTCTCAGGGAATTTCAACTCATATAGTTAGAAAATCGATGAAATCTCTCGAATGGGTTCAGGTCCTTCTCAAAATATACCTAGAGAATTGCGATTAAACTTCCAGTTCAGCAAAGTTCATTAGTTTTTCATGTATTAGAATTTTCAAAACTTTATTTTTCTGTTGGAAAATTTGTTTTCCGCATTATATTGCAGTTCTGGCATCACTCTTGAATTCAATCCACTTTTCTCGACGAGATTAACTTTAATGTGTTCCTTATTCCAACTCTAAAACACGCTTTCCTCTATTTATCTGGATGAAAGAGTGAAGCACTGAAACATTTTCATCCAGAATTATTGATAAATAAATGTATTTGTGACCGTCTGTTCCACTGCGCTTCTCTGCCCATCCTGACTCCCGAAACAGTTCAAAATTAGATCGAAATTTTCGATGGCATTGTAGAAAAAAATGTAAAAATCTTCTAGAGGGAAAATTGTTCTAGAAAAATTAGTAGATATATTAGTTTGCGATAATCACAAACTTTTTTGTTTCAATAAAAATTTTATTCGATTTTCAAAAAAAAAAAGATATCCAAATAATTTATTTTCATTTCTTAAAGTCTCAAGTACCGAAAATTGCTTTCTATTATTAACAGAAAAAAATCATTAATGAGAACTGTATTTATTTTAATATCAGTAATAAAAATAAACACATGTATATTTGATTATAAGACTTACCTAGAGAATTTATTAAATTTAAAAAAAAAATTTATATTAAATATAAATCCATCTTTCTTCGTTTTGGATTAACAAAAATCATTATGATTGTGGGTTTTTTAATTTTTTCCAGAGAAAATACAAAAAACACTAATTAACACTCAAAAAAAGATAGACTTAATAGCAAATAAATACGAAAAATAAATGATTTTTGAAACAATTTCTTGTCCTGATGGAAATTGTTTCAAAAATCTCACAGTTTTTCGTCTCAATATACCCTGAAGTTCTAAATCAGATCTCCATAATGTCGATCATTCGACATTAGCAAAAGGGACAATGAATGTTTCTAAAGGTCCATCGCAATCTACTTGGAAATTTTGTAATTTACTTACTTTAAAAAATTCCTTAATTAAAAAAACTGAAAACGCTGTCGTAGGATTTTCCCGTCCCGTTTTTATTTTTTGTAACCTACACAGTGGAGGAGTGGGGCTTAGTAACTGACGAGGGACTGATGTATTAGCAGTTATCAGACTCCCAATTCCATGTCTGTTTAACCCAATTAACCGAAAGCCTAACGAAAAAGACAATTCCATTCAAACGTAAAAGATAATCAAAATTTATCTTACGATTTTAGGTGTAGAGGAGTTAAAGACGTTAAAGTTGTCGAAAATAAAGTTACTGCAAACCGAAATTTCAGTAAATTGTGGTCTATAAAATTTTTCGAAATTTTACTCCTCCCGGGGGTATTTCAAGGTACTTCCAGCTACTCTGACGCCATTTTAGAAAAATCGATTATCGATTGAAAGAATACTACGACTGCTACCATGTAACAAAATTTTTTTAATACTGATAGAGAAGATAAGAAAGGGTCACATGATTTGTGAAAAAAAATATTGCCCTTAAAATAACTGGAACCTTTTGTTATACCTTTCGACTTGGAAAAAAGCCAAAATTTTTCGATTTTTCCACAAAATCACAAAGGACAATAACTTCACAATTATATTGACCAAAATGTGTCAAAATTTTGCTCCTTTTAATGCCCAATATATAAAATTATTTTGAGCCTGATTTTTTTCCTCTCTAACTGCAGTATAAATTTGGAGACATTCATTAATTTCGACACGCCAATATACGAACATGCGTACAAAATATTCCGATAAAAAATCCGGGTCCAGAAAATTTCCACCCATATTTTTTGGTTTTTGGAGTTCCTTAGGTCCCGAAACGTCGAGATCCGATGAAAAATGCATTTGCACAAATTGGTCTAATTATCATACCTATTTTTCTTTCCTATAACTAAAGTTTCACTATTTATAGCCTATATGGACGGGAAATTAAAACTCAAAGGCAATGTTTACAATTATTGTCTTATATTTAAGTTTCCTTTACCTCATTAAAACATTACATCCGAAATTAGTCGACCTATTCGACCTTTACCGCCTAATGTATTTTTTTTTTTTTTTAATATTTTATGGTAGAATTAATCTAAATCGTCCATACTAATTTCTGATTGTCAATCATTTAACACTTTTTTATAATTTTTTTTTCTTTAAATAAAATACACACACACGATTAAATTTTATTTCGTTATTTTTCTTTGATATTTTAATTTTCTTAAAAAAATTTATACTGATTAAAAAAAAAAAATTGTTACTTAAATCTATAAAAATTTTTATTCTCATCATCTGTAATATATATTCCGTTGTTTATGATATCATTACATATTTCTCAGGGAGCAGCTGAGCAACAAAGCAACATGAGTAATGAGTAAAAAAAAGTACTGAACCAAAATTGAAACAGACAACTGAATGTGTTAAATGTGCCCAACTGTCGATTGAAAAAGAACAGCCAAGCAGCGCGGTTGCATTTTTGTTTATATACAAAAAATTTTCAAACAAATACTATACGCATATGCTTCTGATTATATTTTAAATATATATGTAATAATTTATCATGTAATTACTAATAATTAGTAATTTTGAATTAGTAGAACAATTAATAATTTATTTTAAAAACAAATAAAAGGTGTCAAGTGGGCCACAAAGGAATGGAATCCAGAATGGAATTCAGCTATTACAGCCACTATCATGATGCGACTTGAGCTTGGGACTACGGCAGAAATTTGTTTTGAGGTCCCTAGAAATCGAAATTAGTATTCACTAAAATTTTTATTATATATATATATATATATATATATATATATATATATATATATATATATATATATATATATATATATATATATATATATATATATATATATGTGTGTGTGTGTGTATGTCCGCACGATAACTCTCGAACGAAATTTCTTACTTTTACGAAATTTGGTGAAAATATTAGGGCCTCCCTACCCTCTCGTCAGTCCTGATAATGTCTTTAAAATGATCTATGGATTATGAATTCTTTTTAAAAATATTTACTTGAGACAGAATTAAATAAAGGAATTATGTAACTTTTGTAACACTGTTTTTTTTTTTTTGGTGGGGGGGTCATAATTTATTTTTGGTTGAGAAAACACCATTTGGCTTAGAATGACTGTATACAATATACCTTAAGATAATATTTTTTTTAGAAAAAGTACCCCTGTCACATCATCCTGCATAACATAACGAATTTCCGTTTATAAAAATTAGTTTTTCTTGGAAACTAGTTGACACAGAATAATAGTTTGAAGACCTTTTTTATGTAATTTTTTCTCCTCTTTTAAACGGTGTAAAAAAATTTCGCAAAAACTTTTGAATAAGTGAAAATTTTGGCAAAAAAAACATTTTTTTGAAAAAACAAAAACCATGTTCCGGGCATCGGACGTGTCTGGCTAACGAACCTGTCCAACGGTTTAGGACTTCCAATATTTTCACCAAATTTCGTAAATCTAGGACGTTTCGGTCGAGAGTTATCGTGCGGATATATATATATATATATATATATATATATATATATATATATATATATATATATATATATATATATATATATACATATATATATATATATATATATATATATATATATATATATATATATGTGTATATATAAATTTTAATGAATATTATTTTCGGTTTCTAGGGACCTCAAAACAAATTTCTGCCATAGTCCCGAGCTCAAGTCGCGTCATGACAGTGGCTGTAATAGCTGAATTCCATTCTGGAAATTCGCTAATAGTGATTTATTTAACAATCTTACAGTATCTTTCATATTTCACTAAAAAACGGGTAGGTAAAGTTATAAATTCGTTGACATCTTAACCTATACTAGTAAAATATTTTTAAATTCTAGCATATTATATTTAAGACATCACTCTGCTCACTGTTAAAACACAAAATGTTACTTTATAAACAAATATTTTACAAAAAAAAAGGAAAACGAAATATGTCTCATCAATTACTTAACTGAAATTTAGTTTATAAATTTTTGCATCCTGTTGCAACAAAAACGACACAAAGCAGTGCATTTGAGATGCACATTGCCCACTATATGTATGCAAATGCATATGATTATGCATTAAATCAAAGTTGGTATTTACTTGCTTGCTTTCTTGCTTTTAAAAATGGAAATTGCTAATATTTCTCGCGTTTCTGTAACATTTCACGCCAATTTTATTGTTTACACCACACGGCATGGATGCAATGCAGCAACGAACGAATATGGAAGATTGTTGTGATATTGACGATAGATAGTGCTGGATTAAAATCGCTCAACTGAGTATAAATTGAGTGGCGAATGGAATGACTTGCTAGCATTTTTGCTGTTTGATATCACCACACACTTTATTTATGAAAATATATTTACACAGTGTTTCAAAAGTGTGTATCCAATTGTAATCATTCCAGGAATAAGAAAAACAATCGGATACATTTCATTTAGGTTTTTGTTTTTACAAGTGTTTATTCAAAACCTCATTTATTCTTAAATTGTGATAAAATCTTTCAAAAATCACCCACCTACATGGAGGTCTCATCAAAGCCCATCGAGTTTTACAGGCAAAAAAACTTTAACCTCCCTTCCCCGGTGCTCTCACCATCATTAACAGTATTTTTTACAAGGAATAAAAACCACCCGAAGAAGTTCTGTGTCCCGTTTTTTCTTTCAAGGTGCGGCAACTACGTAACCAATCGTAAAAATCTCTACGTTCAAAATGTTCTCCAGCGCCCTAAGATCTTAAAAAAAAACTAAACAGAAATACCCCTGTCGCAGCATCTGCATAACAGCGAATTTCCAAATATTGGGCACTGGCAGATCTCATCTAAGACCTGTACCCATTTAAAATAGTTTAGCTTTCTAATAGTGAAACAATTTTCAAAATCAGTTCAGTAGTTAATTTTTGGCGCTTCTGGGTCCTCAGGATCCTCATATAATGTAGGGATCTTATATAATGTAACGGATCTCATATGTTATTACATTACATAACTACAGTTTTCGATTTTTTTTTCTAGGTATGCAAATATATCTATAAGTTATATTTTTTTCTCTAAAGGAGGACATCATATATAAATTACCTTTCCATAACGTACTCTTAAGAAATCTGGCTAATTTTGATGAAACAGAGCTATTGTTATTATAACACATACATACATATTGAATAACTAACTAGCACTTGTTTTATCTAGAATAGTCTAGCTAACGAACTTAGCCAAGTTAATCCGGATTCCAGCTCGCACACCAAATTTCATAAGCATTAAACGTTTCGTTCGAGAGTTATCGTGCACACACATAAATACATATATATATATATATATATATATATATATATATATATATATATATATATATATATAAATTTTAGTGAAGTAAATTTTCGGGTTCTAGAGGCTCCAAAACAAATTTCTACCATAGTCCCGGACTAAGGTCTTACCAAAGGAGCTGCTGTAATATAGCTGAAATTCCAGAATAGGGATTGTAAATTTACCGAATTTTTCATTTACCGATAATTCTGTAATTTTTTTAGCAAAACCGGTTTGTCGGTAATTTACCGATATTTTTTAAAGCACAGAAAATATAATACTAAAAAAAAAAAAAAAAAAAAAAAAAACCTAAAATTATTTTATTAAGGTCATTATATACAATATTTGAACGTGTACTTATAATTATAAAAATTTTGGAAAATTCAACATTAGTTTTCGGTAATTTTATCTGTTTGATTTCCGACGACTTTGTAGGTATCCTACAGCTTTCTTCATAGAAATATACCGCCCATTGTTATTGTTTATTGAAAAAATAATTTTAAATTTTGTTAAATAATCCTAAAATATGAATCAATTATATATACTTACGATACCTGTAATAAAAATTTACTTACCTCTTGTTACAATGTAATCATTTAACGTAATGTTTAATTATTTTGGAAAATGTACAGCTGATTTGAATAATATTATGTAAGTAAATAGGAAAAGGACGTTTTATTATATTCATATGCATTTTAAAACTGATCATTGCATTGTGCGATTTTAGTGTATCATAGAATAGTTTATTATGGATACACAGTAAGGGGTAATTTGATTGTGTACATTTACGTTCAATAAATTGAATCATCCTTCTATGAAATAAAATGAACTTACAAAAATCTTCAAACATATTATTTTTAATTTATCGAATTACCGGTAAAAATCAGTGACTTACCGGTTTACCGGTATTACAATCCGTAATCCTGAACAAATTCTGGAAAATATGCTCGTTAAGTTACAATTACTCCTTAAGGTTTTGGAAAACTGACAAAATTTTACTCAAATACAAGGAATTAATACTGGAAAATTCTGGAGTCGGTGGGTGAGGGGAATGAAGTACTGCAAAAAACTGGTTTGTTGTAAAATTTTGGAATATCTGGAAAGATTCTGAAAAAAATGCCCTTTGAATTAAACTTGCTCCTTAAGGTCTTCGAAGGCTGACAAAATTTTGCTCAAATACAAGGAATTAATACTGGAAGATTTTGGAGTCGTTGGGTAAGGGTAATGAAGTATGTACCACAAGAAACTGGCTTTGTGTAAAATTTTGGAATATCTGATTTAAAAGTAATTTGACACATAAATCAGATAATTCTGCGCAAGTGAAATCGTGTGGCGCAGATAGTCATAATATATGTAGGTACCTGAGATTGATAAAATTTGCAACATACCTACTTTTGGAATTCCCGGTAAACGACATGTCTTTTCGTTAATATATACAAACATATCCATACTGTAAATATCTTCTAGCCTTCCGTTTTTATTTAATAATAAAATTTACAATATGCTGTAACGTGATGTACCAAATCAAAACACTTCTATTCAGTCCTTGCAATAAAATAACATATTGAAAATTATTTATAAAATTTAATTTAATGAAAATTCAAGTGCACGGTCCAAATCAACTTCAACTTCACACACACACATACACATTTTCTCTAGCAACTCCCAATTTGTTTGATCCAATTCATTTGAAAATAATAAAAACTTAAGGGGAGATTCTCCAAAAAAACATCAAAAGTCGACTTTTATTATTATTTTTTTTTTTTTTTTTTATGAGTACAAATAAATATTTTATTAAAAAACTAAATATACAACACTGAGATTACGAAAAAAATTTTTTTAAGCAAAATTTAAAAAAAAAAAGAGCTGAGTTTAAAAATGGCTTTGAAGAGAACACTGCGAGATTTTTTCACCTTGATGGTTCCTCGCGTTCTGAAATCGCCAGTGAACCAAAATAAAAAAAATCAAGAATTTTCTGAAAATATACATATACAGTTATGGCACTAACTATAGGATCTAAGAAAAAAATAAAAAAACCAGCGAGAATCGCATTTTGAAAACAAATTTTCAAAAATCACCGCATTTTCTCGACTATAAACAACCGCCATTTTGAAAATATATTACGAAATCAAAAGATCCTAGTTCATGCCAAAATGACCGTATCGAGTAGTGATGAGCAAAAAATGCAAGACCAAGACTATGTATACCAAGAGCAAGACCAAGACCAAGACTATAAGTATGGCTGCATGATCAATACCAAGACTCAAGTGAGCAAGACCAAGACAATAGCAAGAAAAAAGCAAGACTCTTGCTAAGTTATTTAAATAGTTTAAGAGTAAAGAGAAAAATCTGATTTTAGAAGAAAAAAATTCGCTAATAAAAAAATGCAAGAAAGTGCAAGATTCTTTAGCAATACCAAGACCAATACCAAGACTGCATTTTGCAAGACCAAGACCAAGACCAAGATTCTTAATGTAAGAACAAGACCAAGACCAAGACTGTCAAGTCTTGGTCTTGGTCTTGTATTTGCTCATCACTGTATCGAGGAATAATATGCACTTTGATTTATGTCAATATCTCAATTACTTTTTGAGATACATGAAGAACAATATCAAAAAACGTACTTTCGACAAAATACATTTATAAAGTTTTTTATTTAAATTGAATTATAGCAAAGTGCGTGCACTAAAATGCTCATAACTTTTTGATTTTTCATTTTTTTTAATAAAAATTTGTGAAGAATATTTCTGACACCTTAAGAAACATAATTATGAAAAAAAATCGATTTATTTTTTTTTAGCGAATCTCCCCTTAAATAAAACATTTGGTAAAATAGTAAGAATTCTACGAAATTAAAGTATTTAAAAATGAAACCACCCAAAAAAAAGTATTCCTGAATGTATAATTTCTACTTGGAAAAACGGTAATACACTCGTTTTATGGCAGTAATTAAACAGAAAGTAATAACACGAAAAAAAAATTTGTTATAAATAAAATGTGGCAATCTACAGCGTCGGCGATCGCAGCGCTATCGTGCGATATACATACCAAGTAATCAATCACATTTTGATTTTTATGACATAAAGAATATTTATTTATTTTTGAGCAAGTGCGTGTGGAACCTCACACGTTGACTATCGCTCAATATATCTACGTATGTAAAATGTGTGAAGTATGTACATAGGTACGTTTAAAAAATTATTCAGTCAGTTACAAAAATTATCGATTTCAGTGTATAGACCAAAAACATCTGCCTACCAGTACGTCTTTCAAAGAATCCGCCACTGTTTGAGATGTGATGGTACCATAAAACGGAATAAACTGGAACAATTTCGAGTTCTATATCGTATTTTTGCTAGTAAAAATTTTCTGGTTTTTGAAAAAATTATCGGAATTATATGAAGGGTACAGGGGAAAAACGATCATAGTCACAAAAAGTAAAAAATGCCAAAATTCATGTTGTTATGTTGGCAGTATGCAAAATATTGACCCCGTGCTAATTTTACACGTTAAAATCAAACATAGTACGTGATATGCAGGAGAAGAACAAATTTTTTTACCGAAAAATGTGCATATAATACATGATTCAATGTCAAATTTCGCGAAAACGACTAGCCGTTTATTTTCTGCTGGCATGGCGTCTTCTATATTAGTAATAACCACCGAAAGTTTGAACCAGATCCTATGCGTGGTTTTCAGGCAAAAAATTTTTATGTTGAAAAATGCGCGATTCACACTTTAAAGTTTAAAAACGCTCCCCAGAAAAATTTACATTTTGTGACTATGATCGTTTTTCCCCTGTACCGTTCATATGTAATTTTACTTTATGGTAAATTGGGGTTAAAAGAGATGATAATAAGATGAATAGAGACGATCATTAAGGTTGACCAAAATTGAAATTCAAATATAATTTGGAATTTTGTATACTTATGTACACCAAAAAAGAGAATATTTCATAATTTTTTGTAGAAATGGGCACAAAACATAATTTTTATAAAGTAGGTACGGTCGAATCGCGTTATAAGTCCGCCGATTTTATTTCTGTTGTAAACATCCCCCTCCATGACCGAAAAAAATTCATTTCAGTTTCTCGTTATGAGACCGGAACATTGGTGTTGATGTTTAATAAGATAAGGTAGCAAGCGTACGATTAAGTACCTAAGTAAGTAAGTTTTGTTCGTTCATCGCGTGGATATATTACAAACTTTGTTTGACTAATAATATTGTTTACAATTTCTACAAAAGATTTTAAAAATTTTTTTAAAGAAAATATGTGCGGACAATATCGTTTAAACTCCTGTCACACAAACTATAGAACGCATTTAGAAAATATTAGTAGATGTATTTATTAAAAATAAGTAGATTTTGTGCCGCTTCTAACGAAGTTACGAATGGTAATACTGCACTAAACGTCCGGGCTATTTGATTATCAATAAGTACACACTCACACGCTTGAAAAGTAAGGGAAGTGCAAATTACGGCGGTCGACTACTAAGCACAAGTGAGGGTACAGGAATTCTTCGAATTATATTCTCCAACAGCGCCGAAGCGGACTTATAACGCGATTTGACTGTATATCGAAAATCAAATGTTTACATCCATTTTCTCTGTTCCTATAGGGTATTTTTTTTTTTTTTGACAAAAACAGTTTTTAATTAGTACATTTTAAATAATAACAAGTACACGAAATTTGAAAATTGTCCTAAAAAAAAAACTATTTCCCAGATAGAATTTATTTATAAAAATACCAAAAAAAAAAAAAATGTTTTTAGGTAAACTTTTCAAAACAAAATATAACACTGTGTTAAGACGTTAATTAAAAATGATTTTTTAATATTTTTCATTCAGTTTTTTGGGTTAATCACTATTGCCAATCAAAACAATAATTATTCTACTATAATTTAAGAATACCATATATGATACTAGCATTTACCCGCGGCTTTGCTCGTGTAGCTTTTGAAATTATGGCATCTAGTTAAAACCTATAAAGTGTACTGTCAGCGGGTGGCTATTGCGCGTCGAGAACTGTTACTTTTTCTTTGGAATTTTCCCACAGAAATAAAATATTTCCCTCGGGTAAAAAATAGACTATAATATTCATTTAACAACATGCAAAGTTCGATCGAAATCAATGATTCTTTTTTATACTGTTTTAAATATATTTTCCAACCTGTGGGATAAGACTTTCCACAGGAGTTAGATATTTTCCCGGAGTAGAAAGTAGTCTGTGTCCTTTTTCGTCCACTCTGTAAACAATATGCAAAGTTTGAAATCAATCATCATTTAATTAATAGTTTGTTGTTATTTCATTGTATCGTTTTAAATACATTTTCCCTTAGGAATGAGATATTTTATCGCGATAAAAAGTAGCCTATAACCGTCTCTGTCCCACAAGTAATGTCTGTGCAAAGTTTCAAGTAGTGACGAGCAAAATTAGTCTTGGTCTTGCAGTCTTGTCTTGGTCTTGCATTTTTCGCAAGACCAAGACTAAGACCAAGACTATGTATACCAAGAGCAAGACCAAGACCAAGACTATAAGTATGGCTGCAAGACTAATAGCAAGACTCAAGTGAGCAAGACCAAGACAAAAGCAAGACCCTTGCTAAACTATTTAAATAATTTGAAAGTATAACTAATACCATAAAGAGAGAAAATTCTGATTTTAGAAGGAAAAAATTCGCTAATAAAAAATGCAAGAAAGTGCAAGATTTTTTAGCAATACCAAGACCAAGACCAATACGAAAACAGCATTTTGCAAGACCAAGACCAAGACCAATACGAAAACAGCATTTTGCAAGACCAAGACCAAGACCAAGACTCAAACTGCTCTAGCAAGACCAAGACCAAGATTCTTAATGCAAGAACAAGACCAAGACCAAGACTGCCAAGTCTTGGTCTTGGTCTTGCATTTGCTCATCACTAGTTTCAAGTTGATTGGTTAAACTGTTGAATCGTGAAAGCCAGTCAAACAAACAAACAAACAAACTCACTTTCGCATTTATAATATTAGTTAGGATTAGGATTCATCTTGAGTCCCAATTCATTCCATTTTACAGTACATATTCCATGTACGTAATGATGAATTTAAATACATATCGTACGGTTTAGTATTTGCATCGTTAACAAAATCATTAAAAAGTATTTTTATGTTGCCGGAAAGAGTTCATTATCACATTTTTTATCGTGACAATTTATTAACGCGCATGATGATGTCAGATGTGACTTGATGTGATGTGATTTGGACAGATGACTGTTGAGGTGTTACTACACTATTAGTAAGTTGTATTACCTACTTACTACATGACAGTGTTACCTACTATTAATAATGAATACATAGTACCTAACATTTTTTTTTTTGCGGGAGTTTTTATATAATTTACAAAATAACGTCAAAAATTTTTCAACGCATTCACACCCACTAATTGTTGACTTTTTAATTTTTTGTTTCAAGTCATCGTCATGAGAATTTTTCGTTTGATAATTTTTGAAAAATAATAATTATTAAAGTTTCTGACCTCACATTTCTGACCCAATTTGCGCCATTATTTTTTTAATTAGTAGATAAAGTTCTCCAGGTAATCCCATAAAAATTTTGTTGACATTGGTTGAGTAATTTTTTAACCATCTTCAATAATATGAGCAATATGAATAATTATGGGAAATTTATAATTTTTATATGCAAAATTATTTACTTTAATATCTATATAGTAACATATTTTTTTTTAATTTATGTTGATCCAATTATCCTAAAAATAATTTTCTGTCAGTACCTAGTTTAAAAAATTTGGGGGACAGGTCTACCCACACTGTCAACTTCCCATTGGGTGTGCTTAAAGACTAGAGACTACTGTACATAAATAATTCTTTTTCCATTTCGGGCAACTTCTCCCCTGGGCCCCCAATAGAGGCTTTGCCCCTTGCACCATACCGGGGGCTTCGCCTTCCGTACTTAAGGGTGGGGGCTCCACCCTTATCAAACAAATGATAACATCATTTGTTCTCAAGATATGCGAGACAAAATATATTTTGGAAAAAACTAATTTTCAAGTTTCTTATTATTTTTTTTTTTGAAATTTTGTAATAAAATACTGGCGTTTTTAACATCAAGGAAGGTTCTTAGGCCATTATATAATAATGTTATGGTAAAAAATCCATATAATCTGTTATCTTAATAAAGTTAATTCTGTTTTTTTACCACAAAAAACAAACCGCTAATCCGAATTTACTGAGAACTTTATCCGGTCTTCATTTTTTTATTACGCATTTAATGAAATTAGTGTGGAGTTGATATCATCATTTGTTCTCGAGATATGCAAGACGAAAAAAAACCCACGAACGAACGAACAAACGAACGAACCAACGAACTAACGAACGCACACACAGACATCACGCTAAAAAATATGGATTCGGATTCTAGTGACCTTGAAACGTAAAGATATATCAAAATTAGCGATTCGTAAAATCGGTAAAATATTACAATAACTTTCAATGGGAAGTTAAAAATTCTTTGATGACTTGAAAAATCGGTAGATTTTTCTTGATTTCTTATTTTCCTAGTAATTATTACTTTAAACATTATTAATGTTCTAAATTTCAAAGCAAAGTCAGTGAGTGCCCAAAATTATTATTTTTGGACACTGGTATTTTGGAAACTATTCCACCTAAACGTATGAAATTTGGAATTTAATAAAAAAATGTTAAAAACCAAATAAAAAATTGTAATCGGGTTTATTTATAAAAGCATTGTCACTAAAAGGTATGAAATAAAAGCTCTTTTAAAAAACCGACTTCAAAAAGTAAAAAATTGTTAATAGCACGAATTTTGAAGTCAGGCGGAGAGTAGTATAAAAAAAATGTAGATCTTGAAGAATTCATGAATTTTTCAAGCACATTCAATCCCAATTTTACATATGATGCCCCGCCTGACTTCAAAATTCGTGCTATTAACAATTTTTTACTTTTTGAAGTCGGTTTTTTAAAAGAGCTTTTATTTCATACCTTTTAGTGACAATGCTTTTATAAATAAACCCGATTACTTTTACTATACTTTTCTCGTACCTAAATTCCAGGTATTTTCAAGCGCACAGTTTTCTTAAGCTTGACAATATGTACTATAACATAGCGAATTTCAAAAGACTGGACATCCATAAAAATTTAGCTCTTTGATAGATATATTGTTATTGTAAAGAAATTTAGCAAATTTTTTAATTTTTCTCAAAAACTAGTTCACTTACTTAGAACAATGGTTCAAAAGCTTATTTTATGTAATATTTTACGCTTTTTTTGATGGTGTAAAAAAAAATTTGCATTAGAAAAATTTTTAAAAACAGTTCTGTAACTTTGAATAGATTTCTTGTAGCCTGGAATCATTTCCACCCTTAATTGAAATAACATTAGGATCGTGTAATGTGAAATGTCGTCTTCCGACCACTTGGCCCATCATGTAATTTAGATACATATCGACACTTTCTTAAGTATTAGAGAATTGTTTAAAGGCAATTCTTAATTTTAAAATAAATACTTGTAGCCCGGATTCTTCACATTAAGATTGTGTTAATATTAAATGTCGTTTTCCGGCCACTTATTGTTAGTCGATCACATAATTCAGACAAATTCTGAATAGATTTCTTGTAGCCTAAAATCATTTCCGTCATTAAATGGAATAACATTAGGATTGTGTAATATGAAATGTCGTTTTCCGACCACTTGGCCGACCATATAATTCAGATAAATATCGATACTCAGGGTTGAATCATCGCATAGATAAATGAGACAAATGGCTAGGATCCGGTTTTTTAAAGGGTCCGGTCAAACTGTCTATTTTGAATATTTGAATCTTTATTTGAGATTTATTTTAATTTGAAGGGGGGCCCGGTAAGAAGAATGAATCCATCCCTGAACTGGAATTATCCTTAGTGATGAGCTAATTCAAGACCAAGACCAAGACTTGGCAGTCTTGGTCTTGGTCTTGGTCTTGCATTAAGAATCTTGATCTTGGTCTTGCTAGAGCAGTTTGAGTCTCGGTCTTGGTCTTGGTCTTGGAAAATGCAGTCTTGGTATTGGTTTTGGTCTTGGTGTTGCTAAAAATCTTGCACTTTCTTGCATTTTTTTATTAGCAAATTTTTTCCTTCTATACTCAGAATTTTCTCTCTTTACGGTATTAATTATACTTTCAAACTATTTAAATAGTTTAGCAAGAGTCTTGCTTTTTTCTTGCTTTTGTCTTGGTCTTGCTCACTTGAGTCTTTGTATTGGTCTTGCAGCCATACTTATAGTCTTGGTGTTGGTCTTGCTCTTGGTATACATAGTCTTGGTCTTGGTCTTGGTCTTGTAAAAAATGCAAGACCAAGACAAGACGGCAAGACCAGGACTAATTTTGCTCATCACTAGTTATGGGCAAAAATTAATGGTTAAAGTCAAAACCACTCTCGCAAAGACAAATGAGACAAATGGCTAGGACCCGGTTTTTTAAAGGGTCCGGTCAAACTCTATTTTGAATATTTGAATCATTACTATATTTGAGATTTATTTTAATTTGGAGGGGGCCCGGTAAGAAGAATGAATCTATCCCTGAACTGGAATTATCCTACACACTTCCGTATCGGGAAGCCTCCAGACGGTTACCCCTGAGGATTCTATACATATATTCCACTTGGTCTGACTCTATCCAAAGTATTAACTAAACAAATATCGTAATGGCGGGAAGATGCCAAAATAGTAATTCCCCCCAAAAAACCACACTCAATAATTGCACTCACTCAAAAAATGAATAGAAAAAAAAACGCTCTAACTAAATACAATTAAGCCATTCAACAAATCGACTCCTCATTCCAAACAATAATTTTATATTTAAGTACACAATGTGGGGTTGTAATTTGTGACTGTTTGATATAATAATTTGGAAAAGCAATTTGTCTGTCCTCCCCTTTATTTAATTGGGGCGGAGCCCCATGCAACCTCAACACCGTCATGCATTCATATAGGTATATGTATATATAGGTGTATAGTTAAATCGAAAACTAAATAAGGGACGCTTTCCGTTTGTGTTGTTTCCAATGTACCTAAGTAATATTTGCGTTTTAGCTCTACACAATCACTCCGTTTAATGCCTCTCTCTCTCCATTTGTACGGTTTTGTATCCAGTTGTGGTTACATATTTGTGGGAGAGTTGTATGCGTTTGTTATTAACTTGTCCTTTGATGTGTGACGCTGTTATATGTATTAATATTGGTTGAATTGAAGCACGCATGAATTAACTGTTGTAGAACGGAAGTAAAACGTAATGTTTGTTTACAGCGAAATTATATTATGTAAGTGTGTATTTGGATGTGTTTACATAGATGTAAACTAGGAGATGTAAATTTTTTGTATGTATATAGAATTGATAGAGTAAGAATGGTATCGATTTTTGTCCGATTTGTTCCGATTCGAACATGTAATTTTTTGATTTTTTATATGATAAAATGACAAAATATCATCAAAATATCATTTTTAGTTTGTAATAAATTTGTTCCTACAATTTTTGTTATTTTTCTTTAACCTTGATTTTTTGTAGAAATTTGAGGTATGCGTAACTGGCATTAAACAAAGAGAAATTGTGACCGCTAAAGTATGATGAAAAATTTGAAAGTGGAGTAAATGTGAAGAATTTGAGTTGGGCTTTACTCTGACGTACCACACTTCTCTTGTAATCCATTTTAAATAATTTTTCTGATGGCATTCACTTTTACCACGAAATTCATAAGATTTGCAAAACCGCACCGAGGAAATGTGAATGGCTTATAAAATTTTTGTTTTTCATACGAATTTGCTCAAAATTTGTGTGGTGCATCCTGAATAATGTAGAATTAAAAATAAATCAACCATAATGTGATATATAAAATATAAAATACTTAAAACAACGCTTTTATCTCAACTCATGAAAATCCATTCACAATTACCCCGGCCAACCCTACATATATTAATTATGGAGATGTGACAGACAGACAGACAAACACATGACGAAATGATACGAAAAATCACGGAACCCTAAGAAAATGACAATGATTTAAATTAATTCATTAAATTCTATTCTACAATATCACGTCATTGAAATATTTTATCAGTTGAACTTGAAATTTATAATTTTGTAATTTAATATGTATTTTGCAACAATTGTTTGATTACTATTAGTAATTTTTTTTTTATCAATTACGACAATAAAAATATTTCGACTAATTTAATTACTCAGTGGTGACTACTTGATGATGACTAACTTTTTGATTATCTTAAATTTGTTCAATAAAAAAAATATAATTGATCAGAGATTATTTACAGCGAGAATTTAATCAATAAAATGTTACTGAAAAATAAATGTAATACGTTTTTCTTTTCTTTTTTTAGTAATGATAGAAAATAATTTAGATAATATTTTACTCCCGAGAATACATTTTTGTCGCAACTGACATTAATAGCCTTACTTCTAACATTTTATATATATTTTTTTAGCGAATTTCCGGAATGGAAATTTAGCTATTACAGTAGGTCTCATGACGCGACTTGAGGCCGGCACTATGGCAGAAATTTGTTTTAAGGTCCCTAGAAACCGAAAATAATATTCACTAAAATTTATATATATGTATATATATACATATATATATATATATATATATATATATATATATATATATATATATATTTATGTATCAGCACGATAACTCTCGAACGAAATGTCCTAGGTTTACGAAATTTGGTGAGAACGTTGGAAGTCCAAAAATCTTGGATGAGTTCTTCAGCCAGACACGTCGGATGCCAGGAACATGGTCTTTGCTCTTGCAAAAAATTAGTTTTTTGCAAAAATTTGCTATAATTTAGAAGTTTTTGCCACATTTTTTTACACCATTGCAGACGGAAAAAAATCACATAAAAAAGGTTTTTGAACTATTATTCTAGGTTAGCTAGTTTTTGAGAAAATAAGAAAAAAGAGTCAGTATAAAGATTGGACAGTTCTGGACCCACCATCCGATTTTTTTGAGCGACCTCAAGGAGGAGGTAGCGCTACTGGGGCGGTTCTAGAAACCTCCGGCGGTGGGCGGAGTAAACAAAAATTTTTTCTAACCCAACTGAACCTAACGGAACTTGGCCTAACCTAACCGAACCTAAGGAAATTTGGTCTCAAACCTAACCGAACCTAAGAAAATTTTTTCCTAATAAATACTAACAATAAATTATTAATATTCATCATCTGATCCCATATATATATATATATATATATATATATATATATATATATATATATATATATATATATATATATATATATATATATATATATAAATACTGAATACTTGGCGGAAAAAAATTTGGCGGAATGAGGCGGAAGTCACATAAAGAAAAAGGTACTTTAAAGGTACTTTTGTAAATGGAAATTCGCTATGTTATGCAGGATGCTGCGACAGGGGTATTAAATCCATACACTCAAATTAATTCTGCAGTCAAGAGCAGATACAGGAGTAGTCGTGGGAGTTATGCTCCCCCCCCCCCTAAACAGAAATTAATTCAATGTTCAAATCATGGTTTATCTGATGACATCATCAAATTTCTAAAAATGGCGACTGTTTAAAAAAAAAAAACTGTTTAAAAATAGTAAAAATTAAAATTTTGCAATATTCACAGTCCCTACCATAAAGTAACATGTATTGAAAATACAAACCAAGTTCGAAGTCGCTTGGATAAATAGAACTGGAGATATCATTTCGACCAGCGTGAAAAATGTAGTTTCAAGAAAAATGTATCTGAAAAGTTTTGAAATATAATACCTGATACCAGAACCTAGCGTATTAAAATGGCTATAGGTAACTTAAAAATTTTCAGCATTTTTAAATTTCCTTTTGAGGACACATTTTTAAAGGTTATACTTCCAGAAAATGAAATTAAAAAAAATCGAACTTCAAAAAATTCTCAATATTTTTATAGGCTGCTGTTTTTTAACTTTCCATTTGAAATCATTGTAATGGGTCCGATTTTACCAATTGCTAATTTGGACATATTTTCACGTTTCAAGGTCACCAGAATCCGAATCAATCGTTTTTAGCGTGATGTCTGTGTGTGCGTTCGTTAGTCCGTTCGTGAACTCTTTTTCGTTTCGCATATCTCGAGAAGAAATGATGATATCAACTCCGGACTAATTTCATTAGATGCGCAATACGATACTTGACTGTATTCAAAATTTGTTTTAAATGTTGAATAATTTTATGTATTATCCTTAAATATATTCAATTTTAGTAGTGACAAATAAAAATATTCTTTAGTTATTTAAAAATTCGATTTTGAAAATTATAAATTTTTAGCCTTCATTTAAATGATTAAAAACGTAGTGATATTTGAAAATGACGTCATTTTTTATAGCAGATCTTATTACTGTAGTTACGTATTGTCTATGACAAATTGCATTTTCATTGTGACATTTTTAAAATTCTAATTGATCATTTATTTTGAACTGTTTGGTTTGCAATTAATTTTACACTCAAAAAAGATTGATGGAAGGAATACATCGTCACTTAATACGTAAAATATCCTTATCAACTTGTTTTAAATATTATGTTAAAAATGCTTTTATTTTTTGCTACAATTTTAAAGTTACGTCAAACTGTTTTCTTAAAGTGAATTTAATACTTGTAGGGCTTCATTAAAATCTTCCAGTGATGATAAATGAAGAAGATAACAAAGTAGAAAGTTGTAAATACCACTAAAACTGAGCATGATGACTGCTGAATATTGTGTACAAATTTGAAACCATGTTGACAAGTGTTGACATGAATGAAAGCGACATCTGTTTGAGTTAAATCGTTTTTTCCCAAGTCGTTTTTTCCGCCAATTTGTTCATTTAAAATAAAACAATGGATTTTTTGAAGATTTTTAAAAATTTAACAAAAATGAACTAATTTATACGTAAGAACAAAGCATTTAGAATCATTTGTCAATTGCAGTCAAGTACCCTATTAAAAAATGAAGACCGGATAAAGTTCTCAGTAAATTCGGCTTAGCGGTTTGTTTTTAACGAAATTAAAAAATTTTTATGAAATATTTCTCATCTCGCATATCTTGAGAATAAATGATATCATTTGTTTAATGAGGGGTGAAGTCCCCCACGAGATACAGGGCGCGAAGCCCCCCAGTATGGTTCAAGGGGTAGAGCCCCTGTTGGGGTTCGGTGGAAGGAGCCCCCTGAAATGAAAAAAAAATTTTTAATTTCAAATGTTATCGAGTGCCTGTGAAACATTATTAGTGTATGGCGGATTTTTATCCGTATTTAAACATACACCAATATTCATATGTTCACTCAATGACCAGCTTTGGCTGATACTTGAACACTCGATGTACTTTGGCAAATGGCCAATTCATTATGTTAATTAAAATTGACATAGTGTTTGAAAAATTACCAAACTGGATCGGCTGGGACTCGAACCCGGATCTCCCGGTGTTTGATTGATTACTGAATTGGAGTGGCACTCGAACAAGTGATCGGTGGCCTAGTTAGTAAGGCGCTTGGCTGGTAACCAAGAGATCCGGGTTCGAGTCCCAGCCGATCCAGTTTGGTAATTTTTTCAAACACTATGTCAATTTTAATTAATATAATGAATTGGCCATTTGCCAAAGTACATCGAGTGTTCAAGTATCAGCCAAAGCTGGTCATTGAGTGAACATATGAATATTGGTGTATGTTTAAATACGGATAAAAATCCGCCATACACTAATAATGTTTCACAGGCACTCGATAACATTTAAAATTAAAAGTATAAAACTGCGTCTCGCATTAGAGAGAGGTTGTGTTTGATTGATTACTGAATTGGAGTGGCACTCGAACAAGTGATCGGTGGCCTAGTTGGTAAGGCGCTTGGCTGGTAACCAAGAGATCCGGGTTCGAGTCCCAGCCGATCCAGTTTGGTAATTTTTCAAACACTATGTCAATTTTAATTGAAAAAAAAAATTATTTATGTACAGTAGTCACTAGTCTTTAAGGACACCCAATGGGAAGTTGACAGTGTGGGTCAATATTTTTTTTTTAAAGGTTACCAAGATTTAATTAATATATTATTTGATTTTATAATTTATAATTCTCTTTTTAAACATGATTCAGTTAAATTTAGCAATAAATTTTTTCACACGTACATTGGCACACCAAACTGTATATGTATTTATATATCTAGCGCGGGCAGACAAAAGGACTTAAGTCCAAAACATCAACTTTACAGGAGAGTGTAAAAACTAAAATTAAATGCATGCAGCATCAGTTTATTTGAATTATCTTCAAGTTTACATGACATTTTGTACATTTTTTTTTAATAAATTACTTTCTTCACATGTAACACAGTAAATCATAAAAAAAGAATTAACTTTAAGCCTTAAACTAAAGTTTTTTAAGACATTTTTGTGGACTTAACATATAAAAAACCACAATAAATTTTATTGTTAAAACCATTTATGGACTTAACCCGTTTTAGCCGGTCGTTGTTGCCATAAAAATACATTGCAATTTAATTAGACGATGTACTTATTTATTATTTTATAAAGAATTTTAAGGAATTAACTTCTTTTTTTAGTTTCTGAAAAGAATTTCTTTTATAACAAGTGCATAAAAAATGATGTTAGGGGTGGAATTGATTTTTGCCCTTTTGGAAATGTATGAGATAGACTCTCTTGGTTCTTATTATAAAATAAAAAAAAGTCAAAAATGGACTTAAGTCCTTTTGTCTGCCGGCGCTAGATATACACATAGACTTGATAAATTAATTATGTACCTATTTATATATTGTTTCCTATATACGTAATGTATAGATGGAGCTGTGTGTAATATGTTCCTCGTGGATATTAAAATGCGCGTATATACACATTCCACGTAAAGTAATTACGCCCGGGGACATTTCCTGTTGGTGCGCGATGGAGGTATGTAGGTAGGTATTAAAATTGAACATCTGTATTGAATTTTACATTTACACGAGTGCCTATGTATTTGTATGTATGTAACAAAAAAATTTTGAATGTGTTTTATTATCCACAGTATACATATTTGTATATGTATACGGGAAAATAATTAACAAAAAATATAGAGTGGGTCCGGAAAAATCAACTCGTGAAAATCATATAAATGCGACCACCCACGTCATAATGAAGTTCAAGAATCATATTCTCAAATTTATTTAACCTTTAACCGGTAAGGTGACGTCTGTGAGTCGTATACAAATATATTCCTTCAGTTTTCTTCCTCCCTGCTTGTTTTTGTTAACTGAACGTTTGTGTATTCTTTTATGGTTTAGGGCAAATTTTACCCTGCTGGCGTCATGGGAGTGTTTGATACATGCATATACGTGTGGTCTCCAGTTTTGGCTATCTACACGGAGAGAAAATTCATAGAAAAATTACTGTGCTCAGCACTACAATCGACGTGTAAAAGGCGAAGATATTCAATTTTGTACGGTAAAAATATAAAACTTATAATTAATCATAGAAAATTTAAAGGATAGAATGTTCTTTCCGTAATATTAGCTCCGTAAAATTTGTAAAACAGCACAGTAAAAAGTTCCGTTCCCGACAAAAAAATATTTTTAATTGTTTTTTCTTACAAAAATTACCATTCTAATAGTAGAAAGAAAGAAAGAGAAGGTATCAACGTTGTCACATAGCGAGGCAGGCTGCAGAAGGTATCAACACAATCATACATGAAGGTCACATAGCCAGGCTGGTCACTGCTGGTGTGGTGTCGTGTGCAGACAGTATTCATTAGAATGTTTTATAGGACGGTCACCGTTTAATTCATCATTCTGTTACTTCACTATATTCAGTATTAGAATATATTGTTGCCAATCATTTTGTATGCATCAGTGCGTACAGCCCAAGCAACATAAGGTTGCGGGTCAGATGCGCAAATGAAAGAGTCCGACAACAAGAATTAAACTATAACATATATGCATAAGAGTGTGATATAAGTTGTGTTAGCACATTAAATTCTACCATGCTAGCACAACAATTTTTATGAAGCCATGACTAATACTTTTTACGTTTCAATTTAATAATATTTACATGATCGTAAAATATTTTTTACTTTGGTCGTCGATCGCGCACGCATTATAAGAGAGCATGGTAATTTTTCTGAAATTTTATCTATACAAAAATTATATGATTTTTCTCTCCGTGTATGTTACCAGCCCGCGGTATGTTAATTTGTTGATGTCTCTCAAACATCACTTTACCGTGAATATTATAAAAATCCACCTTACCGGTTAAGGGTTAAAAGAAACAAAATAATTTATTGGTATTCTATTTCGTACACAAAAAAATACAAATCTGAAGGTATACAAAAAGATATTTTTAGTGTCCCGTACCAAAACTGGCAAAATGGAACCCTTATGGAATCACTTCGGCGTCCTTCCGTCTGTCACAGGTGATTTTCTCTGAAACGATTCGACGTGGAAATTTGAAATTTAGCTTAGAGATAAAGTGTGTTGGTCCAGCTATAGATGTGAAGTTGAATTTCGGGTTAATTTCAGGAGATAACCTGAATAGCGAAAAAAAAAATTTTCCGCAAGAACCTCCAGTAAAGTATTAAAAGAAAGCTTATTAAAGCACGAATTCAGTAGTATACATATAGGTATAACTGCATTTCTAGTTCCTTCACAGTGAAAAAATTTGTGTTAAAATTAACACATTTCACATGTCCACTCAATTTTTTGTGTTATCTTAACACAAAACATATGTGTCAAATCTTTACACAATATTTATATCAATGATTTAACACACAAGACATACATTTTGTGTTAATTTTACACAATTACTTACAAGGAAAGGTTCCCAGGTGTCGGCCTCCGATTTCAATGCCGCTGAAATATGTTATTCTACGTCGAAATCTAAGAGACACGTATTTTTTTTTATCGGCGGAAAAACAATTTGAAGGGGTGAAATCGCCTTTCAAAAATTGGGGTAAAAATTTAATTTTTAAAATATCTCGAAAACAGTAAGAGATAGAGCAAAAGTTTAAGTTGGCGATATTGCTCTTTTTTAAAGAGCTATCTATTGATATGCAATTTGTTCAATTTACATCAACAGGGGTGGTTGGGGATTAACATTTGGGGGTTAATTTTGCAAAAAGGGGATGAAAATTAAACAATATAAAAATTTTTTACAGATTTGAAATCTACGTCAAAAAATCATTAACACCAACAGGAATAATTCCGAAAAACAAATTGTTGAAAAAGATGAATGTATTTACCTTTGATTAAAATTGTTTAAACTATTCGAATACATCTTGCACTCAAAATAGGTACGTAATACTTTTTATTCAAATCATTTCAATATTTTCAATTTTTAGTAAGTTCAAGTTGAAATTCAAAGATAATATACCTATACAAGGACTGTATTGCTATATTATCTATAGTCTATCTGTAGCCAAATCAGAGGCTAAATGATGCCAATATCCCATTCAAAAACATCTAATGTGCATCAAATTTTAAGAGAGCATCAGCAGCGCATCATGTAGTATTAGACGCATCAGAAAAGTCATGATGCTGTATCTATGCGGTGAAGTTTACATTTTTGAAGTTACCCTATGTCAACGCAAAACTTACAAAACAACTTTTCCGAATCACATTATATTTTTAATTATGAATAAATTTTCGCTGATATTGATATATTCATTACGCTGTTACGCCTAAAATTACGCTTTTATTGTACCTACACTACGCTGTGCCGCTATAATATCTATTTATGTACAAAAAATTATCATCTCCATATTTGAGGCAGGTAATTATTGGGAAATAATTTTTTTTTGTGTTTGTAATATGTATTTGAGGTATATGAACGTTTTATTTTGTCGAAAAATAACCCCACGGTACATAGGAACGAACGTTGATTAATTAAAATAATATAAATGTCAAATTTTTTTTTGATTATAATAATAATGCTTAATATTCTAACTACCTACATATATTCGGCCAATACCTATACCTATTATATCTGTGTAATATAATTTTGTTATTTTTTCCCGAAAAATTCGAAATTTGTAATCAGTATCATAAAATGACAACACGTAATTATTGACAAAAGTTATTACTTAAAATAACAAACGTAGCTAATTACAAAAGTATAAAAAAAATTTGATTGTTGAATTAATTGTTTTAATTTGAAAAAACAAAAAAATCAAAATTGTATTGTATACAGAGAGAAAATTCATAGAAAAATTACTGTGCTCAGCACTACAATCGACGTGTAAAAGGCGAACATATTCAATTTTGTACGGCAAAAAAAAAAAATTATAATTAATCATAGAAAATTTAAAGGATAGAATGTTATTTCCGTAGTATCTGCTCCGTAAAATTTGTAAAACAGCACAGTAAAAAGTTCGATTGCCGACAAAAAAATATTTTTTAATTGTTTTTCTTACAAAAATTACCATGCTATCATAAAATAGAAGAAAAGTAGAAAAGAAGAAAAGAAGCTAATAGTAGAAAGAAAGAAAGAGAAAGTATCAACGCTGTCACATAGTGAGGCAAGCTGCAGAAGGTATCAACACAATCATATATGAAGGTCACATAACCAGACTGGTGGTGTCGCAAGTAGCTGGTCACACTGCTGGTGTAGTGTTGTGTGGTGTCGAAGCAGTGTTCATTAGAATGTCTTACAGGACGGATGAATACTGTTTGCACACGACAACATACCAGCAGTGACCAGCCTGGCTATGTTACTTGCCACACCAGCCTGGCTATGTGACCTTCATGTATGATTGTGTTGCTACCTTCTGCAGCCTGCCTCGCTATGTGACAGCGTTGATACCTTCTCTTTCTGTCTTTCTACTATTAGCAGATTTAGAATTGGATGAAAGGCGTTTAATTGGATTTTACGGTAGAGCCGTGGCTACTACTCCGATTGCGATGAAATTCGTAAGGAACCATCTAGAAACCTAACCGCACAACATCATTAAACACGATGGAACAGTTCCAAAGTTATACCACTTGGAAGGAACAGACGAACACGAAATCAAAATTGTTCAGAAAGTCCTAAAACGTATAATGCGCGTAAAAATTTTCTCTCTGGAAGGAAAAAAAATTTCAAATTTCAAAGGTGATCACAATGTTTCCGCTACTTTAGTATAGTCTCGAAGACAACAATTTAATAGAAAACTTATTTTTCGTCAAATTTAAAAATTTCAAAAGTTTTCTTAAATGCCAGTAACAAAACTTTATGATAAGAATTGAAGCGTAGATATATAGCAATATAGAACAAGGCACAAGCAATGAATAGCAAACCTCAGACCACAGAATACTATATAATAAGCAGTGTACATATAGAGATCTGTCGTTCGTAAGGTGCAATGTTGTGCAATTTACACCGTTTCTGATTTATTCTATTACTGTTCGTCATAGGGTTCACGTCGTACTTACAATTAGTATTATTGTTTCTTTAATCAACTCGTGAAATGTAAACAGAAAAACATATGAAGTGTGTCGTATTTACGTGTAAAAATTCTATTGAACAAAAAAATTCTCAAAATAAGGGGATATCTTTCTTAAAATAAATAAATTTATTTTTAGTTGTTGGTTGTTAGTCACATAGGCCGGTCATGACAGTATAACTATACATATATGTATATACACAGTACCCAGTGATACATACACTATATTGCACAAACACATTCACATGTTTGTGTAGATACAAATGATGTGTTTTGTTGTATGCAAGGAGCCAAACTACTGTATAATAGTATCCCGCTTGTCGCCAAATTTTACGTCACAAAAATGGGAGGAGCTTCTATGGTTATATACATATTTAGGGTTTGTGTCTGTATTTGTGGTATAGTTCATGTTCGTATGTGTGAGCTCGGTAGCTGGAGGGAGATGATACGTATATCCATCATATATCGCATACATCATACATACAATCTCGACAATGGGTCTGGTGTAATATGTATGTACTCTAAGCGCTACGTATTTTGTTCTGTGCTACGTATTCATGTATTACATTGTTGCAACAATCAGTGTCCGAACCAAACCAAGGTGTGCGGACGACTGAACCACCTAAGCTGTGACAGGCCTACAAAGAGCTCCAAGGAAGCTACACTTTTCTGATATTAGTTGGTTTCTAGTAGTTCATTGGTTGTATGTATCGTTTGGTAGGGGTAACGGTGTCCACGTCACTTGCTGGCGACAGCGGTCACGGTAGTTATGAAATAGGAAATTGGTATCTTGTATATCTATGCCTCAAACAGTGTTTATATTACACACTATACATACTTACATACAAAACACATATACCATGTGAGTTTTTTGAGAGTTGCCATTTTTATTACAGTCAAATTTGTACGATAGAAATGGTACTGGAAAAAGTTCTTTTCTTGGAGGTAATAGAAATGTAACCAACCAGAACACTATCGGTTGAAGTAGCCTCAAGTATATATGCATATTTTTACCGCCTAATTGTTAAATTAAAGAAAAATTCAAAAATTAAACTTGGGTAAAAAAAATTCTTTTGCTCATTTATGTTGTTAATTAATGCATTAGATCAGTTTTATCGAAAAATTAATATATAGTCCCATTTAAAAATCTATCAGTTTGTATCATAGTTCAAAAACCATAAGAGCTATAAAGCTCCTGACTATAGAAATCGGTTGCCCCCATCGATATCTACAACTCTTATTTCAACAAATTTTCGATTAAATCAACGGTTTGGCTGTAATAAAAATGGCAACTCTCAAAAAACTCACACGGTATACATATCTACTAACACTTTAAACGAGTTTGCTTTAAGCTCTATTATTTTTACTTACAAGCAACATTAAGCTTTATTATTTTTACTTACAGGCAATGTATACAGACGAACGATAGATAGACGAACTGACAAGACAATGTTAGAATAGCGGATGCGAATATTGTGGCTGATTCCGGTTGGGTGTACCGACATACTCGTACATATTTTTTCACTTGAAACTTTCAAATAAAATTCAATCGTTCGAGCACGATCAGAGACGGTACAGCAAGTCCACAAAATGTACAAACTACATGTAGCCTCGCCCTTTTTGCGGCCTCGTACCACAAAGCGTTTATTTAGCTAAATTCGTAACAAATAAACCCGATAACTATTGATGTTTGCTTTAAGTCCATGTCTTGATAAGTTTCAAATAGTGGTTCGTACTAGAAATCCTTAAAATTTCGTTTTCTTCGCCGGGCCCGGTAAAGAATTGTCATCATTTTCATAATTTCAGACGAATCTGAACGAATTTTTACTTACAGTTCACGCAATTAATTATTGATTTTTTGATGTGGAAATAGAAGTAAAGTTTTGAAGATAATTTAACCCCTTATTGCATGAATTATGAAGGAGGTGAAGAAAAAAATTTTTTTTACTGAAAATGTCTTTCATTTCTTTTATTTTAGTAGTCAAATTAAGGAAAAAAAATTAAGTCTTATTGTTTAGAAATTATACTTAACGAAGCCATATATGGCTTCGTATGCATTCTAGTATTATAATTATAATCGATATATGACTTCGTATGCGTTAAATAAAAAATACAATTATATTTTATGTAAATCTGTATGCAATTTTATTTGCCATTGTAACATAAATAAACTTGACACTTTCCACATTTGGTGAATGAACGGAATTTTGAGCAGTTTTGACATAATTGTCAATTTAGTTTTGTCCATTCGGGGAAATGGTCACCTTATCTGATCGCACAGACTTCAAAGGGAGGTCTTGATGTCTAGCTGGAGTTTTTCAATGAGTATAAGTGAGCCGGGCAAGCTAGATGGAGTACCTTTTCGGCTTGTTGCAGCACGTTTTCTGGCCACCGAAGTTGATGGACTACCTTGGCTGGTGGGAGTACTGGGGAATCAGAAGCAAAATCATTGTCACTCACGAAGCCATCACCAGAAATAGAATTGACATACTGGGATGTACCATAAAAGCGATACGAAGCCATATATGCCCAATAATAATTTGGATTAAACGCATACGAAGACAAATATGGCAACTTCAAAATAAGCCCCAAAAATCGAAGGAAACAAGAAAACACACATGAATCACAACTATTTCATGTTCTTGAATATATAAAGAATGTGTTTTGAAAATTTTTGATTTTAGTACTTACCGTTTTATTGTTTAGTTTTCACAAATAAAATTAGTACCAATTAATTGCACTGTAACAGTCGGACACTCTGAACATAACTTCAAATAATTTGACAACCCGCACTTACCAAAGGCAACAAAAATTACGTTCCGTTACTCGAAGGAGTATAAAGTTAGGATTTAACATTAGTTTAAAAAAAAAAAAAATTTAATATGTTGAAAAAAAAAATAGTAAAACTTAGAATCCATTTATGGCTTTGCATGCGATAAGGGGTTAAGACAGTATTCTAGTTTTGAATTTCTCAAAATTAGATTTTTTATTTCACTTTTTGGAAGTATAGATAGTGATGAGCAAAATTAGTCTCGGTCTTGTATTTTTGCAAGAGACTATGTATACCAAGAACAAGATCAAGACCAAGACTATAAGTATGGCTGCAAGACCAATCCAAGACTCAAGTGAGCAAGACCAAGACAAAAGCAACAAAAAAGCAACACTCTTGCTCTTGCGAAAATATATAATTAATACCGTAAAGAGAGAAAATTCTGATTTTAGAAGGAAAAAATTCGGTAATAAAAAAATGCAAGAAAGTGCAAGATTTTTTAGCAATACCAAAACCAAGACTGCATTTTGCAAGACCAAGACCAAGATTCTTAATGCAAGAATAAGATCAAGACCAAGACTGCCTGATAAAAAGAAAATTTAAAAATTTTGAAAATTTCCAAAATTATAGCCATTTTAGTATGGCAAGTTCCGGTATCCACTCGAAGGTATTATAATTTATAGGTACTTCAGCTGGTCAGCATGATATCTTCAGTTCTATTTGTGCAATAAACTTCAAATTTAACATGTACCTTTTATACATTTTGCTTTGTGGTAGGCATTACGAATATTACAAAATTTTCAAAAATAAAAAATTTTAAAAAAAAGGGGCTTTACAAAACTCATTTTGCTTACTTGCAATTTTAGTCTGGCACCGCCACTGAGCACGATAACGTACTTTAGACTATATATAAATTTTAAATAACTTTTATGTACATTTTGTACATTAAAGGTCACATGTGCGTATCTAAACGGTTAGCCAAAAGGTAGATTCCTCGTATTTTATTTACGGTAACCCTATAAACAAAATGTTTCTTAATGGATTTGTAAGTGGCATCTTAATAATTTTCACTCTTCCCAATCCGAAAAAACCGAAATCAAAAATCTTAACACAAAATGATGGTCGAGCTTGGAATCGAAATTAATTCTGAAACGTTACCTAAAAATTCAATTCGTCATTCATTATTGAGACTGGCAGGACATCAAAGGGATCGAAACGAAACCAACATTGGGGATAGATCTCTTAATTAATGAGTTTCTTTGTTTGCTATGAAAACACTCCTTGGCGCACTCACACCATTACACAAAACCCCATACATATAAATACATACACAGATGCAGCAATTTATCAGTTATTGCCCGAGGCGGGGCATCCAACCGCACAAGCGCATCAGTCGGTATAATTTTCTCCACTTTCAATATGTATGTACGAGCTTTATGCTATATAGAGAGCTTTATATAAGCTTTATATACATATATGGGTAGTTTTTCAAACGAGGGACGAAAATGGCCACATTTGTTTCATGCAAAAGCTTTGGAAAGTAGTTTTATTTCAAGTTGATGACATTTTTTACCCTATTTGAAAGTGGCCAGTCAAAAAATTAAAAATTGTAAATTTTATGGCCATTATAAAAAAAAAAGACATCCAGGAAGGTGAAAAAATGAGTAAAAAATTAAAATTAACACAAGATAATTTCTTATATTCATTTTTATTATTAAGCACAATTTATTAATTTATTAATTTTTATTTTTAAACAATTTTTATTATTTTTATTATTAAATTTTTAATTATTATTAAACAAATTTATTAATTTAATATACAGTATAGCACCGATAATGGAAACATCATTTTTGGAAAAATTTTGATAAATACTTGACATTTTTGATGCAACTTTCCAAAAGTGATGTTGCCTCTGATGTAGAGATGTGCTCGTGAGTACATTTTTACTCACGATCACGCACAGTCACGAATTAGCTTTTGTACTCACGCCCGATCACGAACGAGAAAATTTATTTCTTTTCACACTCACGCACGATCACGAACAAAAAAATTTTATGCTTTCACACTCACGCACGATCACGAACAAAAAAAATATATGCTTTCACACTCACGCACGATCACGAACAAAAAAATTTTATGCTTTCACACTCACGCACGCTTACGAACTAAACATAAAAATCTTTGAAACTAATCGTTGGAACTTTGAATAAAAATCACTATCGCTTTAACAATCAGTTAAAATTATGTCCTTGGGATAAAATCAGAATACGGTTAATAGGGCTAACATTATTACTGAGATTAATACTGATGCAAATTATATACTATTTAATTTTTTCTGGAAAGTGAAACAATTTTCAAAATTTTTCATCTAATGATTTATTGTTTAATTTTTGTTCTTGTTGTATTTGTATATAAACATGACATTTCGCACAACCAAACCAAATATCTAGTTTTTTAACAAAATTGTGACAAAATATTTTTTAGTACCTATAAATACACAGAAAATAATTTTTTTTTAAAATAATGATAATAAAACAACTTAAAATTTTGAAAAAGATAATATTCCTTTAAGTAACACCTCTTTATATTATGTCTTCATGACCATATTGTTCAAAACTGACCTTGTTATTTACAATTATACTCATTGACTGAGACCGTATATCCACACATCGTGAGAGATGCAGGCTAATTTTAAGAATTTCTTAAAAATTTAGGAAATTATTTAAAAACGGAAGAATCAGAACAACATCATAAACACTGTTGGATATTTCTAATTTGTAAATTATTTTGTATAGTATCTCGGTAAAGAACTGGAATTTGCTAGTAAGGGTTATTGGATTTCTACCTACTTGTGCTTGTAAAAACCAATACATAAAAAAAAGATTTTTTTGTAGTTAAAATATTAAATTGGTTTAGTTAATATTCCCTAAAATTGAAAATAATAAATTATTTAAAATTTTTTATTCATGGTCTTTAACTTTTCGTGACTCACGAATTATTCACGACAAGAAATTAAATGTCACGATCACACCCACTCACGCACGATCGTAGAAAATTATTCACGATCACGATGGGTCACGCGTGACCCGGCGGGTCACGCGTGAATTCACGATTTTGGCACATCTCTACGTCTGATGCTCTCAATTTGATACTCTCAAAAAATTTTGAGAGTAATTTGATGCTCTCAAAAAATTTCCAAAACTGATATTTCCATTATCGGTGCTATACTGTACATATATATTATACATATTAAAAAAAAAAATTAAAAAAATAACTAAATAAATAAAAAAATAAAAAAATTGCGAATTTATTATTTACGACAGCTTAATACATATTATATATTATATTAGTAGTATATGTATCAGTAGTAATATTAATTATACCTATAGTATATATTATACAGAAAAAAAGGGAATTTATTTTTTATTACAGTATTCTAATGACATTTACCTAATTTGTTTACATTATTTAAGTTTAATCCCGTTTTTGGAGCTGCCAGGAAACTGAGACCAGGAGACTGAGAATTCTTCAATATTCTTTAAAAATAGGCTAAAGATTCCGCGGATAATCGGGAGTTTACTATATATATATATATATATATATATATATATATATATATATATATATATATATATATATATATATATATATAGTAAACTCCCGATTATCCGCGGAATTGGGTGGCGCGACTACCGCGGATAAAGAAAATCGCGAATAATCCGTAACGAAAATGGGAGAGAAAAAAAGAGAAAAACTATTTTAACATAAAAAACAATCTATTTAATACAGTCTACTATACATTAAGACGTAAAATACAATGTAAACATAAATAGTAATTACAACCTCTTAAAAAAATCGGTCACTTGTTTCTGTTTCTTGCTTTGGAAACATTTTTTCAATAATCCGTAACGAAAATGGGAGAGAAAAAAAGAGAAAAACTATTTTAACATAAAAAACAATCTATTTAATACAGTCTACTATACATTAAGACGTAAAATACAATGTAAACATAAATAGTAATTACAACCTCTTAAAAAAATCGGTCACTTGTTTCTGTTTCTTGCTTTGGAAACATTTTTTCTTAATCCGCAATTGAATTTTGCGTAGCATAAGTTTGCGCGCCGGCCTACTGCGCGAGTTCGCACGTTTTGTACTCAAGGCCTGCGCACGTTTTGTACTCAATAAACTTGTCAGTTCAGTCCTTTTTTTTATAAATACTTATTTTCTCGGTTTCCGTAGCACGCGCGGATAATCGGGAGTGTACTGTATATATATATATATATATATATATATATATATATATATATATATATATATATATATATATATATATATATATATATAAACAGGTCCGCTATTCTAATACAAAATATTTACAACTCATACAACTGAAAAATTTCTTATATCCACAGTATTTTTCACGAAAATGGATGGAAATTTCAGGAGACTGGACCGAGTACGATCTCACTTACAATATTAACTGAATTAGTTGATACAACCTCAAATTAAGTAAAACATGTACTTTATTTTATTTATTATATTTCGGAATATAAATTTTTTATATTTTTAAGTGTTTTGGTTTGATAGGAGAATGATGCAAAGTTCGGGAGACAAAATTCAATAGAATATTTCTTAAAGAAAATATAAAAAAATTCAAAAATTATTTATACAATAAAAAAGTACCAATATTATAGATTACTACTACAGTATAAATTTTTTTTATCCATTCAGAAAAAATAATTATTTAGTCTGCTATGTTTTACTTTGGAGAGGAGACATACCAGGAGACTGAGAATTTTACATTTTAAGTGTCATTTTTTATAAAAAAAATATATTTCGAAACCGGGTTATTTTGAGTGACCAGTTAGATGCAGTAATGGTTTACAGTTTCCATCTAGAAAAAATGTATTTTTCAAAATATTAATATACAAAACGGCGTTGGGCCGTCCAAAATTCCTTCTCTTGAAGAACTACCCATATATTGTTCATCAACTCTATTGTATGCTGCTGTTTTTATACTCGATATTTCTGAATATGCTTTATACCCAAGCTTACTTCGTGCAAAGCACTTTTAGAAAGAACATCTTTTAAGTACTTATACAATATATAGTCTGTTTAAAAGTAGTGTGACATAACTATCTCAAACAGTATTTGCCAAGTGCATGTCTGATACGCATTAAGTTGGGATTCCGTAGTGAATAACCATAGAATTTTCCGTAACTTTCAAGATAAAATGTTTAAAAAAAACATAGTATATTTTTATGGTTTACTGTAAAAATAGATAAATATATTCAATAAGATTACTGATATATACGTGTGTATGCATTCACTGTATGTGTTACTATGGGAGCTAATTACGTGATATGTAATTTGTTTTGCTACAAGTCACCAACATAAAATACTGTAGAGCACCAGTTTTGTCAAGAAAAAGTAGTCTCCAAAAGTGGTGCTTGACCAAAGTGATGCTTTTTGATCAGGGGCAATTCACAAATATCGTAAGATTATGTTTTGAATTAAAATTATGTTTTTTTTTTAAATATTAATAAAAGAAAAAAGAAGTAAAGAAGTAAAGAATTAAAAATTATTTATCTCAGAATATATTTTTTCATTTGCCGTTTTATTAATTTGTTTTGAAATAATTTTGCTTACATTTTACGTATGATAAAAACCGCCACAGAACATAATACATATAGATTCTATGTACAATAATTAAAATCTACATTTCCACGCTTTGAGGTCTGTTGTTGTTTGTCACTACTATTACCCGTATATTTATTTGTTTCTTTTGATAAAATCATGCGTCATGGTGTATTGCTCATGGATTTAATATTTACGTACTTGACATTTTTGATGCAACTTTCCAAAAGTGATGTTGACTAGCTTGATGCTCTCAAAAAATTTCCAAAACTGATGTTTCCATTATCGGTGCGATACTGTATATGAAATATTCTATAACTGAAATTTCATAGTAAGTGCTACTACCGATAGTTTTTTTTTTTTATTTTTGCTTTTAATTGGCCCTCGTTTAAAAAGTTATTATAAGTCCAATATTTCACAATAAAAGGCTTAAAATTTTTTTTAAAAAAGTCTTTATAACAATATTCCATACGATAAGGTACATGGAATCTACTGGAGTAATTTACGAAGAACATTCATAAAATTTTATTGATTTTTCAGCTTTTTCCTTATCTATATTTAAACTTTAAGTTTTGGGAGATATTTTCTAATAATGAAACATACGTCAATGTAAAATTTCATTTAAGTATTGGGATCCACTTTTCTACTTTAAATTATTTCTGAATTTTTAGTTACCGACAAGTTAAAATAATTTCTGAATTTTTAGTTACCGACAAGTCAAAATAATAGTCGTGTCTTTTTACTAATTTCTAACATCCATAATTTTTTGGCCCACAGTTGCAAAAATACAGACGGAAATAAAAAAAAAAAAAAAAATAACAAAACACTTTGAAGTTCAGTATTTCACAAAATGAAGAATGAAAAATGTAAAAGGAATCTCAGTTTAATTTTTCGAGTCTTTTTTAATGTCCAAAAAAATTTTCTACGATATACATATTATTTACAGCTGAACCTTTTGTTATGCGGTCCTTTTTTATATGGTTTTTAAAAGGCATTAAGGGGATGGTAATGTATTAAAATTTTTTTCTCATTATTTTTTTTATTTATTCGTATGATTGTACAACATCTTAAGATTGTTGTGTCAAAATTTGAAACAAATCAGAGTAAAACTAACTAAGATATAGAACTTTGAGCGTCTTTTGCTCCGATACGTTTTCGTATCCTGCCCAGCAGGTACGTGGCTTTGTGCTCTCAGAATCCCTGAATTCTTTTATTCATCGATGGGTCTTTGTAGTTTGTAAGTATACACTATAACCAAAGACGTAGGTATGAAAAATTTTTTCATATTTAATATTGCATTTTCAGGTATAAAAAACTTTAAAGAGATTTTCTGAAACTTGTCATTTTTGAAACCGGTGAACAGTTTAAATCAAAATCTACTCGACGGATTGTTTTGTATACAGCTTCCTTACATAAGTTACCAAGTATCCCTGGGAGCTTTTTTTTATTTTTCATAATTATTAATTTTACAATAACAAAGAAGTAGGTCAATTTTTTAGACGAAAATCGGTGTTTTCACTTCTGAGTGTCACCAAAAATTAAAAAATCGAAAAAATAAAAATTCCTCCTAGGGATACCTTAGGAAAGAGGTTATCTAATAATATAATATATTTTTTTTTTATTTCGGATGATCCACTCATGAGTTATATTGTTAGCCTACAAACAACTTTTTTTCGAGGCTCCATCGAAGATTTGCTGCTGTTGGCTTAATTATTTATACTTTGTTTTAAAAAAACAAGGAAATGTTGTCGTATGTTGTACTATAATCCTATGATCGATTAATTAAAGTTGTTTTACCCGTAACGTCTGAAAAAATTCTTAAAAATGGGCGTTTTTTCTGCCGAATTAACATTACCATCCCCTTAAAAGACATAATGTGAATCAAAATCAAGAGAAAGTAGGAAACTTAAACATTTTGTTTTTACAGATGTATTTTTCACAATTTTCCTAATATCATAAAAATGAAATAAAATGTTCCCACGTGTAAATTAATGCTTTATCTTGTTTAGAAAAGCAACTTCTAAGGAAATCGTGATGTTTTGAGAGTTTTGAGTTATGTATTTTGCGGTCCCGATCCACCGCATAAAAAAGGTTTTTTTTTTACAATTTGGACCAAACTAAACTTTTTATAGCTATTTATGATATTTTTGAATATACTTTTTTGTGCAATTTTTTTATGCGGTCCCTATCCATCGCACATAAAAATGTTCAGTTATATTTTATCAATTAATTTCAATTATTAAATCCCCCCAGCTCCCGTTACTTTCCAAACTGTTACTGACTTCAGGGCCGGACCTAGAGTTATTAGGAGGGGGGAGGCAAATTTTCTTGTTTGGGCCCCCCGCAAGTAAAAAAAATTTTCCCTGGTAAAGGAAGTGATGACAAAAAAAAGTCACCTGGACCCTATCAGAAATGGGCACTGTTGACCTTTTTTTCTTTTTTGCTCATCACTTCCACAATTTTTAAAATTTTACTGCGCCAAAAATATTTTTAGCATTGTCAGCGTTTTGGCACCCCTCAAATTACGTTTTTGGCACCCCCTAAAAACTTCCAGGGCGCACGTGCCTCGCTGCCCCCCCTAGATCCGATCCTGACTGACTTAAAAGATTCACCTAAGTACAAAATATTTAGATATCTACTTTACAAAAAAAAAGCAAAAAAATAATCTCTAACAGTGTATACAACAAGTTTAGTAATAGCAAAAGTGAATAGGGTAATTCCATGGTCACTTACATTACAATTTTATTTAAAATTGGAATTAAAATCTTTTGAATTTTTGTATTTAATGAGTAAATTCACTAAAATTTAGTCAAATTAAATCGAATACGATTTGAAATTTTAAACAAAGGAAATCAAACAACAAAAAATGCATATAAATTTTTTTTATACAAGATAAAGTAGGTGGTCAATTACATTACTCAAAAAGGAACATAATTTTTCATCTTGCACACAATGAGAATTTTCTATTTTGATAACAAACAGCTTCATTTAAGTAAATTTAAACAAATAATGTTTCAATAAATTATTTTAATAATAAATTTCATAAAATATTATATATTTTTGCTAAAAATGTAACTTTTAATCGGTCACTAACATTACACCTCTTTGGTCACTTACATTACAAGTTTTATTAAAAAGTAAGTGGTTTATTAGTTTGATTTTTTGGAAAATATGATAGATAACAAAGATAAAAGTTTATTTTTAGAAATAAAAAAAACGTCTATCGGTTTTGTTAGCTTCCATTACTCGAATTCGTAGCTTGACAAAAAATCAAAATAATACTCAAAACGAGTATAGTAATTATTTCAGCATAAAGAAAAGGGTAAATTTAGCTGTATTTTAATATGCATTCGAAAAAAATCACAAGTTACAATATTTTTTTTTTTATTAGGTAATAAATTTTTAAGCTAAATTTACAAAATAAAAACAATTAAAGGTAAAAAATTTAAAAAAAACGTTGTATATTAGTGATTTAGTCTTCTGAGTATCAAGTAGGCATAATTTTGATTAATTAAATTTTCATTTTTTAATTTTTACTAAAATTCCATCATTTCATGGAATTGCCCAATAAGTGAATGAGAAGGAATGATGACTTATCTAGCATTGAATTATTTATGAATCTCAAGAGAGTTATCCATCGTAGCCTTCAATGTTTTTGTGCACGCTATTTTACATACCTATAAAATATAACGTTTTGTGTATTTTGGCGTAAAGCCGACGGAACGGATGATGAACGTCGAAGAAAGATCTTTACAAATTATTATCATCATCACTATTTACTACTATATACTATATTTATAAAATCTTAGAATATCAACAAGAGGTAGAGTACGAATACATATACCACAGTTAAAATTCGTAAAATATTTTTATCTCCTCTAAGTCATACCGTAGACAGGGATGAATAGGCACCAATTCCGACTTTACATCGTATTTTTTTGTATTTATTTTATGAGTACCTAATCGTTAATATATTAAAAATTTATACGAGGATGGTCACTTTATTACAGTATCTAAAAAATTTTGAAAATATCGGTGGTTTTTAAAAAAAATAACAAAAATCAAATTTATTCTCTATGAAAAATTGGGGTGAAAAGAGACGATAAAAAGGCGAATGGGGACAACCCGTAGGGCCGATCAAAATTGAAATTCAAATATAACATAATTTCGAATTTTTTGTATTTATACATTAAAACAAAAAATTAATAAATAAATAATATACTTGATGATTTTCTGTAGAAATAAACGTAAAATCTTAAGTCAAGTTTATAATGAATGTGTTTATAAAAATATCGAAAGACTTGATAACCTTGAAAGTGCTGTGTTCTATGTTCCAATACATCTTTCATTCGTCTCTAATCACCCCACATTCGTCCCTTTATATTTGATATAACGTCCCTATTTACCTATATACTGTCCCTATTGACACCTCTTCCGTCCCTATTAACTTCCAACTTAGCCGAAATGTCAAGTCCTCATTATTTCCTCTTAAAAAAAATAAAAAAAAACTAAAAGTTTGCAGTTTTCTTTTTTCAGAAATATTTTAAAATAACTAAATTTTTGATAAAACAACAATTTGTTTATAAGAGCACCGAAATAAATAGTTTTTAGATAAAGTTTTAAGAAACAAAAAATAGCACTGTTTGAAGACGTCAATCTAAACTGACTTTTTAATATTCATTATTCAACTTCAAGCTTCGTTTTCGTTTCGTCCCTATTCACCCGCCTGTCCCGATTCATGCCCGTCTTCGGTATATTTGTAACAATTTGATACGTTTTGTTAAAACCATTACAAATATGCAAACAAAAGTCAGTAGAAGACTTCACCACACACCAAACAGTAAAACTAAATAAAGTTTTAAAATATTATACAAGCAGTCATAATTCTTATTTAAATATTTTCATATGTGTGTACATAAACATTATAAAATGATCAAGACGTTATTAATAAAATAATATAAATACTTGTGAATAAAAAATAGAAAAAAATTATCGGATAAGTGAAAGTATATGTAGAATAAATATAGGGTAAAGTTGGATTGGTTATAGCACTTATTTCCGACGGAAAATAACATTACGTCCGAGATAAGTGGGATGTGAGTATCCATAAACTACGTAACCTGGCTGAGGGGAGAGGCTATGTAAAAAGCTACGTTACGGTACGGGAGGCGGGGGAATAGGAATAAGAGTCAAAGTCCTTAATTCTTCAATTTATTTTATTTGGTAACCATGTCTATACACTAATTTTTTTGAATAATTATTAAAATACATATTTTGTTTATTTATAACAATATCCATCTGTCAAAATCGAATTGTCCTTAAATATAGGCAAACAACATAAATTGTATGTCTGATTGCCTATATGTTTTAATAGTCCATAGCTTAATTATAAATATTTATATTTTAATATATTTTTTATGACTCATGCGGGAGAAGTACTAACTTGGCGCACACATTTCTGTACGCAAGATAGCTGTTTGCCCACTGTACTCTTCCCGCATACTTTTTTGTGTGTGGAAAGTAACTTTCCACACGCAAATTGACAATAAAACACGCAAAATTTAATCAAAACACGTAAAGCCGCCTCTTAATTTTTCATTTAATAAATATTTCATAATTATTTCTATAGAAACCACCAACAAAGTAATTTAAACGATAATTAATTCAGAAAAAAAAGACGAACACTTAAAAATATTATTTTAAAAAGTAATAAAAATGTCAAAAATAGTGAAAATAATAGAAAAAAGTATGTGAAATTCGTAATAAAAAATAGTATGTGCAACTCCTGCGGGATTGTCGATTGCCCCACTCAAGCGAATGTGCGCACTCACTACGTTCGTGCGCTCAATTTCGCTTTCGTGGACAATCGACAATTTCCGGCACTTATTGCACAATATACTATTAATTGTGATAATTAAGTTTCTGATGAAACAATTTGAGAGCAATTTATCCACATAAAAAACAAAAAGATTTTTCAACTTCCGACGCCAAACTTCTTTTCGGTACATGAACCTGAATTATTTATACAGTATGCTTATGACTTTTTTAAATTTCACAGAAGTATCTCCAAGTAAACAGAAGTAAGACAAATGAATTATGTTACCATTTCGTCACACAGTTTTCAGGACCACCACAGCACTACACTTTATTTGACAGCTCTACTACTTACCAGCCCAACAGGAGGGACTTGAAGCAAAATAGTATTCTTACTTAACAGTCTAAGATTTCAACATAATTAAAAAACTAGCTGTAACCGCGACGTCGTTCGCGCGACGCACTGTTATAAACTCAATGAGAATTAAACGTATAAGTGTAATAAGTATACAGAACTTGCATAGAACAATAATTTTTACGTAATGCATGCACATGCTCAAAATGGTTTTTCTATTTTCCCGTGGGAATGAGATATTTTCCCGTAATAAAAAGTATCCCAAGTATTGACGCAGGTAATAAGCTATCACCACACCAAATTTCATCAAAATCCGTTCAATAGTTTTTGCGTAATGTGTGCACATCCTCAAAATAGCTTTTCTATTTTCCCGTGGGAATAAGACATTTTCCTGATGTAAAAAGTATCTTGGATGTTTATCCAGGCAATAGCTTATCACCATACCAAATTTCATCAAAATCCGTCCGATAGTTTTTGTGTGATGCGTGAACAGACAGACAGACAGACAAAAATTTTAAAAATCGCTGTTTTGATATCTACATCGATAACTGTTTACAGTACCACTATAATTTTCAAAAAATATTCCATGTACAGAAATGGTCTCGTTACAGTTTTAATATATGTATAGACTAGCCATACCCGCGGACGTCGTTCGCGCAAAGCATTGTTATAAACCCAATGAGAAGTATGTAAGTGTAATAATTATTCAGAATTTGCAAAGAATAATAATTTTTGTGTAATGCATGCATATGCTCAAAATGGTTTTTCTATTTTCCCGTGGGAATGAGGAATTTTCCCGGAGTAAAAGTATCTTAAATGTTGACCCAAGTAATAGGTTATCACCACACCAAATTTCATAAAAATCCGTCCAAAAGTTTTTGCGTAATACGTGCACATGCACAAAATGGTTTTTCTATTTGCCCGTGGGAATGAGGTATTTTCCCGGAGTAAAAACTATCTTAAATGTTGCCCTAGGTAATAAGTTATCACCACACCAAATTTTATTCAAATCCGTCCAATAGTTTTTGCGTGATGCGTGAACAGACAGACAAAAATTTTAAAAATCGCTGTTTTGATATCTACACCGATAACTGTTTTCAGTACCACTATAATTTTCAAAAAATATTCCATGTACAGAAATGGTCTCGTTACAATTTTATTATATGTATAGATTGCGAAATGTTACCCTACTATATTTTCACCGCCCGCACTTTAATAAGTTTAACGATCCTTTCATAATATTTTTATAAAATATAATAAATTAATTTACAAAATTTTTGATTTTTTGTTCATTTTTACATATTTCTAAAACCAAAAACAGATCAACAAAATACATGTATGTACAGATAGACTAGATGCAACAAAAGTTGGTCTCACACTTTTACAATTTTACAAATCAATTCAATTTTTCAATCCTGATAGCGCGCAACATTCAATGACTTGACTCTAAAAACATACGTACATACAGATATTTTTTGAGAAAAAATTATAGTAATAATAATAATAATAATAATAATAATAATAATAATAATAATAATAAAACATGGTCAGTAGGTGAATGATTCGAATTATCATAACAACACAGTTTTCGTATTGTTATTTTAATAAATATTTTTTTAACAATTTTTCTTCTAAAAAGTTTATTTTTGATAGCACGTCATCTACAACAGATCTCATTATGTACCACTGTCTACTGCATCCATATTATTGTGATATTATAAATATATTGTACGTTTATTTTGCACAATCAAAAATGAAATGGTAGCGAAAGCACTGTAGTAATCACTTTTAAAATATGACAACTTTTTCCCTTCAAATTGAAAATTTTCGCAAGCACGTTTTACGTTTTAAACCTACCTGAACATTGACAATTAAATAATATTATAAAAAAAAAAAAAAAAATACAGTCGAACCTGGATAAGAGAGAGTTGAAGGGACCGCGTACTATTTTTCTCTTATAGAGGTTTCTCACTAACCCGAGTTTCTAGCTTGCAGAGGTACGGGAGAAGTTTATCTCACTTATAGAGGTCTAGAAAAAATACAACCAATATATGTATTGAGAAACATGCATGTATTGTATGGATACCACTTATTAGAATAATATACATATGAGTGATTCCGTTCTAACTGTGATTTTTTTGTTACTAATAATTTTTGGATTTTAAAATTAAATTTTTTTTTATTTGTATATGCATATTATTATTATAAATTATTGTAAAAATGAAAGTCGGAAAGGATTTCGCTACAACTTTAAAGTTTCGAAAATGACAATCAAATTTCAAATTTTTAAAAATAGTAAAAAAAAAAGAAATTCCAAAAATCCCCACCATCGGACTAATTTTAATATTTAATAGTAGTTACAGGTAATTATGATAAATATTTCAAGTCAAACGGACTGAAAATATACTGGGAAATAAAATATACTGAAACTGAAACTAATAATTAACATCTTGTAAAAAAGAAAAACTAAGTATAATGATTTTATATAATGTTCTAACAAATATATTTTTAAAAATTCTGATAAATCAGCTTGTGATTTATTACTGAAATCAAATTTTATTACTGATTAATTATTTCTTCACGCGGTACCATAGAGATACATAGAGAGGCAACTTAAAAAATCGTTTAAAAAGTTAAATAGTCATTAAAGAAAAAGATGACAGCAGTCATTTGTATTTCTAAACTATATTTTGTCTTTATCTAATGAATGACAAAATACATTTGTTAAAGAAATGCTAATTTTGAGTCAGCAGTAAAAAAAGATAGCATCACCTTAAATGTGTTGTTGTCACACTCTTATCAATTGTTTATATTGGGGTTTTCGTTGTCATAGATCCCGGTTGTGTACAACATACTTGCTTCAAAAATAGGTACATAGTTGGCCATCCATGTATATCACTGCGCGGTACTGACAGACACGGTACTGACATTTTCATTTAAAACAGCAACTGTAATTATTTGGTTATGAATTTAATAATATCCATTCACTATATAATTAAGGCTAGTCATAAGTACAAAAATTTATTACTTATGATACAAAAAATTCATAGTTGGTCAAGTTTATCAATACCACGGTACTGACAAGTAAATTTATGACATACCTTTTTTGAAATTGAATTCTAAAATGACACAAAATTTATTGCACTAATCCATCAACTTGATGTTTGTAAATATTGGGAAAAAATGTGTAAATTTTTGTAAATTTAATCTAATTAGTTTGAATCGTATATTGCGACAAAAAAAAAATAAACAATTTATATAAAAATTCTAGAAATGGACATGCCACGGTACTGACATTTAAGAGATAAAGTGTAAGTTTCCTCTGGATTGCAAGCCATACTTTACAAAAAAAAGTGATGAAATATGTTCAAGAATATACAATAAACACAAAAATTTCATTAATAGATCGTTAATTAACGACCAGTGAGAGCAAACAGTACAGGACATAAAAAATCACAGTTAGAACGGAATCACCCATATACATATTTGCACATAGATAAGCTTACAAAAAAGAAAAAAAATACATTTTGGCTATTTGAATAGAAAATGAGTTCCTCGAATTATAAGAAAACAACAACATAAGCCACATTCAGGCATTCTTATAAAATATGTATAAGTGCTTTCAAATTTAAGAATGAGTCATAAATAGCAAATGTTAAATACGTTTAACTGTCGTTTATAGAGGTACAGGCAGTTAGCAGTCTCAGTTATAGAGGTCCACGAGCGAAAAATGACTCACTTATACAGGTTTTTGTTTCTCACTCATAGAGGTTTTAGAGTGATAAAGTTACGGGACCTAGCAATTACTCTCACTTACCGAATTTTCTCGCTTATCCAGTTCTCCCTTATCCAGGTTTGACTGTATTTTAATAATTACTCAAAAAAATTAAATATTTAGCTTTTAAATTAAGTAGAGCAAATTGGGAGCAATTTATTGACGTAAAGAAATTATATAAAAATATTATTTTGAAAGATTTTCATAAATTAAATAACGGAAAAAAATTTTTTTTCTTTATAAATAACTAATTAAGTAATTAAGTTTCAGGTGGAGCAGTTACTGATTTCAAAGGAGTAATTTGGAAGCAATTTAATCATATAAAAAACAAAAAACTTTTCAACTTTTGGCGCTAACTTCTTTCCAGTATTTGGGGTTAAGTCCCATATTATACCATACAGGGGGTTGAACATTTATATAAATTTTTTTATTCATTCTAAGTACTTAATCAGTGTTTATTATGTTATTGGAACATCTACGACCCGAACTGTTTTCATTAAATATTTCCTTTAAAATGAACAGAATAATTTTTCGTAGGTTTTATCTCTAACTCTATAAATTACCCTATTTCAAGTCACTCCCGTAAAAATATTTAAAAAAATGTGGCCCCTTCCTAGTTTGAAATCTGGATCCTCTACCCCATAGAACACCCCTACCCCTGTACGTAATCAAGTGACAGTAGAAATGTAATATATGAATATCATTAATATTTTTGAAACCCAAAGGGTCCAAACCAAATTAACAATATTTCAAAACAATAAACAAATTTCATACAAAAAATTTTTATCAGATATTGCATTTATGTATGTATATGAAAATATAAACATGATTATCAAAAATTGATGCGGGTGGTCTCAAATTTTAACACATATGCACATTTTTATTCCATTCAACAAAAAGGATTTACTGTCAGGATCAAAAAATAAACATACTTGCCAACAATCGCTTTGATGACCAAATTCCTATTTTTTTCTTTCATCTATTCACAAATAAAAATACTTTACACATATTTGTGAAATGAAGTATTAAATACCCCTGTCGCAGCATCCTGCATAACATAGCGAATTTCCATTTACAAAAGTACATTTTATTTACAATTACTCTTTATCAACTAGTTTCCGAGAAAAACGTACTTTTGTAAATGGAAATTCGCTATGTTATGCAGGATGCTGCGACAGGGGTATTTATGTAATCTTTTCTCCTCTTTTAAATAGTGTAAAAAAATTTCACAAAAATTCTTGAATAAGTGGAAATTTTGGCAAAAAAACAATTTTTTAACCATGTTCCTGGCATCGGACATGTTCTGGCTAACGAACTTGTCCAACGGTTTGGGACTTCCAATATTTTCACTAAATTTCGTAAAGCTAGGACATTTCGTTCGAGAGTTATCGTGCGGACACATATATATATATATATATATATATATATATATATATATATATATATATATATATATATATATGTATTAGTGAATATTATTTTCGGTTTCTAGGGACCTCAAAACATATTTCTGCCATAGTCCCGGACTAAAGTCGCGTCATGACAGTGCCTGTAATAACTGAATTCCATTCTGGAAATTCGCTAATAATAAATTCAGTTTATATAAATTATAGAACAATAAGGTTCAGTTAGGTTTGAGACCAAATTTTCTTAGGTTCGGTTAGGTTAGATCAAGTTCCGTTAGTTCAGTTATATTAGAAAAAATTTTCGTTCACATTACTCCACCCACCGCCGGAGGTTTCTAGAACCGCCCCGGTAGAGGATTTTCTTATTTTCTTATTTTCTCAAAAACTAGCTAACCTAGAATAATAGTTCAAAAACCTTTTTTATGTGATATTTTCCGTCTTTGCAATGGTGTATAAAAATGTGGCAAAACTTTTAAATTATAGCAAATTTTGGCAAAAAACTAATTTTTTGCAAGAACAAAAACCATGTTCCTGGCATCCGACGTGTCTGGCTGAAGAACTCATCCAAGATTTTTGGATTCCCAACGTTCTCACCAAATTTGGTAAACCTAGGACATTTCGTTCGAGAGTTATCGTGCTGATACATAAATACATATATATATATATATATATATATATATATATATATATATATATATATATATATATATATATATATATATATATAAATAAATTTTAGTGAATATTATTTTTGGTTTCTAGGGACCTCAAAACAAATTTCTGCCATATTCCCGGGCTCAAGTCGTGTCATGAGGCCTAGTGGAATAGCTGAATTTCTGGAAATTCGCTAATAATAATATAAAATCGGACCAAACCACTCTCTATTGTACGGACAAAAGGGCATACCACCATATACGGAGGCTTATGGACAAAAAGTATACGTATATAATGTCCCTACTGACAGATATAATATTGAAAATTAATTTAGCTTAAATGTAATTATAATAAATTGTTAAGAAAAGTTACAATGTAGAAGTTTATTTCTGCTCTAATAGAAATATGGATAATTCAGGATAATAGTGTATTGTTGATAACAATATAGATAAGACAGATAGCGTTACAAATTACTTATGTAATCGATATTATGTAATAAGAATAGAATAAAAAAATTTGAAATATTCTAGTTATTTTAATCTTTATTATATTTTTGGGTATTTTTTATCGCTTTTTTTTCTGAAAAACAGTAAGATTTTCAATATACATATAGGGTTGACCGCGGTAATTGTGAATGGATTTTCATGAGGTGAGATAAAAACGTTGTTTTAAGTATTTTTTATTTTATATATCACATTATGGTTGATTTATTTTTAATTCTACATTATTCAGGATGCACCACACAAATTTTGAGCAAATTCGTATGAAAAACAAAAATTTTATAAACCATTCACATTTCCCCGGTGCAGGTTTGCAAATCTTATGAATTTCAGGGTAAAAGTGAATGCCATCAGGAAAATTATTTAGAATGGATTACAAGAGAAGTGTGGTACGTCAGAGTAAAGCCCAGCTGAAATTCTTCATATTTACTCCACTTTCAAATTTTTCATCATACTTTAGCGGTCACAATTTCTCTTTGTTTAATGCCAGTTACGCATACCTCAAATTTCTACAAAAAATCAAGGTTAAAGAAAAATAACAAAAATAGTAGGAACAAATTTATTACAAGCTAAAAATGACATTTTGATGATATTTTGTCATTTTATCATATAAAAAAAAGTCGTCAAGTGCGTGTTTGACACGCATTATTTAGGGCTACTCAGGAATTATGTGTTGTATGTTGTATGAATCATTACATGTTGTATGATTAGTAAGAAACCTGCAAAAAATTTTGATAATTATACCATAGCTACAAGTTAAGGATATTATGGAGGTACTTAAAAATGGTGACAGTCTTATGAAAATTTGTGCGAATAATGGTTTTTCTAAATTTAATCGACTGTGAAAATTTAAATTAGATTCACTACAGCGTTTAAAAGTTATTGCAGGTTTAATTTTTGCTCACTTTTAACATGCAGTCTAATTGAGTTTTCAATAGAAACCGAATATAAACCAGCTTTTAATGCTTAGAAAAAATGGTGATAAGGCTCTTGTTTTTGTTTTAGATGTTAGGAAAAACGCTTATACAACTTTTTTTACCCCCAAATTTACCAAAATAGCCCCTCTAGTAGGTCCGACTCTGGCTTTGTATATATCAGTAGAAAGCTCTCTAAAAATGAAGTGTTGTGTCAATTTAAAATTTTTCTTTATCTGCCGCAGTTTTCAAGTAATCTAGCAAAATTGAAATTTTACCCTAATTTTGAGGGGTAATTTCACTTCTTAAATGGCGACTGTGTCAGATGAAAAAAATCGGGTCCGTTATTTTGGTCGACCCTACGGGTTGTCCCCATTTACTCTTTTCTCGTCTCTTTTGATCCCAATTTTTCATAGAGAAGAAATTATACGATTTTTGTTAATTTTTCAAAAACCACCAATATTTTTAAATTTTTTTGGATACTGCTGATAAAGTGACCATCTTCGCGTAAATTTTTAATATATTAAAGATTAGGTACTCATAAAATAAATACAAAAAAATACGGTGTGAAGTCTGAATGCGTACCTATTCATCCTTGTCTACGGTAGCACATTTTTTATTGACATAAATATTAGAAACGCAGGAAAAGAGACCAGGAATCAACATAGAAGTGGATTATGGTACGATATATTTTCTGAAAAAAGTGCTTAGGACCAAAGTTATAGAATTCAAAGTGATGCACTTGATGATGACTTTGAAGTTGACCTTGAGGTCAATTTCCAAAGTCATTTGAAAATCATTTAATATTTTTCAAAAGGAGTAGCTTACTTTTCACCCCTAAATGGTTCAAAGTATATTCGAACGAATTTCACATGCAAGATAGAAAATAAGTGATCAAGAAGTAATTTTGAAAAATACTTGCTCAATCGCAATCGGAAAAATAATAGTTAATCATATGTTCAATTGAATTCCTAATATGATAACTATAGAGTAGCAATAAAAATTTTAAAAAATTTTGAAAATTTATAATATAACATAAAGTTAATGTTTAACTTACAATTAGAGTGATATTAAATCTTTTCTTAACTTTACTTCTAAAATTACTTACAAAAATGTTTTCTTCTAATTTTTTCTATAAATCAACTTTGAAGATAGATTGAGTCAATACATGAAATTACTGCTTATAGGTACAGGATATGGTCAAAGTTCGGCAATGGCTAATCATTTTCAACTGACCTTGAAAATCGATTTCAGGGTCACTATCAAGTGCATCGCTTCAAATTCTACAAATTTGGTACTCAGCCCTTTTTTCAGAAAATATGTCGTTTCAAAAATATCTAGCTATAACTGTTTTCATCTACAGAGGTTGAATGGTGTTTTCTACCCCTAAAAAGCGTATTTAGCCGAAATAAAAAAACACGTATTTAATATTTTTCGCTGTTTAATAAGTATGTTAAGTTTCATTCAAATTGGCAAGTATTAGTTGGGTAGTGTTATTTGTCAGAATGTTTTGCCGATCTAGTTTTTTCAATATTTCTTTGCTCGTTTTCAGAATTTGTATTTTAATTTCTACGGACAAATAACTCATTCTTTTCTTCGATTTGAGTAACTTTTATTTGCTGATGTTGACCATTAATTGATCGAAACATATCAAATATTTTTCAATGATTTTTTTAGCGAATGTCGAAAATTTTGAAAATTTTTTCACCGTTAGTAAGTTAAAGTATTTTAATTCATTAAGTAATTAAATGATGTCCACAAGAACCTTACGGACTACCATAAGTTATATGAGATCCCTAGGACCCGTTTTTTACTGTTAGGATAAACTTTTTACTAAAATTATTTTAGATGAATAAAGGTTATGTTGTATGATTTCCGCCAGGGTTTACTGTTCCCATTATTGTAAAAAATAAACTAACCGACCGATTTTGAAAATTTTTTCACTGTTAGAGAACTAAATTATTTTAGATGGATACAACTATGCTGCACAAAGTCCGTTCGGGTTCTTGGGTCCCAAAAATATCAAAACTAATTACCCAGCCGATTTTAAAAAATCTTTTACTCTTAGAAAGCTAAACTATTTTAAATAGGTACAGTTCTTAGATGAGATCCGCCAGTCCCTAAAATTTGGAAATTCGCTATGTTATGCAGATGCTGCGACAGGGGTATTTAATCTGACAAACACAAAAATATTGCAGATCCATGGTAACGCGATTTAAAAATGAAATATTATTGATCAAAAAGTGTCAGAGATCACATTGATCCTGAGAAAAATTTCTCACCATACTTGCCCCACGTTCGATAAATCTGTTTCCAGCCTGTATATGTAACCGTGTATGTATTATTATTAAAAATGAGTGTATGTTAACTAATATCTAATTTAAGAGGGTGACTCACCCCCTCTCCAATGTTGCTCAAACTGAATTTTGAAATCGAAAATTTCATTTCTACGTTATTTCAAATGTCTTAAACTATTTTCCATGAAGAAGAACTTCTTAAACTACACAAGTAGTACGACTATTCGACACAGTCACTCCCTAGTTAACTACCCCTAGACTTAATATTAGGACATTGAGCAAAAATAGGTCAATTAGATTTTCTGACGTAGATTTCAAATCTGTAAACAGAATTTTTATATTGTTTAATTTTATCCCCTTTTTGCAAAATTAACCCCTAAATTTTAACCCCCAGCCACCCCTCTTGACACAATTTGAACGAATTGCATACCAATAAATAGCTCTTTAAAAAAGAGCAATACTGCCAATTTAAACTTTTGCTCTATCTCTTACTGTTTTCGAGATATTTAAAAAATTAAATTTTTACCCCAATTTTTGGAGGGCGATTTCACCCCTTCAAGCCGTTTTTCCGCCGATAAAAAAAAAAATACGTGTCGCTTATTTTTTAGTGTTCTACAACATATCTAAGTTTCATCAAAATCGATAGGTCCGGCCTCGGGCCCTTTACTTGTAAGAAATACGTATGAGCAAATGACAGTTCCAATTCCTTTTGGCCGTTCATATTTGCGAAATTATTTATTTCCGGCAAACATCGAAATTACAGTTGACGTGCTATACAATTTACTCGTACCTGGCGACTGTATCCGAACGTGTGTACTGTGTACAATCTAAAGCAGCAAACACTCTCGGAAACCGCGTAATGTTATAAAAATTTTCTTTAACTTGCGCCTTTTCGACGTCAGTTGTTGGAAATTTAATGAATTCTTCACGCAACAAAGCAATTTTGTGTGACACTAATTTCACTACTTTGCTAGTAGTAGCTTTGAAAACTTCTCCTTAAAAAAAACATTATTTCTGAAGATAATGTACTATTCCTAAAAAAAAGATACTTTAATACTGCTTAGTTGAAATACTTATTATTTAAAAAACAGCATACCAGTTCGTTTTGTGTTGTATTCGTGGGCGAATTTTTTCCAAAATAAAAATTCCTTTCGCATTCGAAATTTTGTGTAAAAATTCAAATCGTCGCAAATATTAAAATGATTTGGATGAAAACATATTGTTTTTTTTTACATAAACGTTAAGTCATACAAATAGGTTATGTTATAAGAATCTTTTGACAAAAAAAAAAAAATTTATTTTAAAAAGATTATAAAGGTACGGACACACGACACGCTTTTGGTGTAGAAGTTTTTTTTTTTTACAAAAGGACAGAAAAGTTGATTTAAGATACTACCAACAAGGTAATCCTAAACTGTGAGACGCATCCAAAAGATAATACAGAGATAATATTATATTACAACTCTAAGAAAAAAGTAAACGCAATAAAATTTTACAAGTTGGATTTACACTATAGCAAAAAATGAAATAAATTATTTTCAGTACGAAACTACCGTCTTGCAGCAACATTTATAAAAATATTAGTTTTCAATTCAAAATAGAATATGGCAATACAAAATACGATTTAGAAATGTTAAATTATAATCTAAATCAGGTGTTGTGTGAAATGTCTGACACTATTCTATTCGCCGTGTGTGACACTACTGTGTAAACAACCTCAAATATTTGCTAGAGAAGTCTAGCAACTCGAGTGTATACAACTGTTCTAGCCTGATCTAGACTGCAAATTTAAGCCGCTGCTACACGATGCTACGAACACCTTCCAACATTCGACGTTGGATGGTTCATAGCATCGTGTAGCCGTTGTTCGAACCTACGAGTGTCCAATGTCGAGCGTCAAACGTTCGCATTTGGTCGTGTCCCGTTCGATGTCGGTATTTTTGCACCGAGTCAAAGGGGTGCTTCGAACGTTTGAAGGTCAATGTTGGTTCGTTGGTTGGTTCGACTCAGCAGCTGCACGCTCGTTCATGTGAAGAGAGACAACATCAGTGTATAACATTAGAGATAACATCAGACAGATAACATCGTCCACTGAGTACCAACACATCATCATTCGTATTGGATCAAACATTCGATTCACCGTGTAGCAGATACATTCGTCGCACCAACTATCGAACTTAACTGCCTCAAACGTTCGATCGAATGTTGGAAGGAACGTTCGTAGCATCGTGTAGAACCCGCTTTACTTGAACGTGTAAACCAACGGGCCAAACTACTATATGATAGTTAGTATTCCGACTGTAGCAGAAAGGTGACGTAAAATCTCCTCCACTTCACATCACTATGCTGTGTAAGTACAAACTGTTTGTAGTGGTTTAGGCTTGATGTTTGCTTCTGTGTGAGTATTTACACACACAATTACAAAACACGTATTATCGGACAGAGCAACGTGCAGGTCAAGTAACAATGGTCTTACAATACATAACAATCGTAGTGGATTCGATGACCGACACCGACTGACTAAATGCCTTAAGCTGTGACAGACCAACAAATGACTCCAAGCGAACTAAACTTTTTTGATATTAGTTTGCTTCTAGTGTTCTATAGTGTAAACATTGCACACAATAATGCTAATTTAGATGTCGTGTTATTTTGATGTCTCGTGTATCCGTAGCTTTATGTACATATGTTGTAGGTACCTATCATGTATTATATACTGTGTGATACAAGGGGACAAACTAGATTGGCTTTGCCTCTGTTCCACTTGTAATGAGTTTGTGACGTAGTCTGTTTGTGTACATACACACTGTTTGCAGTGTATTAGTTTGGTTTTTTGTAGTAGTATGTGTATACACACATACAATCACATCACACGTATTACCAGAGAGAGCTGTTCAACGTGCTCAACTAACAATGGGTATATTGTTAATATAATGGTGTGTTGACTCGACGACGACTACTGACGGACTAATGTCTTAAGCTGTGACTGGCTTACAAATGACTCCAAGCGAATTTCACTTTTTTTATGTTAGTTGGCTTCTAGTGTTCTATGGTGTGACACTTTCAAAATAGAGTATACTCACTATATATATAGGTAGCATGTGTAAATTACGTATGTATATTTTGAGTAAAATTCAAAACGTCAAATGTCAAAAACTAATATATTTAAATAGCAATTAAATTGAATTTGAATGAATTTAAAAAATATTGTTAAAGTTTGCATTTTTTTGATAGTAATTTACTGTTAATATGTAGGTAATATTAAAATCATTTAGGTAATTTAATATGTAGGTAATATTAAAATCATTTAAATATCCATAAACGACACAGTAATAATCATGTACCTAATAGTATAGGCGTCAATTATATTTGTTTTATTTATACCTTACTGCTAACAAGAAAGATTAAAAAAAAATTTAGCAATTAAGAAAAAAATCTAATTAATTTCTAATTCTATACGTTCGATTATTAAACAATTAGCAGTTAGGTCCAAAATTAATGTCTTAAATTTTTTATTTTTGTAATTAAGAAAAAAAATATCCCCTTTACTCCAAAAAGTTGGGGAGCTGAGTTCAGCAAACAGAAATGCAAGTTGGCCACACATTAGAATAGTATTTTTGTGAAACGATAAGGCTTACTCAGAGGTTATGACCTCTGAGTAGCCTAAAAATCAAAAAATTCTATATATTCACACAAAAACAAGGAAAATAAGACTTTTTCAAGGAAATATATTTAGTTTCCATGAATAAATTTTTTTTTTTTTGTATTGTTTGTACAACGAAAACTTGTACAATAAGGTCACCAGCACCTTCATCAACATTTTCAACTCTGAAAAGGACACTACTGAAATTTTTGACCGAATGGGGGCATTTGCGAATGACGTTCACAATTACCCCACAATTTTAAAATCATGGAGTAATTGTGAATTGGTGATAAATTGTCCAATTTCTTTAGCAATTAATAATGAACCCTCTCAAGGCTTAGACCACTTCTTTAAAAGTACTTGATTTGCAAGGGTTTTTTCAAAATAAAAATAAAAAGATACTAATACTTGGAGAATTGTTATGAAATTTTAATAGCATATTAAGAAAACACAGAAAAACATATTAAGAGTTGATTTTTAACAATATTAATGTTATTTTAGAAATTATAGGCGCCGCTCACAATTGCCCCAATTCACAATTACCCCGGTCAACCCTACTACAAAGTTTATTAATATAGTTTAAGAATCTTTAAATTCTGGCAAAATTCTCGCCAAATCTCGCCGAAACGAGAACTTATTGAAAAGTTTTATATTTTTAACGTTTTCGTCGATTTTTATAAAAATCGGAAGCAGAGCCCGCTCTAGGGGTGGGGGGGGGGGGGCATTTTGGGCATTTGTCCGAGGCGGGAAATTTTAAGCGCAGCATTTCTGTAAAATTCAAGGCAAACAAGGCGAAGACAATTCATCGCAAACAAGACGAGAGAGGGCGGCATTTTTACAACACTGACGAGCACAAAAAAAAGGTCGCCGCCTTTCGTCGGGGCCGAATTTTTTCTTCTTGCCCGGGGTGGCGTAAACGTTAGAGTGGGCGCGATCGGAAGTTTTGGTCGGCAATTACCATGCTTCTCAAATCTTACTATGTTACTCGCTGTAATATCTAAATTTTGTTTAAGAACATTCGCTAAAAGGTTAACCCTGATTAGATTCATTTGTCATACTTCAACACTGAAACTCAGAAATATAGTTTAAAATAACCCTAAAAGTACGCTATATGTATAATTTAATACAACAGTGGAAGTTAAAATTTTAAAAAATTTCGGTTTGAAATTTAAAATTTTGAAAAATTAGGAAAACTGAAATGTTTCTTTTTTTCGTATTTTTTTTGGGCTCATGTTAATTTTTTAAGGTTAAATGAAAAACTGACAACTTTTTTTTTTTCCAGTCCTATTTTTAGAGAATAGTGAACTTTTCGAAGGGGACGCTTCAGTCAAAACCACCCCCAGTCAGAGCCGAGCGCCCCCCCCCCCCCAATTTTTAATTACGCCTCTGCTTTAAATACAAATTTATTACATTTTCAGTAATAATATCCCAAAAAAAACAGCAAAAATTTAAAAAATTCAAAAAATAATTTTTAATTGGCAACAAAAAATAACACAAAAATATCTTATTTGATAATTACAAAACAAATGCAACGGCTTATTAACTCAAAGCGAAGACAATTATTTTCAATCTTTATTAACCATGAAATAGCATAATTTGCTCACCCTCAGATAAAAAACCTTTTTTTTTTTAAATTGAAAATACGACACATATCGAAAAAAAAAACTTCAACAATTTGAAAAAACCTAATAACACGTAATAACTATTTACTATTTTAATACAATTTTTTATGAAACTAATTATACTTCAATTTGTATAACATAGGACTATAGGGGAATACTGATAAAAACTTCATCTGTTCTTACATTTATATCGTTTATGATGGCTCACCCTCCCTGATTAAATAATATGGATGATCCCAATCTACGCATCCTGCACATACAACTAAAATAACAACCACAAGTTAATCGGCGAATAACTGCGAGTAGCTGCGAAACCAAAGAAAGAAGTTGCTACTTCTCCGTTATTAAAATATACGCTCGCTTGCTTATTTCATTTCAAACCCTACGGGAAATTTTGAATAACAAAGACATACACTCACGTATAAACATAACAAATACATATATCACGCTCTCTATTCAATTTAATTGTGAACTGTATTTATGTGAGTGCAATAGAATGATTACTTTTGTTGTTATTATTATAAGTTAAACGAATATATAAACTACAATTAGATCAATGCCAGGTGTGACATCTATCGAATGGTGGGATAGCAGGACAGAAACTAGGATTGCTTAATATGACGGTGAAGTAACCAGTTTCAATATTTGTTTGCGGTACTACGGAAATAGAATCACAAGTTTATGAAGTCATCGTATCCAGTTCGTAAAAAATGTTGAATACGCTACTTGACTGTATTCAAAATTTGTTTTAAATGTTGAATAATTTTATATATTATCCTTAAATATATTCAATTTTAGTAATGACAAATAATAATATTCTTTAGTTATTTAAAAATTCGATTTTGAAAATTATAAATTTTTAGCCTTCATTTAAATGATTAAAAACGCAGTAATATTTGAAAATGACGTCATTTTTTATAGCAGATCTTATTAATGTAGTTACGTATTGTCTATGACAAATTGCAATTTCATTGTGACATTTTTACAATTCTAATTGACCAAGAGAAGTTGTTTTTCTTTGTAATTTACTTTGAACTTTTTGGTTTGCAATTAATTTTGCACTCAAAAAAGATTGATGGAAGGAATACATCGTCACTTAATACGTAAAATATCCTTATCAACTTGTTTTAAATATTATGTTAAAAATGCTTTTATTTTTTGCTACAATTTTAAAGTTACGTCAAACTGTTTTCTTAAAGTGAATTTAATACTTGTAGGGCTTCATTAAAATCTTCCAGTGATGATAAATGAAGAAGATAACAAAGTAGAAAGTTGTAAATACCACTAAAACTGAGCATGATGACTGCTGAATAGTGTGTACAAATTTAAAACCATGTTGACAAGTGTTGACATGAATGAAAGCGACATCTGTTTAAGTTAAATCGTGACGTCATTGCATACGTCACTACACCAAGTCGTTTTTCCGGACATATTGTTCATTTTAAGGAGTCTCCACATTCTCGCCGAGGTTGGACGAGGTTCCTCGTCGAGTTCCTCGCTGAGGTTGGCTCAGCCATATGAACAGCATTAAAACACCAATCGCGAGACACAACGAAATGACCCTCTACATTCTCGTTTCGTCCAAGCTCGGTGAGAATGTGGAGACTCCTTAAAATTAAACAATGGTTTTTTTGAAGATTTTTGAAAATTTAACAAAAATGTACTAATTTATATGTCAGAACAAACCATTTAGAATCATTTCTCAAATGCAGTCAAGTACCCTATTACGTGCCACGCGGGACTTTGGTTTCCAAAAGGTTGTTAAGGGGAAGAATTTTGGATTCTTTAAATCACGACACACCCAACTTCATTGCGTAAAACTGTGATAAAACTGAGAAGAGTTTAAACAGCGAAATCAAAAAAGGTGATCCTTTTTATTGGCCTCCAAATGACGCTAAAACAACATTTTTTCATGGAATTGCATTGTCAAAATGATACTTTTAACAATTTAAGAGAAACTTCTTGAATGTGAAGTCACCTATTAGAGTGAACTTTTAGAGTAAATAAAATTATTCAGAAATCGTGAAGTGTTTAATCATTTGTTGGATTACCAGGACCGTGGACAAAAATGGCGGGCTCCAAAAGTATACCGCATTTTTTTCTAATTTCCTCCTAAAAAAATGAATAGTGAGCAATAAAAAACTCTTTTCCCGGAGCCACTACCGACAGCTACGGGTCCGCCCTCAAGTCCGGGTCCCGGGGCTGCAACTCCGGCTACCCCACCCTCTCGTCGGACCTGTAAATTACTAATCGTTTAATATTTTATAGAATTAAACAATCAGCACATGTGGAAACAACAATAAGATTCTTCAAAATATTATTAATTTAATAAATGAATTTTACTAAATTAACGAAAAAATTTCAATAGATTTCTTTCCCCAAGTGTAGTGTCAATCAATTTCTCATTGTAACACTGAATAAAAATAAATTTATGCCGAACTGAGGAAATAAATTTGTAACTACTAATATACAAGTTATTTAACCTGGATCACATTGTAGAGGGATAATACTTGCGAAATGTATAATATTATGATAATAGCCCAAGTATGTACGACTGCACTAAAATGTAAAACATGAAAAAGATATTAGACGAGGATGGAAAACATTATTGTTGGTAAGATGAAATTGTTCTTTTTTTACGCTTATATTCACTAAATAAATTCTGCTACATTTGTTAAATGGATAGATAGAATCAGGGGCGAAGCTTAAAATGGAAAAACGACCCATTTTTTTGAATTCTGGATAATAATTTGTTTGTACCAGTACACTTTATAGGGTGTCCCTCATAATACTTTCACGGAAAACAAATTATTATTAGGGCAGAGTTACCTACTTTAATTGCGACTAAAATTACTTTTAAACCAGATATTCCAAAATCCTGTACAAAATCAATTCCTTATACGTAGTACTTCGCTTCCGGTGCCAGAAAGCTAGTAATTCCGGATTTGATGAAAATTGGTTCAGCCGTTACCACGATATTCCAGGATAAAAATAAAATTAAAAATCTTAAGAACCCACTCTGAAAATTTATAGGTAGTCATGGACTTCTTAACCAAATTTGGTGAAGATGGGTCCAATTAGTGATGAGCAAAATTAGTCTTGGTCTTGCAGTTTTGTCTTGGTCTTCCATTTTTTCAAGACCAAGACCAAGACCAGGACTGTGTATACCAAGAGCAAGACCAAGACCAAGACTATAAGTATGGCTGCAAGACCAATACCAAGACTCAAGTGAGCAAGGCCAAGACAAAAGCAAGAAAAAAGCAAGACTCTTGCTAAACTATTTAAATAGTTTGAAAGTATAATTAATACCGTAAAGAGAGAAGATTCTGACTTTAGAAGGAAAAAATTCGGTAATAAAAAATGCAAGAAAGTGCAAGATTTTTTAGCAATACCAAGACCAAGACCAAGACTGCATTTTGCAAGACCAAGACCAAGACTCAAACTGCTCTAGCAAGACCAAGACCAAAATTCTTAATGCAAGAACAAGACCAAGACCAAGACTGCGAAGTCTTGGTCTTGGTCTTGCATTTGCTCATCACTAGGTCCAATCGTTTCAAGAATAAAGTCCAAAAAAAAAAAAAATAAAAAAATAAAATGATAACACCTTTCAAAAAAATAAAGAAACCACGACAAAAAATGTCTAAAAAGCTTGAGATAAAAAAATTTCCAAAACCTACACTGAAACAACTCTACGAAGTTTCAAGTAAAAATTCCTGAAATTCAGTATTCCAAATTTCATTAAAATTTACAATATGTTAACTTCATTCGTCGCATGTGAACACACTATGTGAACTCACACTACCAAATAAACTTTCACACAATTCAATTACAATGAGTTTCATACTAGTCGTAGATAAAGTATAGTATATAACTCAGTTATAAAACATATTACACACTCACGTAGTTACGTATTCGCCGTTGCGTTACACGACTCTTGCGTAGCTTTTCCGCCCGTATGTAACATAAATTACAACCTTATTTATGTAATATATTTTTATTTTTAAATTCATCAAAATACCACAACGATTTTTATGAAGATACGCCACTGTATATAAATGTATGTAATGCAAGAAAGAATAGATACAATTTTACAATTGATTTAACAAAATGTAAATAAACCACATACGTTTTTTACAGATATCATTTTAAAATTATCAATTTAAAAAAATAAAAGTATATCCTCAGGAGGGGAATCAAGCTACCGCTACTACTACTACTAATGCCCAAAAAAAAAGACTAACGTCACAGCTCATATTATTGTATTTTGGTTGATAAGCATTATTTTCTACTTTATCAATTGAGTTTTAAAAAATTTAACAATAGTAAATCATAATACAATATCTATAATTCCGGGTAACCAAACAGTGTGTGTGCTAATTCAAAAAAAAAAAAAAAAAAAAAAAGAAAAAAAAATTGGTACACTAAAGTACACGACGCGACATATCTCAAAATTTTGACTTAGAATTCACGTATTTTTTGTGGGTTTCTTGTACCATGATCAATTTTTTTTTTTTTAAATTCATACATGAAGAATTTTTGAACACATTGTACCCGATACGGAATTATCAAAATATAATTTTTTTCTTTAATCCACCTTTTGGTTGAAAAGATAATTTTTATTATGGAAGTTTAAACACAATACTTACTTATATAGCAGGTTCTATTGTTGAATGTTTTCTTGAACGACATATGAAATAATATTGCAATGTTTGTTTAAGCTTCTTTTAAAAAATAAAAAATTAAATTTAAAAAAAAAAATTCTGAAATTATTTCGATTAAGGTCGTTTTTTGCCATTTTGATACTTTTAATATGCAGACTTTAATACTTAATTGTAACAAATATGAACGATGATTCAACAATATTTTTTACCATCAAAAAAATTTGGAGGCAAATATGTAAGCTGAGCCCACATATTACTCCAGTTTAATTTCTACCAGTTAAGGGTAGGGTAAGGTATTAAAATAACTTTTTTTGCATTTTTTTAACTGAATGCATAATATCTCAAGAATATTGTCTCAAAATTTCAAGTTGATTGGAGCAAAATTGACGAAGTTATAAGCATTTTTGTTGTTACCTGGCAGATGTTTCGCTCTCTCTCTCTCTCTCTCTATATATATATATATATATATATATATATATATATATATATATATATATATATATATATATATATATATATATATATATATATATATATCTCAGTTATATTATAGAAATTTCAATGGAAGTACTAACGTATACTGTATATTTTTTGCGTTAAAGCGTTTTCCCTACAGCTCACGTTTTCAAAGTCGGTGCCCCTCATAACTTCAAAACTACAGCACCGATCCATTTGAAATTTTGAACACTATTTCTGTACATAATTTACGAGGTAACGCTGAAGAGTTTTTTTCAAATTTGTCAATAATTTTTGTTTTACAATAACAAATTAGCCAATTTTTTTCGCAAAAATCGTGTTTTTCCGTTCTAAGTATTCCGAAAAAGTGAAAAATTGAAATTTCGAAAAACCCTCCCAGCGTTACCTGAGGAAAACTATTATCTAACGAATGAACTTTAACTTTTTTTATTTCGGATGATCCAGCACCAAGTTATGAGAGGCACCGCAATTCTACTTTTTTCCGAGACACTTTCGAATAATTGCTGCCATTACTGTATTTTTTAATATTTCTTCGTGAAAATTTTATACAATATTCTACGAATGTTATACTTTAATGTACCACTGGTTTTAATAAGGAGATTTTAACTGTGTCGTCACAAAAAAATAACAAAAACATGCCTTTTTTGTACGAATTAACCTTACCCTCTTCTTAAGGAATTGTGAGAATTAAGGTGTGGTCCAGGCCGATTTTTAGTAATTTTCGATTATTTTGGCAATTCCTTAGAACGATTACAATAATTAGGTAACTACCCTAATTGCCAACAATTACTGAAAAATTGTTGTCAAAATGATGAAATTCCTTTTAGAAATATGACTGATTTCACTGAAATCTTTTTTCTATAGTAATCCTACAAGTTTCGTTTTGACTACTTTGAAAAGAACAGCTTCAGAAACCTATAATTCGCTTTTAGTTTACGGTTTTTAAAGCATTCAAAAATTTTCTGGAGCCAGACTTTACGAAATTGATCTGGATAAGTGTCACTAGTTGAATTAGGGTAATTTGGTTGTAAAATCTTTAATTTTCGTGCCAAAATGACGAATTTTTTTTTTAAAAGTATGATTTGATACATAGCAGTCTTTTGCTACTGATTCTAAAGCAAAATTTTGGTGAAAACGAAAAGGAGGACTTCGAAACGTATAATTCGCTTCCAGTTTCATCATTCTACTATTTTACTTACGATTCTTAAGACATTGAAAAATCTTAATACCCCTGTCGCAGCATCCTGCATAACATAGCGAAGTTCCGTTTATAAAAATTCGTTTTTCTCGGAAACCAGTTGAGATAGGATAATGATTTAAAAACCTTTTTTATGTAATTTTTCTTCCTCTTTCTAATGGTGTAAAAAAATGTCGGAAAATCTTTTGAATAAGTGGAAATTTTGGCAAAAAACTAATTTTTCGCACGAACAAAGAGCACGTTCTGGGCATTCGACGTATCTGGCTAACGAACTTGTCCAATGGTTTGGCATTTCCAACATTTTCACCAAATTTCGTAAACCTAGGACACTTCATTCGAGAGTTGTCCTGCGGACACACAAATATATATATATATATATATATATATATATATATATATATATATATAAATTTTAGTGAATATTATTTTCGGTTTCTACGGACCTCAAAACAAATTTCTGCCATAGTCCCAGGCTCAAGTCGCGTCATGGCAGTAGCTGTAATAGCTGAATTCCATTCTGGAAATTCGCTAATAAATTTAAAAATAGTTCTTTTTGCTGAAACCACAAGCTTTATGGAAATTACATTAATAAGCACGATTGGTTGAATTAAGATAATTTAGGTGCAAACTTTTGATTTTTGCTATCAGAATAATAAAATTCCTTTTATTTGCTGCTTCGGATCCCTTAGGCTCTGTTTACGCTTCCAATAAATTCGCCGCCAATAACATTTCAAAAATATGTATGTAAAAGTACAATAGTACCTAAACGAAACCATGAAACCGAAAACTATCCTAACTCCATTCAAATTTTAAATATTACTTTCTTTCTGATTAGAACGATTTTTGCTTAATATAAAATTCATAAAAAACTACTAATTATAGGCCATCCAAATGCTGAAATTTAAACTGTCACACCATTCATACATATTTTGTTATTTTTATTTTACGAAAATTTTCATTTGACTAATTATTAACTTATATTTGTATATAGTGTGTGTATTTTGAAATTTTAAATGATGTGGTGCCTCTCAAATATTATGGTGTGTTTAATTTGCAATTTACTATGTTTAGTTTGGCATAGCTGTATGTTTGTTATGCAAACATTAGGGGAATCCCTTGTTACGTTACGTTACGTTACGCTAGTTTAGTAGTAGTTTAATGTAGTATGATGATCATTTCTAATATTATTATTATACTAGCCGTACCCGCGACGTCGTCCTCGCAAAGCATTGTTATAAACTCAATGAGAAGTATGTAAGTGTAATATAATTATACAGAACTTGCAAAGAATAATAATTTTTGTGTGATACATGCACATGCTCAAAATGGTTTTTCTATTTTCCCGTGGGAATGAGGAATTTTTCCGGGGTAAAAAGTATCTTAAATGTTATTACCACACCAAATTTCATAAAAATTCATCTAATAGTTTTTGCGTAATACGTGAAGATGCACAAAATGGTTTCTCTATTTTCCCGTGGGAATGAGGCACTTGCTCGGAATAAAAAGTATCTTAAATGTTGCCCTAGGTAATAAGTTATCACCACACCAAATTTTATTAAAATCCGTCCAATAGTTTTTACCTAATGTGTGCATATGCTCAAAATGGTTTTTCCATTTTCCCATGGGAATGAGAAATTTTCCCGGAGTGAAAAGTATTTTCGATGTTAACTCAGGTAATAAGTTATCATCACACCAAATTTCATTAAAATCCGTCCAATAGTTTTTGCGTGATGCGTGAACAGACAGATAGACAGACAAACAGACAAAAATTCTAAAAATCGCTGTTTTGGTATCTACATCGATAACTATTTACAGTACCAGTATAATTTTCAAAAAAATATTCCATGTACAGAAATGGTCTCGTTACAATTTTATTATATTATTATTATCCCGACAGAGTGTGTAACGATCGTAACTGACAAGTTATTGTCACTTTGAGTCATGTTGTCCTTTATTCCCTCTGCCTCCGCACCGCACAAAAAACATGTTTGGGTTACATATTGTCTTGTTTCTCGTGTAATTTAACTGTATTTAAATAAAAGATTATGTAATGTCCTTGTAAATCAAATGAATTTCAGAATTTATAGTACCAATTAATAAAAAGTCAAGGTGGATTTTTCTCTTTTGCTTAATAATATTTTTTAATGAATTTATTATTCTTTTGAAGTTTTCAAAAGTATACATGATTATGTTTACTCTGAAATAATAGAATTGAAAAAAAAAAATTATTTTGTAAATTATATTTTCCGGCATCTATGAACATGATATTTTACATATAGGGTTGACCGGGGTAAATATGAATTGGGGCAATTGTGAACGGCGCCTATAATTTCTAAAATAACATTAATTTTGTCAAAAATCAAATCTTAGTATGTTTTTCTGTCCTTTCTTAATATGCTATTAAAATTTCATAACAATTCTCCAAGTATTAGTATCTTTTTTTTATTTTGAAAAAATCCTTGCAAAATTTTGTGTATCTTACTTCGACCAATCCTCAAGAAATAAATTTTTTAAATACATTTTCTTTTTTTTAAAAGGTAAGAAATGGATAAAGGTACTTCTAAAGAAGTGGTCTAAAGCCTGAGGGAGTTCCTTATTAACTGCTAAAGAAATTGGACAATTTATTACCAATTCACAATTACCCCATGATTTTAAAATTCCGGGGTAATTGTGAACGTCATTCACAAATGCCCCCAACCGGTCAAAAATTTCAGTAGTGTCCTATTCAGAGTTGAAAATGTTGATGATGATGTACAATGACATTATTGTACAAGTTTGCGTTGTACAAACAACACAAAAAAAAAGATTGTTGTTTTTTGTTCATGTAAACTGAATGTATTTCCTTGAAAAAGTCTTATTTTCCTTGTTTTTGTGTGAAAATAATGTAATTTTTTGATTTTTTATTTGATAAAATGACAAAATATCATCAAAATATTTTTAGCTTGTAACAAATTTGTTCTTACAATTTTTGTTATTTTTATTTAACCTTGATTTTTTTGTACAAATCTGAGGTATGCGTAACTTGCATTAAACAAAGAGAAATTGTGACCGCTAGAGTATGATGAAAAATTTGAAAGTGGGGTAAATATGAAAAATTTGAGTTGGTGCTTACTCTGATGTACCTCACTCCTCTTGTAATCCATTCTAAATAATTTTTCTGATGGCATTCACATTTACCCCGAAATTCATAAGATTTGCAAAACCACACCGGGGAAATATGAATGGCTTATAAAATTTTTGTTTTTCGTACGAATTTGCTCAAAATTTGTGTGGTGCATCCTGAATAATGTAGAATTAGAAATAAATCAACCATAATGTGATATATAAAATAAAAAATACTTAAAACAACGCTTTTGTCTTAATTCATGAAAATCCATTCACAATTACCCCGGTCAAGCCTACCTACATTGTACAGGTGTAAATCTCAATTAGGTACTGTATAGCAAAAAAAAAATTTGTTTTGGAAAGTGGGAACGAAAATTTGTTTTCGCGTATCACATCGTGTGGTAGGAACATCGCCAAAAAAGACTCTTAAAATTGAGCTGAAGAAGTTGACGACTTTTCAGTTTCAAAATCCGTTTGCGGAGAGTGAAGTTATTTTTGTCTTCTGACAACCACCCCCCCTCCCTGTAACTTTACAACCGCGGATCCAAGAAATTTGAAAAAAATATGAATATTAGCACTTGCTAATCTTCGAAATTATATTAGGTAACGAAATTTTCGGAAATTCAAAAAGTAAAGAAAATGGTTCCTAACAGTAATTGAAATTTGGCGCCGAGGTATGTTTCGTTACTGGACGCAGTTCAAGTCCAAATCATTAAAGGAAATGTTGGAAAATGGATAAAATTTTCATTTTTTGTAACCTATCATGCGAGATATTTAGAAAGATCTTCTGAAATGAAGTTCCTTTCATCATTTTTCATTTTTAACTCTCATTTACGGAAATATTGTACTTCAAAACTATCGTGTTTTTTTTTTTAAGTGATAAGCCGAATCAAATTATTACTTAATTGCCCTGTATTTTATCCCAAAAGTTGTGAGAAATTCTATAGTCACTAAAACAGGGGCACAACAACTACAAATCTGCTGGGGGTTTCAATAAAAATTTAAATGACTCAATTTGTTGATAACGCAATTCTCCGATAACATTGGAAAATGTTATTGAAAATGTTGTCACCGAAAACTTGAATTTTAAATAAAACATACCAGTAGACTACTAAAAATTTTATTTGAAGGAAAATGTACGTAATTTTATGAGGCGTCCACGTGAATTTAGGGGGGGGGGCGGTCCAGACCACCGGTTGTTGCGCCCGTGGTCACTAACGAACCCTGATTTAATGCTTGCCCAACTCTACACTTGGGGAATTTTTTCACAAATAAGCTTTATAAAAAAAAATATTCTAATATGTCCGCTAAGTAGATCAAACATAAAATATGAAATTACTCTATCTAATATATTTTCTAGTAGATAATATTGAACTGAAAAGATAAATTTACAATATCTACAGTGTTTAGTATGCGTTAATTACGTGCTTTTGCTTATTCTATTTTATATGTAAATTATCTACATTTAATAAATTGAATTATTTCATAGAAACTGTACAGTAATTTAGCATTTTCATGTAGAGCTTTATTTGCGAAATACACATAGATACATAAATAAAAAAACATAAGCTCAACAATCAGTGTCCTTTAATAATTTCGGACTTATAGATATCTACTTATATAGTAAAAGAATCGAAATAGATTCTAATATTTTTTACCAGAGAAAATTGTCAAAAAATTTTAACGTACTGCCATTTTAAGCCCAACAATTTCTTTAGTTATTAGAATTTTTTTTAGTTACCCTAACTAAAATATGTAATTTATTTGATATTGCGTATTTAACTAAAAAATTTGGTAGTTTTTCGGTTTTGATAACTAAAAATTTTTTTCAAATTAACAAATTTTAAGTGTCAAATATTTTAACTACCAAAAAATTACTGAATAAAAGAAAGAAAGTTTGTCAAGAAACTTTTCAGACCCAAGCTGTTTCGAAATCAGCCAAAAAATTGCTTTTCCCAAACAAACATGTCATTATAAAATGTTAAGGGGAGGTTTACTCGAGAGTCCTTAAAAATTATGTATTTTTCTAGAATTTTTTTCTCAAGAACGGAAGTAAATATCAATTTCAAATTTTGTACACATATTTATTAAGTATTAAACAATACAAAAAAAAATTTTTCAAGGAGAAATATAAAAAATTGTCCATTTTGTTGGGGGACATCCTAGCGCCGGCAATAAACCACCGATATCCAAAAACAAAAAAGATTTATAAAATATATGAAGAGTACTGGCACCTCTACCTATAATATCAATAAATTGCTGAAAAAAAAATGGCGGATGTTTGAACTTTTGATTACGATTTTTATCTTATTTTTCGCTCTTTAAAGTAAACTTAAAAATAAAAAAAATATTGAAAGTGTATCGAACTTAGATAGAGGTGCCGAAGAATTGAATTATCTTTAAAATAAAAAATTAAAAAAAAGAATCCATTGAATAGTTTTTGAGTTATCGTGTCCGCCAGTTCCAAAAATGTAGTTCCGAGATATTATAAAATATGTATATATAAAGAAACGTATTTTCAAAATTTTATATTTAATACTCATTATTGCGTGAACTACGTTTTTTAAATTTTTTTTTATAGAAAGCTGGATTCGGTTAATGTGCAAGAATCTTGTTTTTAATTTATTTTCAATAAAATCACTTTGGGAACATATTCTACACATAATTTGCTATCAATTTCGGCAAAAAAAAAATCGATTTTTTTTTATCAAATCTCAAGTAAACTTTCCCTTAAATTACTTTCAGCAAAATCACTTTGGGAACATATTCTACACATAATTAGCTACCAATTTCTGCAAAAAAAAATCGATTTTTTTTAACGACTCTCAAGTAAACCTCCCCTTAAGGAAAAAATTAAACCTAGCTTAAACTTAGGTTGTTACATCAATCTAAGTTTTAGATCAGTTTAAGAAACACTGTTCTATTACAGAATAAAAATAAATAAAACCATAGATACTGTATACCCGAACAAATACGTAATAATATATATTATTGTATCTATGGAATAAAACAAAACAATTACGTATTACTCATATCGTTACATCTCAACGTTATATAACATAAACTTTACATAACCGTATACAATAATATTTGTTGTGCGCTTTGCCTAGCGATCAAACCAACATACGTAATAATATGACGGTAATACGCATCTCTGTAAGTTGCGCAGATTAAATATGAGTTTCAAGAGCACCTACATATATCAAAAATTGAAGAAATAAATAAGCATAATAATATAATAATAATGGAGTTTGACGTCCGTTCTTCATACTTACTGTCTAAAACAGACGCCACCCACGTCATTATTTTTTTTCTACCTCTTTTTTATTATGCATTTTACACATTTTTTAGGTATCTAAGGAACCACGATGACCACGATCAAAATAAAAAAATTTCTTTTTTCTTAATAAAAAAATTTCTTCTTAAGGATGTTTGGGAGGTACAATCGGAGATAAAAGTACATGAAATTAGAAATTCATGAATAATTGCGTTGTATAACAAACTATGAGGTAAATAAATAGTTATCTTTGTTAAATAATAACTATCACTACAACTGATTGTACAATACATCAAACTATAGCTCTCAGCTGACTACAAGAGCTGAGTACATTCTGAGGATTTTTCGGAGAATTTCAAAATGCTACAAGACGATTGAAAATTTAGTAGAATGTTCCTCATTAAATACTAAGGCCCCTGTGAAAATTTTAAACCGATTCACTAAGCCGTTAAAAAGTTATTAAAAAAAAAACTAATTTTGCACGTACTCTTATGGAAATTCGAAAACAGAACAGATTAAATAACTTTTTAATCGGCTTGAGCACATCGAGTGCATGAACACATCGAGTGTTCAAGTATCAGCTAAAGCTGGACATTAAGTGAACATATGAATATTGGTGTATGTTTAAATACGGATAAAAGTCCACCATACATTAATAATGTTTCACAGGTAAAAATATATCAGAATGTGTTTAATCCGAAACCATATCGACACATACGTCCCTCTAGTGACTACCGCACTGTTCGGAATGGACGCACGGAAATTTCTTTCTCATCTTTCAGATACGGGGGGGAATCCCACAGAAACTGTAAGACTGTCGAATGTTTTGATATTTCCAAAGACGCACAGTTATTCATCAGTACGTTCCACTTGGCGACAAAAACGATTGCAACATGTCTCAATCCGTTCCACTAAGCGACCGCAATCGCTCTGATCGAGCTACAAACGTCATTAATACGTCATCAACTACGTAACTACTGACGACCACTCCAAGCCCACAACGACCGCGTTTTTTATGTGAGTCGAGGCTGTCGCTGTCATTCTTCTAGTTATCATTCGTCATAATATGTTATTTTTCAGTTGTCATCGTTGTCATTACTTGTTTTGTTAGTTTTGTTATTATTGCTTTGTCAAACTGGAGAAAATTACTTTATATAATGTAAGGTAGGTACTTAATATGTACTTGCAAAATTCCGAAAACACCGAAACTCGTTCCACTTGAACTTGTAACCATATCGCTCACAATGTTTATAAACTCTAATGGAACGCAGTTGATCGTGGTCGTGAATGTGAGCGTTTCGATCGTCAAGTGGAACGTACCCCATGTCAATAATAAATGAATGTATATTATATAACATATGTATTGTTTGTTGTAAGCGTTAATTATATGCGGCGCTGCTATCGCCCAAAACCAGATGGTTGGGATAAATAGATACAATTCCCATTTACTATCTCTCCACCATAGTACTATATCTAGCATGTGGGTAGTACTTACTCTATACATATATATATATATATATATATATATATATATATATATATATATATATATATATATATATAGCTCTTATTTAGTACTATATTCGTTAGCATACGATTTGCAATGGTGTTGTTCATCACTGAAATGAATTTAATACACACACAAACATAATAACAATAATAATAATAATAATAATAATAATAATAATAATAATACTATACGTACGGTAAAGTGGCTTATAGTAAGAATGAGTGATTCCATGTGAAAGTTAAAAGTGTTTGAATTTTTGACATGACAATCAAAAATTATTACAGACACTGGATTTTCTCAACCAATTGTAGATTTACTGGTATGTATTGGTCATTTTTGATGCATTCAAAGACGAAAGATTAACCAAAAATTAATTTTTAATTAGTGATGAGCAAATGCAAGACCAAGACCAAGACTTGGCAGTCTTAGTCTTGCTAGAGCAGTTTGAGTCTTGGTCTTGGTCTTGGTCTTTCAAAATGCAGTCTTGGTCTTGGTATTGCTAAAACATCTTGCACTTTCTTGCATTTTTTTATTACCGAATTTTTTCCTTCTAAAATCAGAATTTTCTCTCTTTACGGTATTAATTATACTTTCAAACTATTTAAATAGTTTAGCAAGAGTCTTGCTTTTTTCTTGCTTTTGTCTTGGTCTTGTTCACTTGAGTCTTGGTATTGGTCTTGCAGCCATACTTATAGTCTTGGTCTTGGTCTTGGTCTTTCTCTTGGTATACATAGTTTTGGTCTTGGTCTTGGTCTTGCAAAAAATGCAAGACCAAGACAAGACTGCAAGACCAAGACTAATTTTGCTCATCACTATTTTTAATGCATAAACGATATTTTTACATTGAATATTTTAATGGGAAAAATTTTTGATTCAAAAAAATATTTGTTTGATTACTGAATCCAAACCAAAAAGAACAAAAAATTGATTCAAACAAATACATTTTTTAGAAGAAATTTTTAATCTTTGAATAAAGAAATCGTTTTGAGTGTAACGTTCAATTTAAAGAAAATATGAAAGTGTTTTTTCACGAATCATAACAGCTGTAATATTCCGCAAGCACAGAGTATCAAAGGCGACATTGCTATCTCTATACTACTGAAACCCGTGTAACCAAAAAAGGATAGAAAATATGTTATACATGTGCACTAGGTTTAATACTACATACGCATGTATCTGGCTTCGTACGGCGGTGGCAATAACAATCAAAACGTGATCAAAACAATTGAACTATACTCATCCACTGCTACCGAACGAGTGACTACTAAGTAGCCTAACTTGCTCAGAACTGCACACTGCAGATTACACGATAGAGATAGTAGTGCCGGTTCTGTATTCTGTGTCGGCAAGCCTCGTTAGACAATTACGACGAGTGAAAAATACACCTATTTTGCACGTGTTGCATACAGTATTTTTTGCAATTCTATTATAATTGCTGTAACATAAATCATAATTTTTTGTGTTTATCTAATTGTCTGAATTTGTTTATTATTTTAAATCAGTAGTTTATTACCTAGCAACGTTTTGCATTTTCTATTTTAAATAAGTTCGGTCAAGCCATTTGCCATTTTGTATTTAAAATGGAAATTTGAATCCATTTTACATTTAAAATGAAAATGCATGTATACTCAAATTTCTGTGTATACAATATTAATTATAGAACGACTTGAAGTCTAACAAATTGTAAATTAAATGTAAGTTGATTTAATTGACTCATTTTTTTATAACTCGAGTTGCAATGTCACTTGAGTTAAATTTGTTACTAGAGTTGCAGTTACTACTATCTTTAAGACACGTCGATAAAAAAATTTTTTTGTATTTCGAGTAAATGATTTTCATAATTTTATTTAGAAGTTGCAGTCGTAGCGTAGTCAAGGTTTGAATATGTCAATGCCGAATTAAATTTTACAATATTTTTAAGTAACAATATTTGAAGAGTTAAGTTTCGTTTTCATATCATGAAAACTATACAAAATTTTCTCAAAAGACTGCCTTTATTTAATTTCAGTACGTTTGATATCTTATTAAATTTTTTTTTTAGAATTAATTAAAATAATAATGAAAAATTTATAGAATACATTTAAGGATGTTTGGGAGGTACAATCGGAGATAAAAGTACTTGAAATTAAAAATTCGTGAATAATTGCGTTGTATAACAAACTATGAGGTAAATAAATAGTTATCTTTGTTACATAATAGCTATCACTACAACTAATTGTACAATACATCAAACTATAGCTCTTAGCTGACTACAAGAGCTGAGTACATTCTGAGGATTTTTCAGAGGAATTTCAAAATGCTACGAGACGATTGAAAATTTAGTAGAATGTTCCTCATTAAATACTAAGGCCCCTGTGAAAATTTCAAACCAATTCACTAAGCCGTTAAAAAGTTATTAAAAAAAAAATCAAACTAATTTTACACGTACTCTTATGGAGATTCGAAAACAGAACAGATTAAATAACTTTTTAACGGCTTAGTGAATTGGTTTGAAATTTTCACAGGGGCCTTAGTATTTAATGAGGAACATTCTACTAAATTTTCAATCGTCTCGTAGCATTTTGAAATTCCTCCGAAAAATCCTCAGAATGTACTCAGCTCTTGTAGTCAGCTGAGAGCTATAGTTTGATGTATTGTACAATTAGTTGTAGTGGTAGCTATTATTTAACAAAGATAACTATTTACTTACCTCATAGTTTGTTATAGAACGCAATTATTCACGAATTTCTAATTTCATGTACTTTTATCTCCGATTGTACCTCCCAAACATCCTTAAAGTAAAAAAAAAAAATTTTGTATTTTATAATCCATTTTAAATAACTGCTTTCCATTTTCAATTTTAAATATGTCCAGCAAAACCATTTTACATTTTGTATTTTAAATGCATTTTTATAAACCATTTTCTATTTTAAATGGTTTCTATGAAGCATATTTCCCAGACCTACTAAAAGGAAACAGTATGGCCCTACGTAACATGGAATCACTCAGAACTTAATTTAGAATTCTCTCTGTTGTAGTCTACAGTATTTATTAAAGTACATACCATAATACTTCGAGTTACAGTACATATATTGTTTTGTATTATACAAAACCGCGCAACTGCACCAAGTGAAAACTAAATTGAAATAAATATAATACACTGTATTAAAATTTATCCTCTACCACCCGCCACCACAAGTAAATTTTAACCACGCGCAACCACAAACTGACAGACAGATATTGTTGTGTTGCGTTTTGTATGATCTGATAATAATTTTCATTTTATGCAAATTAATTTTTCGGATTAACTCTTTTTCCACTTCTTCTGATACCGTTCATTTTCAATTCCGTTTTTATAATTCAGCTAAAACAATTTTTTAAACTACTGCAAACATGCGCCTATCTACCTCCCACCACCGCCGAAAAATTTAACGCCAAAACATTGAAAGTCAATTAAAAACAAGTGAAATACGTGCTTGGTGACAACATAAATATGCAAACAAGTGTACTGTGTACGTAAATGTATACCATGTTTCAAGAAAATTTGGATAATATAAAAAATACCCCTGTCGCAGCATCCTGCATAACATAGCTAATTTCCGTTTATAAAAATCCGTTTTTCTGCGATTTTTCATCCTTTTAAGTCATTTTTCCTTCTCTTTCTAATGGTGTAAATAAAATTTTTTTAACTTGAGAAAATTTTGGTAAAAAACTAATTTTTTTCACGAAAAATGGCAAAAAAAACCATGTTCCAGGTATCCGCCATGGCTAGCTAACGAACTTGTCCAACGGTGTGGGACTAAATATAAATATAATATATATAAATTTTAGTGAATATTATTTTCGGTTTCTAGGGACCTCAAAACAAAGGGTATAGCTACATAAGCATAGGAAAATGGCCCCCATGGCCAATGTCTGTAATAATATATGTAGTGACATTGGTACCCCAAGTGATTACCAAATACAGGGTCATTGACCCTTAACCTTGACTTGTCCTTGAGATATTAACCAAAATATGTTTTAGTGCTGTAATTTTTCAAACTCAATTTTCTCGAAAACTATAACACCTAGAAAAACAAAACCGACGCCAAAATTTAGATAATTTTTAGGACTATATTATATATTTTTTTGACATTTTTCCCTAAATTTTAAAAGTTTAAAATAATTGCATTAAAAATATTTTTTATTTTTTAGTATGGTTCTGGTAAACTTACACCTTTCAAAAAAATACAGAATATGGCTTATCTTATCTACTTACACCATGCCAAAATTCATTAAAATCGAAGATGCGCTTTTTGAGTAATAAATAATTTATTGAGTATATGTTATGTATTACGTTAACCGTATAAGAGAATGATTAAAATAATTGTATAAAAAATAATTATTGATTTTTTTGTACACTTCTAGAATACTTACATCGTTCAAAAAAATATAGTATATAGCTTAACCTTTCTACATATACCATACCAAGGCTCATCAAAGTCGAAGAGGCGCTTTTTAAGAAATAATTAATTTATTGAGTGTATGGTAGGTACTAACCACATAGGCAACATTTTCTGATTATAGAAACTACAAATTTTTATTTTTACCTACTGATGATTTCAATCGTCGTCATCACTGTTTTCATTTATGACCACATTAATCGATTCATTTAAAAATATTTTTGATAATATTTCAGCTGGTCGTACAATGCGAGACAAATATCTCGCAAATATCCTAAATAATATATCACACTTGCAACATGAGCACAGCATCCAACCGTTCGATTACCATTCGGACAATTGTAACAGTACCGGCGAATTTGTAACAGTACCCGATAATATTTATTGTTTATATGCCGTGACCCAACATTTAACTGTATAATATTTGGAGTTTGCTTCGTGTAATATTTTAGATTTTCCCAGACTAACTGAAGTACAATTAAAAATGTTGTTTACAGGTTCCTATCAGTTTTCATTAGCTGTTTCATATCTGGCTGAAATAATGGACGACAAGAATAACGTTTTGCATATATTACAAACGAAGCAAACTCCAAATATTATAAAGTTAAATGTTCGGTCACGGCATATAAACAATAATAATTATCGGGTATTTATTGATTATCTTCCTAATTCTAACAATATTGAAGGAATTCGCCGGTACTGTTGCAATTGTCCGAATGATAATCGAACGGTTGGATGCTGTGCTCATGTTGCAAGTGTGATATATTATTTAGGATATTTGCGAGATACTTGAGCCTTGGAATGGTATATGTAGAAAGAAAGTTAAGCTATATACTACATTTTTTTGAACGATGTAAGTATTCTAGAAGTGTACAAAAAAATCAATAATTATTTTTTATACAATTATTTTAATCATTCTCTTATACGGTTAACGTAATACATAACATATACTCAATAAATTATTTATTACTCAAAAAGCGCATCTTCGATTTTAATAAATTTTGGCATGGTGTAAGTAGATAAGATAAGCCATATTCTGTATTTTTTTGAAAGGTGTAAGTTTACCAGAACCATACTAAAAAATAAAAAATATTTTTAATGCAATTATTTTAAACTTTTAAAATTTACGGAAAAATGTCAAAAAAATATATAATATAGTCCCAAAAATTATCTAAATTTTGGCGTCGGTTTTGTTTTTCTAGGTGTTATAGTTTTCGAGAAAATTGAGTTTGAAAAATTACAGCACTAAAACATATTTTGGTTAATATCTCAAGGACAAGTCAAGGTTAAGGGTCAATAACCCTGTATTTGGTAATCACTTGGGGTACCAATGTCACTACATATATTATTACAGACATCGGCCATGGGGGCCATTTTCCTATGCTTATGTAGCTATACCCTTTCTATTATAGTCCCGGGAGATTTCTTTCGGAGCTTTAAAAAATAGGACTTTCTTCGGAACCCTAAAAAAAGGCCTGGTAGTATGTATAAATACCTACGTTCATATATGTATATATACCCCTGTCGCAGCATCCTGCATAAAGTAGCGAATTGCCGTTTATAAATATTAACTTTTCTCGAAAACTAGTTGACATAGAATAATAGTTTAAAGACCTTTTTTATGTAATTTTTTCTCCTCTTTTAAATGGTGTAGAAAAATTTCACAAAAATTTTTGAATAAGTGGAAATTTTGGCAAAAAACTAATTTTTTCAAGAAGAAAAACCATGTTCCTGGCATCAGACGTATCTGGCTAACGAACTTGTCCAACGGTTTGGGACGTCCAACATTTTCACCAAATTTCGTAAACCTAGGACATTTTGTTCGAGAGTTATCGTGCGGACACGATATATATATATATATATATATATATATATATATATATATATATATATATATATATATATATATAAATTTTAGTGAATATTATTTTCGGTTTCTAGGGACCTCAAAACAAATTTCTGCCATAGTCCCGGGTTCAAGTTGCGTCATGACAGTGGCTGTAATAGCTGAGTTCCATTCAGGAAATTCAGAACAGTTTGTATTAGAGTTTTTCACAATTTCTGGAATGGAAACAGGACATTACTTTGTATACATGTGTTACTCATTCTTTGTGTTACTATGGGAATTAATTTCGTGATTATTTAGTTCCCTATATCTCTTTAAACATTTAGAGCAAGCTTGCAATGGATATTTGGCAACTATGTATTCGAAATTCAGTCTATTCGACAACTTTTTCATATTCAGTCGAATACCGAACACTGAAAGACTATCCGACCGAATACTTAAAGTAAACCTAAACATATTTCTAAATTACGTATAGGTACTTTAAATAACATTCCTTACTAGTTGCAAAGTCATGATATGCGTACTGTTTAGTATACGTATTTAAAAATTTCCAAATTTGAAATCATTAAAAATAAACCGTTAACCGGCTGCAATTCATTACCGAATTTAAAAGAATTAAAAGAATATTTTGAAAATGTGTATAGCTTAATCAAATTTTTTAATGTTTTTACTTTTTTGGGGCTTTTTTGTTGCAAATATTTAAAGATTTAGAAATTATAAGGACTCCGAAATTTATACTGCGGAATCCGTAAAAAATTAAATTTTAACAAAAGACAATTTGTTTGGGAAATTGTATTCTGTTGTCTAATTACACATTACGAACGAACGAAAAAATTTGATGAATTTTTAAAATAAAATATTATTGTCCAAATTAACATATGATATCCTATGGAAGAAAAAAATTTTTTGTTTCATTTAATTCAATAACTTAATAAGCACAGATTTTGATTTTCTTCTAACATTTTATCTAATCTAACTACATTGAAACCATTTTTTATGCGAAGGATAGGAACTGCATAAAAATAAAAACTCCTTTTATGTCGTAAATCAGGATTGGAAAAAAAATTATTCATAAAAAATACATAACTCCAAACCTCACGGTGTCACTAAATATTGCTTATCTAAATAAGGTAAGGAATTAGTTTGCACATGGGAACTAACAAAAAAAATTTTATTTCATTTTTAGAATAGATATTATAAAAATTGCAGTGCATACATATAATGTAAATCTGGTGATTAGAGTGAGGACATTGATCCGCGTAACCCAGGAGGTGCCCATACTTTTAACGCGCTACGGTACTTAATGTTGTGGTAACTTCCGTGTCAAAACTCAAAAATGTGGGCACCCCCTGGACTAAGGTGTCCCCATACTTTTGACGACGTAGTGTGTGCTAGAACCCGTTATAAAAAACTGGTCACCCCTTGGGGACGCGTTTCACCAATGTCCTCACTCTACTGATGATGAAATACGTTTGGACAGTCAGCAACCAACTAGGGATGATCGATATTAGAAAAACATAGATGTTAACATCGATGTTACCATCGATTCAAGTGTATCGTAATACGATATATATCGAAAGAACGAAAATATCGATGTTTATGTAGCAAAATAAACAGCCATTATTATAATCTATTATTTTATTTATTAAAAATTAACATTGCCAGTATTCATTTGGTACACTTTGCAAAAAAAGTCACTTTGTTAGAAGTTTCTCTTTTAATATGTTCCTTTGTTGATAAAAATGCTGCCCAGCTTTTGAAAAAAGTCTCTCGGAAGCTGTTGAAGCTGTTGTGAAATACAAATATTTAATGGCAATTTTTTTCAAGTTTGGATAAGTGGATCCTAGAACTTGCCATAAAAGTAATGGATCTTGTTTTAAATCAGCTACAGGACTTTATAAGTACTGGATAGCTTAGAGTAATATCGATGTTTCGATGTTATCGAGGACATCACATCGATGTTTTTACATCGATGTTTTCCCGCCTAAACATCGATATTTTCCTACCATCGATGAATCTCGATCATCCCTACAACTAACCTTACCATAAGTTAATTTTTGATGCATATTGCACAAAAATAGATTTAGGTATAGAACATCAATTAAAATCAATTATAAACTTCTTGAACTCAAACCGGTCAACTAGATATATCAAATAAACTCTAGTTTTGTATTAAAACATTTCGAATTACTGTTAATTAGTGATGTGTTAACTACGAACACGTGTAAGCTGTCAGTTTTAAAAACAATTAATATTCCTCCTTTTCTCGAGAACTCACTCGCCTTCACCGATATATGTGGAACTAGCTGACTTGAACAACGAATTCAAATCGATTCAACATATATGATAGTAGCAAACATCTTGTTTAAATTAAATGTCTATCTATTAAAATAAATTCATTAAAACGCCCATAATATGTACATTGTGTGATGTAAATCTAAATTGAATTAGAATCTGTAATTAATTGTTATTGTCTTAATTTGTTCTTTTTTCGAACGCACGTTTAAATTTGAAATATTTTATTTACAACCGAGAGAAAATGACGAATATAGATGACGATCAATCTAAAAATTCCAAGATCGTACACATTTTTAACTTCCCATAGGAAGTTATTGTAATGGGTCCGATTTTACGAATTGCTAACTTTGACATATCTCCACGTTTCAAGGTCACTAAAATCCGAATCCATCGTTTTTAGCGTGATGTCTGTGCGTGCGTTCGTTCGTTCGTTCGTTCGTGAATTTTTTTTCGTCTTGCATATCTCGAGAACAAATGATGATATCAACTCCGGACTAATTTCATTAGATGCGTAATCAAAAAATGAAGACCGGATAAAGTTTTCAGCAAATTCGGATTAGCGGTTTGTTTTTTGTGGTAAAAAAACAGAATTAACTTTATTAAGATAACATAGATTTATTAAGATAACAGGGATTGTTTACCATAACATTATTATATAGTGGCCTAAGAACCTTCCTTGATGTTAAAAACGCCATTATAATATTAAAAAAAAACAAATAAGAAACTGTTTTTGAAATATTGTCTCGCATATCTTGAGAACAAATGATGTTATCATTTGTTTGATAAGGGTGGAGCCCCCACCCTTAGGTACAGAAGGCGAAGCGCCCGGTATGGTGCAAGGGGCAAAGCCCCTATCGGAGGCCCAGGGGAGAAGTTGCCCGAAATGGAAAAGGAATTATTTATATACAGTAGTCTCTAGTCTCTAGTCTTTAAGGACACCCAATGGGAATTTTACAGTGTGGGTAGACCTGTCCCCCAAATTTTATTAAATATTTTTTTAGTTGGGGCGATTCAAAAAATTTCTCTCTTCTAAAAAGTCGAATAAGTCGAAAAAGTAACGGCAACACCGGTTACTATTAGGACTTTCTATTTAACAGTTACTATTATCTCGAAAACCATAGGAGATAGGAAAAAACACTTCATAAAACACAATACTTTATCTTCAAAGTGCTTTTGATTGATGTGTATAATTCCAGGCTCAGATTCACTGGAAGGGCTATTCGGCAGATTGAGAATGAAAAATATTTTTTTTTCATCATGTTGTACCCCTTCAATTTTGATGAAACTTTGTGTGGTAATTAAGTGCATTAAAGCACAGTTACTGTATTTTTTTTTTTTTTTTTTGTTTGAAATGGTCACTCAATTGGAACCCCCTAAACGTAACATTGGATCGGATATTATCTATCCTTGTTATTATCCTTAATAATGAGGACTGGTACGATAACAAATATGTCTAATATTCTGGAGAGTGTTTGCCTTCATGTGGATTTGGAATTATCTTCCTATATTTAGTAGTTAACAAGAAAAAAAAATTTGTAATTTTTTCTATTTACAGTAGAGCACCAGTCTTGTCAAGAAAAAATAGTCTCCAAAAGTGGTGCCTAACAAAAGTGATGCTTTTTGACCAGGAGCGATTCACAAATATCGTAAGATTATGTTTTGAATTAAAATTATGTCTTTTTAAATATTAATAAAAGAAAAAAAGAAGTGAAGAATTAAGAATTATTTATCTCAGAAAATATTTTTTTATTTATCGTTTTATTAATTTGCTTTGAAATAATCTTGTTTATATTTTACGTATGATAAAAACCACCACAGAACAGAATACATATAGATAAACATTCTATGTACAATAATTAAAATCTACATTCCCACGCTTTGAGGTCTGTTGTTGTTTGTCACTACTATTAGCGGTATATTTATTTGTTTCTTTTGATAAAATCATGCATCATGGTCTATTGCACATGGATTTAATATTTATGTACTTGACATTTTTGATGCAACTTTCCAAAAGTGATGTTGCCTAATGTGATACTCTCAAAAAATTTCCAAAACTGATGTTTCCATTATCGGTGCTATACTGTATTTAATTATCTTCATAACTACTCAGTTTTGGCCGCTAAAATTGTAGATACCAATTACTTGCAGTCTCACCATATCGCCAATATAGTTATTAAAATAATCCTGTACCTGCACTTATCCGGCTATACCCTTTTCCTAAGTTTTTCCAAAATTACTGTTGGCGAGCAAAAAAACGAAAAAAACGGAAACGCTCTCTTACTCTTTCTATTCTACTCCTCTTTTGAGAGAATTTGTGGAGGCCTCGGGGTACGTGCCCCAACCGCCTTTATGCAAATCCAACTTTCGATATCATGGTTAATACACTCAGCAATGTTCAGTGACGTTCTCTGTGGCAGTTCCACATTTCCACAATTCTTGGTACTGACTCATTTTCAATCCAGTGTTCAACTATACTTTTGTTTTGACAGCAATTGGGAAAATTTTTCAGTCAAACGGCCAAAAATTCCCTTATCCTCATTATTCCCTCAGCATTGTTAAGATTTTTTACCGCAATGTGAAAGACTTCAGCCTGAATACGAGTTAATGATTAAATTAAAAAAAAAAAATTATGGTGAATTTTAAAAACTGATGGTCTGTTTTCACTAGACAAGACATCTTTAAGAGCAAACATATTTTTAAAAATCTTAAGCCTCACACACATCTGTTTACAAACAAATCGTTAAATTTGTCTCATTAAAATGTAATATCCTAATATTTATGACGGCGCGGCGAGCGAGTTCGTTATAATCGTAAATATCTTCAACTTCATCAACTTATTTTGGTCATTAAACCATTACCAAATTAATTTATAAAATATGTAATCGAAAAGTTATGTTTATGTATGTTTTATGTAGAACAAATCTTACACTACCCGACATAAATATTTAAACAAATTTTCATCCTAAAAACATTCCTGACGTGAGCGTTATTTTTTACGCTCTACGACATTTATTTTTTGACTGTGACGATTGTTTCAAACTTAACTGCTCATTTTCAAACAAAGTGAAAATTATGCCAACTACATACTAGATGCTTTTTTACCTATACTAATTTCAGTGGTGGGGGATGACAGTAGTAGTAGTAGGAGTAGGAGACAGGGATAGTAAGCGAGTACGGAATATGGGAAAACAAGTTTGAAAACAGGTTTTAAACACGTTACAAAATATATACTAAATTGTGGATATATGTGAAAAGGGAGCTGCGCACAAACGACATTTTTAAAATAACAAACTATATTACCTACTAAAATAAGTACAGTAACAAAATTATATGTAATAAATTATAATCTGGAAAATAAAACTGAATTGTAAATATCTGTATAATCGTTTAGAAGTTGGTTTGAATTATTTTTACTTCTAGAATTATGTTAATTTTTGGGCGTTATTTGACTCGTGTAAAACTGTGATCACTGATCTCCCTTTCTGAAGTAGCGTGTCCCATATTGATCAAATACTTGGTAACAGCTGAATCGGATTTTTTCGGTCCTGTAAGATCTGAATCGTTCTACTTTCCTACCTCCTCAGTACTTTATGCTAAATAGAATATTTGTTTTATTATTTCATCCTAAATACTTGCAGCTTTTCAAGATACTTACTGAAACGCACACAATCAAATTTTAAACAATTCGTAAAATTTCATAAATGTTAATCAACATATAATACCGTCGTTGGAATTTCAAATTTCGATCATTAGTTCTGATCATCATTGTGTTCTAAAAATAATTTCAATTTTACAAATTTTTTAGTTGTAAAAGTATAATTTAAAAATATCTATGCAGTAATAATTTTTTTTTCGGCTCTTAATAGTACCGCAGCCGTAATATTATGTGTATGGATGGGCGCTATCAGGTGTCTCATTAGCGACATCTATCACTGTCATGTCACATTTTTGTGCACGGTAGAAAGATTTTATAAAATATATATGTATGTATAAATATTACAGTGCAACCTATTTAGATTATATAATTTACATGCAATAAAATGTTTTTATTCACTTCCCCCCCCCACCATTTTATTTATGAAGTTACGCTACTGGATTTTTCCAGTAAAATGTATTTTTAAATATACAGCATAAACTCTTCTTATGCGGTCTTTGCGAATTTTGTTTTTTGTGATTTTTTGTGAATTTGGTGTGCACAAAGTGCATAATGAAAATGAAAAATAAGAAAAAGTGAGAAAGGGGGGAGGCGGTATCCATAAGCTAAGACAATTGACCCCAATATGACAAAAAATATTTTTTTCTATATTTTTCATTTAAAAGTAAAAGTAACTACATTTTCTTCACAAGAAAAATCGACAAACTGTGGTCAAAATGGCTGTTTTTGGAAAATTGTCCCCTTTTTTATTAAATTGAGTTTTTTTAGACATGGAGGCATTTAAGATTCCAAAAATATTTCTTTTAGTTCAGTGACCTTAATGATGTAGCTCAAAATTTTCTAAAATTACCCCTCTCACTCCCCCTTTCGCGATCTCCTAGATTCCTAAAGTTAAAATTTTGAACAAACGTACTTTTTTACGAAATCGGATCAAATTCAGTCGGAAAAAAGGAAATTGTTTCACGACATCAAAATTTCTTATATCAAAATGAAATTTTGGCCTAGAAACATTAACTTCATTCTATATTTTGTAACGTTAATTCAACGAAATTGGTGATATAATGTTTGCACCAGTTCCACTGTAACAAGTAAGGATAATACATTGCATACGCGAATGTCTATACACACATAATAATAACTTCGTATACAGTAGAACCTCTGATTACGGACACCTCTCTTAACCCGACTCCTATAGCCGTACAAGTTTTTTTATGACGGTGGCAAAACCAATGCATTTAGCACTCTCTTAAGCGGACCCTCTGTTAACCGAATGCGGACACAATATTTTTTGACGAAGACATTTTATTTATTACATTATTACCTCAATTAATCGGACGCGAGTACGTCTAGTGCGTATGTATATGTATACATATATGGGTTAGGTATAATTGTTCATGTTTTAACTTATTAACAATGATTCTGATGTGATAAGTACCTAAATTCGCTCATAAAATTGATTTTAATTCAAAAATTCAAAAATTAAAAATTAAAAATTTAGTTATAAATACTACATTATTAACTCTTTAAATGATTAACACAAGTTAACTCGTCCTGTAATATGGCGGCTCAGAATGCTGTGATATGTATAATTTCACTGGTACAGGTGCCGCCATCTGTGACAGATTTTTCAAAATACGGTATAATTCTAAATAATGTTCAATTTTATCAACATAGTTTAGTATAATTTATATTTTGTAAATTCGTAGGGTTCACTTTTTTGATGTTGCGATCTTTGATTTTAGCGAGTTTCCAGAATGGATACACGCTATTACAGCCGCTGTCATAACGCGATCTGAGCCCGGGACTATGGCAGAAATTTGTTTTGAGGTCCCTAGAACCCGAAAATAATCTTCACTAAAGTTTATATATATATATATATATATATATATATATATATATATATATATATATATATATATATGTATTTATATATATCTATATATATATATATATATATATATATATATATGTGTCCGCACGATAACTCTCGAACGAAATGTCCTAGGATTACGAAATTTGGTGAGAACGTTGGAAGTCCAAAAATCTTGGATGAGTTCTTCAGCCAGACGTGTCTGACGTCTGGAACATGGTTTTTCAATAAGGAGATATTTGATATGGATTATCCATATACTATATTTCGTTACTGAAGTCAAATAACGACTTATAGAGTTAATATGTACATACATATATGTATGTAGTAAGATACTATATACATATTCCTCAAAGACCTATGCATGTACCATTGATATATGAATACTATTCATATATCTATGGCATGTACATTACTACGAAATAAAAAAGTCGCCAAGTGCAAGTTGTACTTGCGCCAATAGTGTTCCGTACAAGCAGTGATTATTATAGATTTAATGTAATATGTAGCATATAAAATACCTCTGTCGCAGCATCCTACATAACATAACGAATTTCCGTTTACAAAAATTAGTTTTTGTCGGAAATTAGTTGACAGAATAATTATTGTTCAAAAACCGTTTTTATGTGATTTTTTCAATGGTGTAAAAAAATGTTACAAAAATTTTTGAATTTGGGGAAATTTTTGCAAAATTTAATTTTTTTCACGAAAAATGCCCAAAAAACTATGTTCCGAGCATCACATTTATGGCAAGATTTTTGGAGAATTTCCAGAATGGAATTCAGCTATTACAGCCACTGTCATGACGCGACTTGAGTCCGGGACTATGACAAAAATTTCGTAAAAATAGGACATTTCATTCGAGAGTTATCGTGCGAAAACACACACACACACACACACACACACACACACACACATATATATATATATATATATATATATATATATATATATATATATATATATATATATATATATATATATATATATATGTGTATGTGTGTGTGTGTGTTTTCGCACGATAACTCTCGAATGAAATGTCCTATTTTTACGAAATTTGGTGAAAATGTTGAAAATTCGTTAGTCAGACACGTCTGATGCCGTAAGCATGTTTTTTTGAGCATTTTTCGTGAAAAAAATTTCTTTTTGCTAAAATTTTCCCAATTTCAAAAATTTTTGCAACATTTTTTTACACCATTAGAAAGAGGAGAAAAATCAGATAAAAAAGATTTTAAACCATCATTGTGTATAAACTGGTTACCGAGAAAAACTAATTTTTATAATCGGAAACTCGCTATGTTATGCAGAATGCTGCGACAGGGGTATTTTTTCTTTTTCTTTTTTTGTAACCTTATCTATTGTATTTATCACTGGCAGTAAAAAGTCCGGCATTTTGAGACAAAAAAAATTTTTCCATGCGGGTTGTTTAAAAGGGTTGATACTATTATTTACTATGCCCCTGTTAACCGGGCAAATTGTCGCATGACACTGTTGTCCGGTTAACAGAGGTTCTACTGTATATGTATGTGTGTAATGTAGCTGTGACAAGTACATCTTAATTACATATTGACTGTTTCCCATAAACGAGATAATTAATGAGACAGGATGAGCCTTTGGTTTGCCCGTTAAACTGTCATAAATTAAAACAGATTACACCTAAAACATTCTCAAACCCGTCGAAAATATTTCTAGAATATGAATATGGATAATAATCGTATAACAATATGCGGCTCTGTCACCACTGATGGTATTCCAAACGCTGAATCAGGAACGCCTTGTCTTGTCGTCACCATGTAACTTTATAATCCGTGAAGTTGATCCTAAAATCTTATTTAATAATACTAAATGTAAAACATTACAAATTCATAACTTTCAATTCTGATTAACAGAATTTCGCTATTTCTCTTTTTTTTTTAACAGAAATTAAAATTCATTTTGACAATTTAACTCATGTGTATCAAGTCCCATAAGAATATTATAGTTTTTTTTTTCACTTTTACCATGGAAAAAAAAAGTTTCATTGGTCATTTTATTGTAGGTAAACACGATGAAAACGAAACAAAAATTCGTATTGGTAAATTTAATTGATTTCAGAACCATAGTAACAGTGTATTAAATAATTTTATGAATTATAATACTAATCTATTTTATTCGTTAAATTGTCTTACCGTATTACACTTGAGTTTTATATTTTTTCTGAATAAATTTGTGTTTTCTACAACTCTAATTTCTTGCCTAAAAGCAATTTAACTCGAAAAACTCTTAACTAACAAAAACGCTTCAGCTTCGCTGTCGCGTTTTTGTTAGTTGATAGTTCTTCACGGTAAATTGCTACGCAACAAATTTTCGTTCGACAATCCCAAATTTATTCGAAAAAATACAAACCTCTCGTGTAATAATAAGTGATAAAACTTATACCATAATTTAATGCATACATACCTACATTGAAATCAGCTAAATTCGGGGGGCGGATCCGGTTCTTAAATTAGGAGGGAATCACATTTTTTTCAAATTTTAATTATGCTCTTTTGACAATATAAATTTTTAAAAAATGTACTTAAGTCAGCATTAAGAACAGGTCCGATGAGAGCGTGAACTAGTCGGGGTCACAGCCCGGGATCCGAGCTGGAAGAGGGGGCCTGTAGTGGCCCGGAAAATAATAAATGTAGCTTTTTTTGCTCGTCACTTACTTTTTTAAAGAAATGTGCTTTGTTCCCTGAGCCCGCCATTTCTCTCCACGGCCCTGATTAAAAGAACGACTTCGAGAATCAATAAATTTCTTTTAAGGCACTGAAAAATTTTAGTAAACTTCATGACGTCATAAAGTTGAAACAACTTTTTGTTCATATAAAGCTTTGTGCGAGCGATTTGAGTTAAGCTGATTAATTGGTTTAGAGTAATTTCGATGTGAGCGTTTCATTTTTGCTATAAAAATGACTCAGTTCCATTTATAAATGATTCTACGGATGACTGATTCTACAGAAGCCTTTTTTCTAGTGGTCCTAAGTGCCTAATTTTGGTAAAAATAAAAAGAACGATTTCGAAAATCTATAATTCATTTTCGGTTTCATCATCCTATCATTTTATTTACCTACATTGAATTTGATGATAATCAGGTAAACTATGACGAAATTTGAATTACTCTCTGTTCAGGGGGTCATGAGTTCATGACTCCCATAATCACTTTTCTGTACCCGCTCTTGTTCACAAGGTGGAACTTTTCCTTCTGTTTTTCAGCACGAATACAAAGAGAAAGGGAACAATTCGTTGTCTATAGTTATTTCAGAAATATTATTTGATTTCATCACATAATGTCTGACCTACAGACCGAATAGACATATTTTTGTCTGTTCAAAAATTTTATTTCAACCAGAAAGACTTCCGTTTACGCGTCAAATATTATTTTGTTTATAAAATTCAATTAAAATACCGTGTGTCTATTTTATTATAACAACTAGTGTGGCACTATCAACCATAGATATACAAAATCTAAATTTCCTATATCGTGTCGCCAGCAAATGATGTGGACACCGCTACCCCTACCAAACGATTATGATACAAACAACAAAACACATCATTTGTATCTACACAAACATGCAAATGTGTTTCTCCAACATGGTGTATGTAGGAGTAAGGCACCTTGTATATATATATATATATATATATATATATATATATATATATATATATATATATATATATGTATAGTATATACTGTCATGGTCGGTCTATGTGACTAACACCAACAATAATTAAGATAGTTACCGCGACATTCAACTTTTCGACAGAATAGTTTCAAATTTTAATAATATAAAGAAGAATGGTATATCTGATTGTCCTTGTAATTTGAGAAAGATTGATCGCTTCTGAGTTAAGATAATTAGGGTTAAAGTTTGTATCTACTCCATGTATTAGATCTCAAAATTCTGACTACGTACCCTTATTTTGTATTGAACAATATAATGACTCGACAGAATTCAATAAAAAACTAAGGAAAGCAAGATTAATAAGTTCTGAATGTAAAGAAAAAATTGAATTATTTGTTGATCGTTTTGAATTGAAGATATCATCAGAGAAATTATAGTATTTTAATAAGTACACCAATTTCAAGCAACTGAACCGAAGCAGTCTGGCAACTCTGTATATTAAATAACTTGTTTATTCGTATTTATTGTTTAAACAATATTGAAAATTTATGAATAGCATTTTTTGACCTTTTACCACTTACGTAGCGAAAACGGTGATAGATACATTAAAAAGTCCGCAATAGCATCTGTCTATCTTGTACAGGTGAAAAAATAAAGCGTCTAAACGCATATGCATACCACTTAATATGTTTGTTGAGTAAATTAACAACTATGTCAAAGCATTTATTATAAACAACTTTGATAGTATAAGTGTGTATGCACAAACAATGTTTGAATGTATGCCTACACGTTCGTATGAAAAATAGTATGCATCAACATCTATCCATTAATACATACAATAATGACATGAAGTAAGTTTGGTTTGCAATTTTTTCTACTAGCATGTCACACGGTACTACCTTAAAAATGAATTTATTAATTTACGAAAGATATCCTTTTATTTTGAGAATTTTTTTTTTCAATAGAATTTTTACACTTAAATACGACACAATTCATATTTTTTTCTGTTTAAATTTCACAAATTGATTAAAAAAGCAATGACACTAAGAACGATGTGAAACGATGTGACGAACAGTAACAAACTAAATCAGAAGCGGTATAAATTGCAGCCCATTGCACCTTACGAACGACAGATTTTTATAATTATGTACACTTAATCTGTCCAATCTGTGCTATCAACACATGTGCTGAAATGATTTGAATAATAATGCTTACGTTTCTTGGGTATAGTACCTAGTAAAATAAACACATGGTTTTCATATGTAGGCATAAGTAACAAAGTAACATATTAATATTAGAATTTTGGTCAGATGTGCAAAAGTGAAATATACATATGCTAGATTTATAATAAGTATAATACCTAGTTCTAGACCAAATGGAAATAGTAATTTTTTTTTTTTAATATAAAATACCGCAAAAGAATCAAAACGGAAATTACAATTGACTTCTAATAATAATAATTTTTGATTTTATAAACATCGGGGTTGACCAATATTCATGTGGAAGTCATCTATATCAAGTTTCTGTGGAAAAATCGGCCAAGAGCTAATCAGGCTTGCACAATTAGGCTTCCGTACAGTAAGCAATCAATAGAGCAAATTATTTTTTTTTATATATGTATATTTAAATTTTGTCCAAATTTTTAATTTGAAATGTTATCGAGTGCCTGTGAAACATTATTAATATATGGCGAACTTTTGTTCGTATTTATATACATACACCAATATTCATATGTTCACTTAATGTTCAGTTTTAGCTGATACCAAAAAACACTGGACATTAAGTGAACTTATGAATATTGGTGTATGTATAAATACGAACAAAAGTTCGCCATACATTAACAATGTCTCACGAGCACTCAATAACATTTGAAAATTAAAAAATATAAGTAGTGTATCTCGCATTAAAGAGAGGATGTGTTTGATTGATTGTCAGACTGGAGTGGCACTCGAACAAGCGGTTGGTAGCCTAATTGGTAAGGCGCTTTGCTAGCAACCAAGATATCTGGGTTCGAGTCCCAGCCGATCCAGTTTGACAATTTTTCAAACTCTAGATGTGAATTTTAATTGTCCAAATTTGCTTGTGATAACTGAAAAATGCATGAATTGTTCCATACTGTACTGAAACATTAGTAAATACGTTGCCTATTACTGTGTTTCCTAGAGCCGGCCTTTGTTAGGGGTCCGGTCAAAGTGAAAAAAGACTTTTTTGTTCGTCAACTGTATTTTTGGAAAAAAAATGTTTGAAAATTTTTTGTGGCCCATCACTTTTCTCGCCGGCCCTGGTGTTTCCACTTGTTGTTTAAATTGTTTTAGCAATTATTGCACTCTCGAATAGGGATTGTAATACCGGTAAATCGGTTTACCGGTTTACCGGTAAATTACTAAAAATACCTTAAAATTTTTACCGGTAAATCGCTGATTTTTTACCGGTAATTCGATAAATTAAAAATAATATATTTGAAAATTGTTTTAAGTTCATTTTATTTCATAGAAGAATGATCAAGTTTATTAGACATAAATGTACACAATCAAATTACCCCTTACTGTGTATCCATAATAAACTATTCTATGATACAATAAAATTGCACAATGCAGTGGTCAGTTTTAAAATGCATATATAGGCAAAAAAGCGTCCTTTTTGTATTTAGTTACATATTATTTAAATCAGCTGTACTTTTTCCAAAATAATTAAACATTACGTTAAATGATTACATTGTAAGAAGCGGTAAGTAAATTTTTATTACAGGTAGGTAGTTATAATTGATTCATATTTTATGATTATTTAACAAAATTTAAAATTATTTTTTCAATAAACAATAACAATGGGCGGTATTTTTCGGTGAAGGAAGCTGTAGATACCTGCAACATCGTAAAATCAAACAGATACAATTTTTTTTAAGATCATTTTTATCTTATTTTGTATAGGTACTGTATATAATGACCTTAATAAAATAATTTTACGTTTTTATTTTTTATTTTTTCTATAAGATTCATTCTTATATCTCCCGTGTTTTAAAAAATACCGGTAAATTACCGGTAAGCCAGTTTTGCTAAAAAAATTTACCGAATTACCGGCAAATGAGAAAGTCGGTAAATTTACAATCCGTACTCTCGAAAATCTCGTAGTTTTCCGATAATTTATGATTCAATATCTACTAATCCTATTAGAAGCGAAAAAATACGTATTATACAAATTGTATACTACGCATCATTACTTTCCTATCGCCAATTAGACGTGTACATAAATGTTCAATATATAACAATTTCATTAATTAATCAAAATTATTATTATGGCTTTTTTGTACAGCCACAGTGTTCTCAAAAGACACTGTAGAAATAATATTAAAATACATTTATTAATATTTATATAAAATTCATGCATATTCATCCGGCTTTATGAAGTCGAATAGTCTGATGTTCTTCATTGCAATACATACATATATTCCTAGACATGTTCTTCTGATGCATTTAAATTAAAATATTTAAAAGTTATCTTCTTAGTTATTGACTGTATAATTGAAAGTGGTTGAAGTCGAACTAAAACTAATATAAACATTCGTAATAAACATGTGTATTTAAAGTAAATCTAGACAAACTGTAGACGAGCCTAGACATAAACTTGATTTAAATTTATCCACGTAAATAAAATATCTGCATCTTTCATTGTCCTAATTGAAAGCCTAAAAACAAAATGTAGATTACCGATTGGCGATTGTTTTTTTTTTACGTACTATATCTGTTTTTAGGGAATTTCCAGAATGGAATTCAGCTATTACAGCCACTGTCATGACGCGACTTGAGCCCGGGACTATGGCAGAAATTTGTCTTGAGGTCCCTAGAGACAACTCTCGAACGAAATGTCTTACGTTTATGAAATTTGGTGAAAATATTGAAAGTCCCAAACCGTTGGACGAGTTCGTTAACCAGACACATCCGATGCCCAGAATATGGTTTTTCCGGCAATTTTCGTGAAAAAAATTAGTTTTTTGTCAAAATTTCCCCTTATTCAAAATTTTTTGTGAAATTTTTGGAAAAAGGAGCAAAAATCACATAAGAAAGGACTTTAAACTATTATTCTATGACAACTAGTTTCCAAGAAAAACTAACTTTTATAAACGGAAATTCGCTATGATATGCAGGATGCTGCGACAGGGATATTTTTGGGGGTTTCGAAGAAAAAATGTTTCAAACTCAAAAGTTTTTTGAGAGTTTCCATTTCGATTACGACCAAACCGTTGACTGAATCAAAAAATTGTTCAAATAAGAGTTATAAATATCGGTGGGGATAACAGATTGCTATTGGCAGAAGCTTTATAGCTCTTATGGTTTTTGAGCTACAATGAAAACATCCACTTTTTTTTAAATGACACTATATATTAATTTGTCGACAAAGCTTATCTAATGGATGTCGGATGATTAATCGATTAGTCGGTTTAGTCGACTAATTTTGTTTACATTTAGTCATATTTTAGTCGACTATTTTACCTTCGATTAAATGATTAAAATGATTAATTTTTTTTTAAATGACTAAAAATGACTAATTTAACAATTTTTCTGTATTATTTATTGAACTTCAAAAATGGAAAGTAAAAAATTATCTATTTGTCTGACTTTTCACTTTTGAAAATTTTGTGATTAAAATTTTGTGATGTAGGTGGCGTCTGTTATGGGCTGTTGTCTGAAAAACGGACGTTAAACTTCATTATTATTATTATGGTAACATAATATGAAAACCGTAAAAATATATTTAAATACTTACTCTCGATTTATTTTATCTCAAAAGCTGGGAAAAACTCTAGTCACTTAGGAACCCTGACATAACGCGTGGCGAACACGCATCGGCCAAAAAATTTTGTTGTCTAATATTGTTCCAACCAAATTGGAAAATTTTCTATTTTTATTTTTGAATTGATGATTTACGCACATAATGAGTCATTCTTGTCAATCGATCAGTAAGTTGATCAGAACGCAATCACTCAACCGGTGTAAACGTATTTGATTTTTCGACAATCTTTAATTATTATTTGCTTGGAAATTTTTTTTTCTAATTTCGTATTTCTACATATTTTGTGTGTCTCTTCACCATTGATCGATGAGTGATGATCGAACAAGGCAATGATATATTTAAAATCTATATTTTTCAAATATGTATAACGTATTTTCGAACTTTTTCTGACAGACATTTCTAAAAATATATCCACATAATTATGAACAAACTTGAGTTAACTGTTCACCCCGATCGGAAGAGACTTAATATATTTTTTAATTTAAGAAATTCGTAGCAATAACAATAAATTTGGAAAGATTATACGCAAGATACCTACACAAGTGTAAAATTGATTTTTAACGTATTTTTTTAAATTTTCATTTTTAAATTATTCTTTTTCCCGGTTGACGATCATTAATGCTGTAAGACGTCAAGTGAAATCTGATTAACTGCAACACCACACTGTACCACGTCAATAATTCCATATAAAATGTATTAGTTGTCAAAATGGTATATCAGTTGATAATTTCGTCATAATTCTTCATGACCGTCATCGTAGGTGTCACAAGGTGTTACAACAAACTTACAATCTTCAGATACAATCAATTTGATTCTAAATTTTAATCTAGAAATCATCTTGAGGCGATTCGAACCGTCGACTATTCGTAAACCGAGCAAAGACACTTGGTCCAAAAACCTTATACACTAACTTCAACCAATGGATTAGTGAGGGCACCACTTTATTATGTTATGAAATGTGACGTATTATGTATGGACACATAACCGGCGGTATCTTTCAATGGATTTTCATTTAAATTTTTCGATTTTGATATATTTTAAATTGCAAAGGTGCCCTTTCTATAATTTTTTGGTGACAAAGGTACTTGTACTTTGTAGTTTAATTATAGTTTCTCGATATTTTCAAATAATTTTTATAATTAAAATTCCACTATTTACTCTCTGGCGCAATAACAAATACTGTTAAATTAATTGTGGTTTATGTGGTTAAATCATTCAGTTCGTAATTTTTACTTACTTTTCCTTTAATTTTTATTGTAACATTGACATGAAATTTTTGTCAACTTTAGTTTGCTACTCTGTAAGTCTTGAATCGTATCAATAATTTTAATTTTTCCCTCAAGACTAATATATATTTTAACAATACGTAGAAAAAAGTGAACATCACTATGTAATATTTCGACTGTTTTTTAACAACCATTAGTCGAAAAAAAAAAGTTTAATTTAAAACAATGTTTGGCTTCTTTTGCATCTTTTTTGTCAAAAACAAAAAAATATGGTAAATTTCACAGTCAATAATCTGTATTACGAAGCGTCTTCGAATACATACTTATTCAATATTTACGTCAACATTCAGAAAATATATCTGTGCACAGTACAAAAGTCAAAACTATTAAAAATAAATGCACGAGTTACTTTTACGAAAAAACGAAAAAAAAGTATTTAATGAATTAAATTTGGCATGTATGTCTGTATCCTTAAAACAATTGATCAAAATATTATACGAAATTACGAATTCTTTTAAAAAATAATTTAATAATTTTTGGGGTATAAACAGTTGTTTAGACTTACTCTTGTTTATTTAAGAACTTTTTTTTGAAATTGCTATGATGCAAAGACGTCAATTAAATCCGAATAGTTTATATTTTTCGTCAGATTGCCTTCTTGAAAGCACAGCTAAAGAATTCAGCAACGTTTGGTTTTCCTAATCATTGTTTAGCAAACTTGATCATTAAATTACTTTATTCTAAGCTCAGTATTTTTGAAAATTAATCTACATATAATCAACAGAAGAAATTGTAATTTACAATTCCTAGAAAATTTACTGAGAAGAAATAAGCTTAAATAAAAAACATTCAAATTTAGTCTTTATTTACTGTTTATTTTGTTTTTTTATGAAAAATGTGGAAAAATATTTGCTGCATCCACGATTTTGCCATCTTGGACTATATGTAGTCCAATCAACCGATATGTAAATATGTCCCTAATTGTCCACTGTCCCTAATACTAGTACTTTTTACAAGGTCATTCGCGTCACATATTCAAAAATTGGATGACTTAGCAACTTACATTAATCCATAAGACCATAATCATTAATCATAAATATAGTCCGGATAAAATAATTTTTCACAGGACCGGCTTAACGATTTCAGTGTAATACTGCTAGACTGTTTGTATTTATGTATGAGTCTGCTAGAGCAAATAATGTTCCTTTACATACATACATACATACATAAACTGATTAAATTAAATCGAATTAACATAATATGTTTTAGAAAATATTACTAATTTTTCCTTAAAAAATGTTCATACAAAACTAGTATATCTTGCCAACAAACTATACACAAATAAAAGTATCCATATTAAGAAAAAAAGATATAACGTTAATAATGTGTTATCTAATAAAATATTATGTAGGTATTTATTTCATTTTTGCTAACTAATATTTTTTTGTATATACTTTTGAGCATTGAATAAATAGTGGGAATACACTTATATACACAATCTATATGAAAATGAAAAGTGACTAAAGTTTTGACGAATATGGATGGTTAACAAGAGGCGATTTAAAATTTTCCTAGATTAACTGATGTTATATTTGTTAGTATAAATATTTTTAGAACATTTATTAATAAATAATCTCAAATTACAACAAAAATCACATAAAAATTGAAAAATATTCATTACCATCGATAGTTTGTAGGTGTTCTGTGTTTGTAGATTATAAAAGGTGTTAACCAATATAACGATTTTGCTTCAAAAAATAATATCTAAAAAACTTTAAAAATTTAAAAATCGATTGTTTAGTCCATATAAATATTCTAATATCAATAGTATCTGTGGTTAAATACAAATAATACATACGTACATATTTATACGTAAGACACGTACGATGTCATCAAAATGATGTTTTGTTTATGCTTTTGAGTGAAATGGACAACTAGATTAAATATTGCTTGATTTACATTGCATGTGTATGTACCTATGTGGAAAACTAAAAATTTTAAAAAATTGTAAACAAGGTACATATATTAAATTTTAAAAAGTTAAAAAGAGATAAGGAGTTTGTTTATCAATTGATACTGAAAGAAAACCGCCGGTGGGAAAGAAGACAATAAATTTTGTTTTATATGTAACTGCGAGCTAGTTAGACAAATAAATATTGCAAAACTTTGATTCAACAAAAATTGGGGCCCCTTTTAATTTTTGATATAAATCTCACATAATAAAATTTTTCTAAAAAGTTTTCGCTTCTCTATGTTGAATTTCAATAAATTTTCAGGATTCTGTTATTTCTGTTGTAGCAGACTCATACGTAAATACAAACAGTCTAACAGTATTACACTGAAATCGTTAAGCCGGTCCTGTGAAAAATTATTTCATCCGGTCTATAATCATAAATAATAGTAATTAATAAATTAATAAATTAATAATAAAGAGTCCGTGTTACAAACTCACGCTACGCAAGCAAATACCTAAGTAAATAAGTAAACTTCCTTATCGACCTCGTCAGTATCAATAATTCATCAATCATCATAATTTGGAAGCACACTTATAGAAGGGTCAATGAAATTTCAACGACCATAGTCCATAATATCGTCTTCCTAGTATGAAAGTGAGATATCTGGGAAATGTTAGTTTTGAGATAACTGCATTTTAAATCTTAATAATACATTAGTTTAAATAGTGACCTTGAGATTTAAAGCAATGTCCTCTAAAAATTATATATCCTACGAACCTACGAACTTGTGAAATATGTTATTCGATAACTAATTGACTTATCTATTACGTGGTACTAAAAATGAAAATCGGAAAATTTCCAGATATCCCACTTTCATTCTAGGAAGGCGATATGTAAATATGTAATAAAATAAATAAAAAAAATTTAAACTTAAGGTACTGTACCAAGTGTGTGTTGGACCCGCAACAAATCAGAGTTCCGTAGTCAGTAACGAGGTTTTCACAAATTTTGGTAATCAGGGTAAAAAAAAAGAACCAAGCCCACTAAATTTTTTAAATTTTTTTACAAAATTTTTTGCTTTTCCTGTTGCGGCCCTGAAGAGACTGTTCCACCTGTTCATTAGTAATTACGCCTCTACTCAGTATCTACTAACCCCTAAAATCTAAATTTTAGCTTTAAAACCTAGGAAATCAAAATGGCAAGTGGTCATTTTTAGCAAATTCTAGACAATATCATTAGGATAACTAGATAAAAAATTATAGAAAAAATTTAGAGAGGTCAACTTCCCATTATCCCCGATGGAGACTTTGCCCCTTGCACCACACCGGGGGTTTCGCTCTCTGTACCCTTATCAAACAAATATTTCAAGATATGCGAGACAAAAAATATTTCACAAAAAGTTTCTTATTTCGTTGTTTTTGTTTTTTTGTTTTATTTTTTTTAAATTGTATAATAATTTACTGACGTTTTTAACATCAAGGAAGGTTCTTAGGCCATTATATAATAAAGACATATGGTTAAAAATTCATATGATCTGTATTGTGTTAATAAAGTTAATTCCGTTTTCTTATCACAAAAAACAAACCACTAATCTGAATTTGCTGAAAACTTTATCCGGTTTTCATTTTTTAATTACGCATCTAATGAAATTAGTCCGAAGTTGATATGATCATTTGCTCTCATCGAGACGAAAAAAAATTCACGAACGAACGAACGAACGCACACACAGACATCACGCTAAAAACGATGGATTCGGATTCTAGTGACCTTGAAACGTGGAGATATGTCCAAATTAGCGATTGGCAAAATCGGACTCATTACAATAACTTCCAATGGGAAGTTAAAAATGTGTTTCAAATGATATCTCACACGATATATTAATTAAAGGACAATGGGCAAAACTCTATGGGGAGCTGCCCCCTAGCGCCCAAGGTTGAGACCGGTGTCGATCGATAGCCCTGGTCAAGTAGTCCAACTTTGTCAGTGGGCATGTTCATGGAGAGCCTGGCCTTCAAAAGTTATAGGGCGTCAAATGTACAAAAAGTCTGCACGTGGCCATAACCAAACGGGATACTCTGTATAGGTACAAATGGGTTATGAGACATGTCGTGGGCCGGCCTGTCACTGTGTAAAACCACTTTCCTGGCAAGTGGCCTAACCTCGTTTTTTCACGTGGCCTACGGCATAAGACGTACCGAGCGGCTTCAAACCTGTACATTGGGAGTATCCGAAGAGAAGTTTGGGAGTCCTACCGGTGACGATTTCTGGCAGACCCCTTGGTAGATTGCCGAAATAAGGTAGTCCGAAGTGCACCCTCCAGAAAGGGACTCTAATGCCCGCTGCAGGTCAACACACATCGTTTCCTTAAGAAATGGCCACGTGGAGTATGCAAAACCTACTGCAAATCAGAACTTTTGAAGGCCAAGCTCTCCATACCTAAGATGGGTATATTTGTGACCTACTAGGATGGGGCTTTCAGAAAATACATATCTCACCAGTGGACGCTGGGGGGCAATTTTGCGCATTGTCCTTTGTTTTAGATCAAACTGATCTCTATTTCAGCCAAAAATAATTTTTTTTCTAATCGTTGTCTGGTGACGACAAAATTAAATGTTCATCTATATATGGACAAATCTTAGGAAAAATTAGGAAAAAAATTTGGGTCATTCGGTTGATACATATGGTGAGAATATGAGTAAGTAAAGTAAGCGATAATGGCACATCATTTCATTATACAACCAAATTATTTATAAAGTTGGTACAATAAAACTGTTTGATGTTTCCCGATTCAACGTTCGCATCTTCAACACCACAACCACAAAGTGCCAAGTGAGTACAACCAAAAAACAAAACAAATGTTTTCCAGAACCACATTAAACGAATTTTTTTATTTGACTATATCCATAAAATGGAAGTGATAATGATTCAGTAACTCAGTTTTATTACAAAGTTCAGGAAATATTTGAAATACGCACCTAGAATAAGTTTGATCTATTTCCGTTTTTATTTTTATTTAAATACTTAAAAAAAAATTGTATATACCAAGTGTTTCAATAAAATTCTGCTAAAGATGAAATTACACTCTAATATTGCATTTCTCAAATAAATAGTAATTAGTATTTTTTTGGATATTACACGATACACGACACAATTTTCCTCTCAAATTTTTTATCTTTATTTTTAGTGTACCGTAAACACGGATTACGTGAGCCCAGATTTGCGAATCATGTGTTAATTTCTAAAATTGAGCGTAACTGTTATTTTTAACTCGGCGTGTGTATACTGGGTCTTTAAAGGAACAGTCGAAATTTAAGACTCAAATTTCTCTCTTATGAATAAAGCGCGGGCTTTGACTACCCTCCGTAAAAAGTCTAGTTAGTAGTGGGGACTCAAGGTCCAATAGATGCCTGGGTCTGGCGATTGAGTTGCTGATGCAAGCGAGTGAAAGTTCCATCCGTTCCCTAAAAGGGTCAGTGTACACACGGCGTCAGTATTTTCGAAGATAAGTGAATGGTGTTATTTTTATTTTTGCCGTAGTTTTTCAGTTTTTTTAAGGCTAGAATAAATTATTGTATACCGTTATAATTCATTGATGGATCCACGTTAGATGACATGGATAACGTGCACAGCAGTGGAATCGCGGCTTTATTTTTTCATTTTTTTTTTTTTATATAAAACAAAGTTTTGCTCCATTTCTTTTCTTTACTTTCTTGTTTTTTCGGTTTTCTATTAGTATTTAATTTCTTTCATATTTTCAATAATAAAAACTCATTTTGTGTTAAATAATTACTGTTCCGTTTATTATGACTTGCCTGTAAATATTCCCCATTTTCAGGTGCTCGAATAATTCAGCTTTTTGGAGCCGATGCCAAAAAAACTATATTCATTTAAAAGCTCATAGTATAAGCTACAAAAACCTAAAACCATTTGTTTTAATATTCCTTCATTGTAGAGTTAGGAATTTTTTTACAAAATTTTATTTTTCATGCTTTTTGGACTACTGGTCGATTTTTATTAATAACAGTTTTAAACTTTTGACTCTGGCAACTGCTGGGCCATGTAGTAGACACTCCAAAAAGTAACTCAGAATTTTTTGAGATTTTTTGGAAGTCTACAAAACTTTGAAAACACGACCGTTCCTTGGAAGACCCAGTGTACACACCGTGTTCTTGAAAATATAGTGTACACACGCCGGGTTTATTTATTTATTTATTCAAAAAACATGAATAAGTACCAAAACTAAATAAAAATTTTCAAACAAAAACTGTTATGGATACAAATTATTTTTATGAGTTAGAGCGTGTCTTTGTTTAGTCCACCTAAAGAGAATAAGCCTTTTGATTAGTGTAGGTGGATGTATTTTCTTAACTATACCTTCCCATTTTATAAGTACAATATGTCCTTGTTCTTGAGCCACTTCCATGCCTGTTTAATTGGCTCCATGCAGTCTACTCTCGCACCATTTTATACCAAAGGTATAATGGGCTCAAGTTACCCTAATCTGAAGGTTATGTTAACTGGTTTATCAAAACCTTAAATTAAGAAATTAAGGAAATAGCTGGCATATGAACATGTCTGAATTTGCTTTAGTAACGAACCAAATATGAAAATTATACACTTTCCTTACATTGTAAGCTATCGTAATAGTTTTTACAGTTGAAAGTTAGCAACATAACAAAAACAGCAACTTCAAACAGAGAGTAAATAACACTCGCCTGACACCTAGAGTCAATTTTCCGAACTACCTAAACTTAAACAGAGTGAACCTAGTGCTGTTACCTATCAGATAAACATGTAACTTACTTCTACTACTGACTAAAGTAAGCACAAAACAAGAAATAATACTTTTTTTCATTTTGGCCTCAAGTTAAACCTTAGAGCTCAAGTAGTCCGTGTTTACGGTATATAGAGGCGGGCAATTTTTAACTGAACACGTGGTATATTTAAATGCAAATGATTTTTTATTTCCTTCCAGAAATAAATTATGAAAATCGTTGAAAGCCATCATAATAATAATAATATTGGATGAAAATTTTTGAACTAATTCTTTGAATCTATTACACGTGTGAAAGTAAAAATACTGTCGACGACAAAACTATTCGGACACTCATAAATTTTAACTGATTTCTATAAATTTTTTGTGTATAGAAGAAAACGAGAAAATCGTATTTTGCTTCCAAGACTACTAAAGTAACGGAAGTAGATCACTAGAAATATGGAAATGTTTTTCCCTCCATTATTCGATCACTTTCGATTAAATTTTTAGAAGACGTACGATTTGATTCTTAAAATATCCTCTACGAATTTCATTGTAATCGAAGTAATGGTAGACACCATGCTACTGTGAAATCCTATTGAATGTCAATGGGCCTATTGAATAAAAAAAAGTAAAACCTTATTAAATAGTTACTTATGCAGAAAAGTGAATACTTTTAATTACTTCATTGTACTTGAATAAAAGATACCTTTTACTTAAAAGTGAATACTGGAAAAAAATTTAAATATTTCAATATTTACTTATAAGTATTAACTTTTACTTGTAAGTAAAACTTGATTTTGGAGAATTATAACAAACGCCAAATTACTTATTGATTTAAGTCATTATTTGTTTTTATTCAACTAAAAAGAAGTACTAACTGAAGTTATATCAGCAAATATTTCCAGGAAATTATTTGAGTTAACTTATTTCCTGCAAGTAAACTCTTTTTTTAAGTAATCACTTATGTTTTTATTTAAGTAAAAACTTAAAAAGTAGGAAGTGAAAGTGAATACTTCTTTTTATTCAATAGAACCAATACATAATCTCTTTTACTATACTAGTCCCATTTCATTCAAATGAAAGTATTTGGGGGACAGGCCATATATGGTCCCCTACAGATTTCAATAGAAGGTAATAAAAGTTACTGCGCATGCGTAAACGTAAATTAACGTTGGGTGTACGAAATGGGCTCCTTCTTTTTCCTGTTACAGTATACTCCCTCTCTGGTAATGCGGGCATAAGTGACAGGCAAAGGAAAAAGTACGATGAGTATATTAAAAATTACCCTATGCCTCCGTAAAAATTTCGGCGCTGTACAGGAAAAATTCTACTCTCTTACCGTATTATTTATAAGGTTTTTTTTTATTTATTAATAAATAATTGAATTAAAATAGTTTAAAAAGATATTGATAGAAGGGTAAGGATTAAAATCAAATTATTAATATTGAAAAAATGTTCTATGGTTTTTTATTATTTGTGGAAAAACATGTTTCAATAAACATCAATAGGTACATATAAAAAACATACAACAATTAAAATAAAAAATAAACAACAATTCATGAAACACAAATAACAATTCTTTGTTTTAAATGTAAAGTCCATTAAATAGTTTATTATAAAAAAAAAAAAAAATGATGACACTCCTGCATGGTACACATCCACTCACTAGCATGGGTTCACTGCTACTAAACTGATAACGCTTGCCGGTCGGACTGTTGAGTTATTCAAAATGACCTTGGTGTGGCCTGTTTATCGTCAGTTATGTGTGATGCTTGTGTGAGAGAGAGTCTACCCCCTAGCTTAGTAAAAATTACAGTGTGGCTCCGTAAAAATTCTTTTATTTCTAGTCTAATTTTACAAAAATTAAGTAAATTTTCCTGGTATCCACTTCAAATTTTACTAGCACATCGAATTTTACGGAGCTGTATAGGAAAAATTCTTAAGCTGTACAGGAAAAATTTTCAAATGAATCGTAAAAAATAATGTTTGAAAGGCATTTTTTATATTTTTGCTTGATAATTTCCTACCGACTGGTCACTTGAGCCTGGTTTACCGGAGGCAGCTCCGTAATTTTTACTGTAATTTTTTCTCAGTGTGAACCTCAGGATTATCCGAGGCGATTTTTATCTTTTAAAAATCCTTAACGCGAGAGTTTGCTCTTAAAAAATTCGTATTCGCATCCGCATCTGCAGGTGTCAGGAATTCAGGATATTAACTGATAAAACATACTTTTGTTGTGTACTGTAGCTACTGTACACCTTAAAGAAATTAAATTAATATGTACACTAAATGAGTATGTATGTATATCTGTTTGCTGTTGCAATAATCACTTTGCCTCCTTAGATGTTCGTCATTTGTTTAGATGCGGCAAAAAGATCATAGACGGCCGGGAAGTATATTTCTTTCATCAGATATTTAACAAATTAACTTTTTGGTTTATGTGCCAATTAAAGAAAAATGAGAACGCAACGAGCAAAAAGCAATCAAGTTTATATGTATAATTCAAAATGTTACTTAGCAGAGAGATGTATGTATTTATTAATAAATAATTATGAATATTTTAAATTTCACACAAAAAAATACAAAAACTATATTTAATATTTTGTATACCCTGTGTTTATTTTAAATGTAGTTATTTGTATCTGTAATAAATCGGTCTATACTTATTTTGAATTAAACAGATTATATACCGTCAATCTCCGTAACTTTATCTATTGAGCATAACTTTACTACACAGCACTAGCAGACTACAGTTTATGTGAAAAAAAAATTAAAATTTCATAGCTTGTAATGTTTGTAGCATTTTCATTTTTAGTAACAAAAAAATAAAGTAAAAAAATATTTTTTAAGAAAAAGCTTTTATTTAAAAATGGGCTAAAAAAATGAAATAACTACTGAGTGAAGTTTGAAGCAATATGCAACATAATTTATAAAAGCTTGAGGCGTTATCATTAATTATTTCTGTTTTGGATATAAGTGCAGCTATTTTACTTTTCAGTACTTACCAAACTTGATTAAACGCCTCAAGCTTTTATAAATTATGTTGCATATTGCTTCAAACTTCACTCAGTAATTATTTCATTTTTTTAGCCCATTTTTAAATAAAAGCTTTTTCTTCAAAAACATTTTTTTACTTTATTTTATTTTCTACTCTTTAGTCTGATTACAATTAATTTTAAAAAAAAAAATTAAAGAAGTAATTTTTTTACCTATATTTTAATCGGTTAATTTACCCTAATCAAACATAACTATGGAAACAAAAAATTGCAATGTAAAATCAATGGACAATATTTGACAATTCGAAATGTCCAAAAAGTTGCATAGGACTAAAAATCAACAATTTTGGTTTGGGGCAATTTAGGGCAAAACTAATTATACAATATTGCATTGTCATCAAGATTAGAAACGTATGCAAAATTTGAAACCTCTAGCTCAATTAGAACCTGTCTAAATTTTGATTCCAAGATTTGATCTAAACTAACATACTAACATAGCAAGTTAAATAAAAGCTTTTAACAATAAAAGCACTGCATTTTAACGTAAATATTCAAAAAATTTCCAGTCTACTTAATTTTCGTTAACAGTGGCGTATTTAATAATTTTACAATATCTTTCATATTTCACTAAGAGACATGGATAGATAAGG